>CM042177.1:26460046-26610872 GCA_023376005.1 Doryteuthis pealeii | reverse complement strand
TCATTCCTACCTCAAAATGCTCATCTATTAATAAGGAGAGAGTTCGCTTCCGGTTTTGTCTGTAACAAAATTTACGTCACTGTTTACGTCACATTACCCAAAATCGTCATAACATAGAATAAATACACTCAAAATTTGAACATGCAACATTAGACAGTCCTCGTTGTTTTTTAAAACAAGTTTTAATAAATACATGACTGGTATTATATATCTATATATAGTTTGTTTTATTTTAATACATATTTAAAGTTTACATTTCAAATTGTTTTTTTTTTTTTTTTAATCCTGTAATGAATTTGATGATTTTACTTACCAAGGGTACAAACTCCCTGACGTTGAATTTTTAACTCCCACCCCTCAGGCAATATGTTTCAAAAATCTATTTTTACATCGCCCGGAGGGTGTTTTTTTGTTTTTTTTGCTAGTAGATAACATGGAAGATGCCATTCGCAGGATGAGATGGAAAGCAATGATATTAGATGGAGATATAAGCACCACCAACAGGGAAAAGTTTGACACCAAATCATGTTAGTACCACCCCCCAAAGTCAAGGATCTAGCATCAATTGAGGCAAGTCTCCTCGTTCTACTTTCCAACAAGATATCTGGTACCTTAATGATTTCTTAAAAAGAATTTCAGGTCGATGTGCACATGGGAACTGAGTTAGTATAGCATTTAATTCTAAGACAAACAGCAACAAATAAATGAATTAAAACTTAGTTTAATTCTAACAATTTATTAAAGAACAAATAAAACAATGAGTAACAATATAGAGTCCTTCCTGTGTATAGAGTCAAGTTTGAGGGACTTACCGGCATGGTGGAGAAGATATCTGGTACCTTAGTGAATTTTTAACTCTCACCCCTCAGGCAATATGTTTCAAAAATCTATTTTTACATCGCCCGGAGGGTGTTTTTTTTATTTTGCACTAGTAGATAAAATGGAAGATGTCATACGCAGGATGAGATGGAAATCAATGATATTCGATGGGGATATAAGCACCACCAACACGGAAAAGTTTGACACCAAATCATGTTAGTACCCCCCTCCCCAAGTCAAGGACCTAGCACCAATTGAGGCAAGTCTCCTCGATCTACTTTCCAACATTCGTTTCAGAAACTTTTGCAGCCCGTTCCAAAAAAACTACTCACCAAAGATATGATGTAAATTAGAAAATTAAAAAAAATATCTTCGTGCTAAGAATTGTTAAGAGGAATTGCGGGTTTAAAGGGGGGAGCCTCTTAAATCTCCCAGTTGTAGGCAAATTGTTCGGACGAAAGAAGACAAACACACAATGGAAATTTAAATACATGTATTGACAAATAATACAAGAACTTGTTGCAAGTTTTATTGGTATTTGCTACAAGACTTATCTGTGAGGTTAAATACTGTTCGAAGGAGAAGTGTACTAGAAAAGGTGGCTCATTTTAAGGTGACTATTCAGTTCAACAGCCTTCTGAAAGTATGCTGTTAGACGTCTCTCTTAGAATTTCTCGTTCCTCAGCCTTCTGTAGTATGCTATTGTGACAGCCTTCTGTAGTATGCTGACACAATGCCTTAGAAAGTTTGCTGGTTATGGGCGAGGTGGCTGGAGGCGCTTATTTTTGCGTGTCTCCTCGATAACTGTTCTGTGATAAGTGAAAGTAGGGGATGCTATTTTAGAAGCTTCTCGCCTGGGTAATACTCACCAAAGACATGAAGTAAATTAGAAAGTTTAAAAAAATATCTTTGTGTTCTCTGACAAAACAAAAAAACTATCGGGATTAGCGCAGTGAAGCATCAAGACCAACATGGGGATATCTTTTAGCTCCAGAGTACGGGTAAATTCGCTTTGTAAATATACCGGGGAAATTTTCCTAGTTCCGATATACAAGCGAATAAACCTTTCCAGTACAAAGGGAAGATAATTTCAAGGGGGCGGGAAAAATACGCAGATTCAAATCGGATACTGAATGAAAGAAAACACGATAACAAATACTAAGGTTCAACAATTTTAATGTAACAAATAAAATAGAAAGAAGAAAGAAGAAATGTCAATTTGATAGAGGGTGGCGTAGTAACTAATATATATATATATATATATATATATATATATATATATATATATATATATAGAGAGAGAGAGAGAGAGAGAGAGAGAGAAGTTGTTTGCAAAACTTAACTTAATAGTTAGTTCTGGTTGTTCTTTTGACAATAAGGTAGCTAAGCTACAAATTCCTTATCGTTAATTTAGTTCTTAGATGTAGATTTCGTACAGTTGAATGTCGAGAGTTCTTTGAATGTAGATTTCGTAGTGTTCTTGGTTGTAGAAGATTTAACTTGTGGAGTTCTTTGGTTGTTGATTTCGTATTACAATAAGGTAGCGCATGCTACAAATTTCCTTATTGTTGAAGCATTAATTTAAGTTCTTGAGTTGTTGAATTTGAGTGAGCCCTTCAACATTCTGAAATACCCTCTTGAAAGGCGTGGTGTGGAAACAAGTGTAGTGGGGGTTGTTCGCTTGGTCAAATTCTAGGACGAAGCAGCAACCGTGACGTCATGGGCTTCACGGAAGATTCTTGATATTTTTCATTTTTGTTTTCATTTTTAACATACATTTCGATAAAACCTCTACGAAATAGACAGGAACAAACAGAAATATTAGGCAAGTTAAGTTTGTGTATTGAGAATTCTGGGGTATGGGGGTTATCGTCCTTTGTCTGCGAGCCTCTGTTTCGAACCAACCAATCACGAGCCAGCGTACTTTGGCGGCAAAGCCGAATAAGCAAACTCATGCCTCTTCTGATCCAGCTAACACTGGGGACAGACCTAAAAACGGGGTCGCTCCATCTCTTCCTCAACAACCAGAATCGGAGTCGGACATCAAACAGAAAGTCTATCATATCCGAAATATCAGAAGGCCGTAGCAAAGGCTCCGATAATACCCTATCTCAGGACTCAGATAAGTTTATTACAAATTATATTTGTGCAGACGAACTAAAGTTTGCAACCTATTGTTACATGTAATACACGTCTTTTATTCATATTTCTAGTTGTTTGGTTATTTCTTTAACTCTCAACCTGTCTGCCACACCCGTGGTTAACTCCGAACTTCAAACCTCGGAGTATTGCCGTTCGTGTCTTATTTCTTTATATGTGGGATGTAAAATATATTTCTATATTTTTGTATGAAAATTAACATTAAAATGCAGAGAGAATACGTGGGAATATAAAGTCAAGGAGACAAGCAATACAACGATAAATAATACAACGTTTAATATATAAAAAGCACATTAATAAGTGGGTTACAAAGGCAATGTTTTTGGGAATGTTCATAGTTTAGGTCGGACAAGCAACCAGGGAGTTTGGTTGAGTTCATCAGTTAACAGCACCGAAGATGTAAGCTGTAGACAAGTAGAAGTTTCACAGCACCGTAGAAAGGTATTATCGGAAATTTAACTGAGAATTATCTTCCCCTGCCGCTAGGGGGAAAATCGCCAACGTGACTTATCAGGGAGCAGTCAGCGAGGGAGGTCGCAAAAATAAGCGATCCCTAGGTTTTACTTATCACAGAGCAGTCACTGAGGGAAGTCGCAAAATAATAACTCTACCACCAGCAAACTTTCTAAGGCATTGTATCAGCAAACGTCTAAGGCTGATACAATAGCATACTAACAGAAGGCTGAAGAACGAGAAACGACCTGACGAAGCGTCTTAACAACATTCCAACCAGTGACCAGAATACCCCTGTTATCACCACTTCTCCTACGAACAGTATTTAACCTCACAGATAAGTCTGGTAGCAAATACCATTAAAATTTGCAACAACATTTCTGTACCTTTTGATAATACAAGTGTCTGCATTTTATATTGTATTTGTTTCTTTCTTTCGTCCGAAATAGCCAACTACGGAGAATAAGGGCTCCAACGAATCCACGTAAATACTCTTAGTATAGCCGTAGTTAGTGTGTAGTAAAAGTATAGTTAATTGTTGGTATAGTTAATTGGGTAATTATTTAGTCAGTTTGGTTTGCAAGAGTAAATCTTGCGAGAGTCTATGACTGGGAGAATCACGGGAAGTGGGGAGGAAGAAGCTTGTCCGAGGTTGTATATTATCGAGGGCTCCTCCAATTCATTCTGGGCAGAATGAAGGTAATTACTATCGACCTTCAAGGGTAATGATAATAATCTCAAAGTCCTGAAGCAGGGAATGGGCCAGAATCCTTCAAGGGTTACTATTCTGTCTGTTGTCCAAACTTGTAGAAAGAGAGAGAGAGTGATTAAACGCACTTACCTTGTAGATGACCACATGGGGCTGCCGGGGTTAGCCAGCAATTAGTCCCCCAAGGAGATGCGGGTAGAAGAGGTGTGATCCCCTTAGGGGATGCTATTAGAAGAGAAAGAGTAGCCACTGTGTGGCCCATTTATAAAGAACATCACGTGACCAAAAGGGGATAGGGCAGGCTGCTGCTGATGTTTGCCGGTGAAACTCGACGCCTGTCCCCTAAGGACTGGTACCGGCGAAGACTGAAGATATTACCATAACAAATTTTAATAATTGTTGCACTTGTTATATACTGTATCAGTTGACAGCGCTGGTGTGTAGTACACTGGATTAAAAACCAACACAGGTATAAAAAAAGAAAGCTGGACTTTATTTTCTTTCCTCGGTTGGCGTGGATGAAAGGAGGTGTGCGCCGGCTTGCATGAGTGGTGGAAATGAACCGTAGTTATAACAAGTCTCTTCTTCGGAGAGTCGACGGGAGTGACTGAAGTTAGTGGCTACCAAATCTCAATTGCTGAACTCTCCGTCTAACCGTCACTTTTTCAATGTTATCCAGCATGCCCTGGTCTATTCAAATTACACCGGAACTGTACGGCGTGACCTGCAATCCTAGATTTATCACCAGTCAATAGGAAGTCCTTTGTCATCCTGCTATTGTTGTTTTTCCGGACAGTTCGTTTGACCCGGTCAGCAGTAAGCCTCAGGTCTTACTCACTCTTCCTCTTTATTCGATCCAGACTTCTGTCTGGAACATCCTTTGTTTCCAAATTCCCTTGTCTTTTTTTTAACTTCTTTTCGCGCCAAAAGAATTGAAACAATAGTTAATCTGCAACACACTTGGAATTAAGATATTTTCGCGTTGATTTAATTTTTCCACCAATTTAAAGAAATTATCATTTACATGATTAAAAAAAAAAAGGATAATAGGATTCTGTGATAGAATTGTTGGGTCAGTAAAATGTTAATTCCGGGTGGACATAAGTCCAAATAGAGTTATCTTCCCTTGCTTGCAGTTGTTCACCGATAGAGGGCGTTAGTATTTTGCCAGAAACCGAGAATTCTGAATTATTTCTCTTTTCTCTCGGGCCGGCAACGAGTTCACATGGGTTAAGCGCCTGACGCCTCTGTCCCCCAACCAGCTACCAGTAAGTGACATTCTTTACGACGCAAGTCCTACTTCCATCTATTTTTCATATTTGTCAAATGAAAAAACAATATATCTGGAATTTTACACCTTGAAGACTTTCATCTAAAACTCTAAGAACTTATCAACACCACAAGTAAATCTTGGAACATCTTTCTTCAAATTACACTGTGGACTTGTATATTTTTAACAGCTGAAATATATCCGAAACAATTTTGATACACACTTTACATTTTTTATATAATTTTTACAACAAACTCTTTTGAGTTTTACTATAAACTATAATGCTTCTGATTTTTAAAAATTAAAAATAAAATTTATTTTATTTTTAAAACAGAACACGCATTTTTCAAAATTTTCAGCGGTTGAATACAGCGTTCGTTTTTGTAAACAGTCTTTTAATGGATATCTTTTTTCCCGTCTATGTCGCTCGTTGATGAAGACCAACTTATCGATTTGGTCGAAACAGATTCTGTCAGCAATTACATAACAAACATCATATGTTTTTTCAAAATGTTAAATTTCATACTGTCGGATTAATTTCCATCTATTTCCTCTATAATACGTTTATGTATCTGTTTTGTTTATATATTTGTCTTGAATGTCTTTTCTCAGTCGCTCACGGAATAAAGTCTGTTATTGTTTTACAACTTTGTCGGAATATTTTATGTACACACATGTACCCACACTGGAAGGTTACTTCAAGCCTTCCAACTTTAATATAAGAACTTTACATCTTATAGGGGCCGGGTTAGCTCAGTCGGTAGAGCGTTCGGGTAGTAACCACAAGGTTCCTAGTTCGATACCGGTCCTCGCCAACTCAGCGTATGAGTAGCACAGGGATCTGTGCCGTGAAGTAAGGAGCTGATGGTAGGTGTGGCGCTCCACCTCAGACGCCAAAAACAATCTCCTTGGTCTAGCGCTATTGAAAAGGGGATAGACTCCCTCGCTGACTGGCTGATACCGACTTTAGGCCACCCCGACGACTTTACTTAATTTACTTACATCTTATAGAATGATCATAACCCTGCAAAATGATACAAAATTTATTGAATTTAGTCAATCCAAAGAAAAGTTATAGGCTTTAAGTTATAGGCTTGTAAGGTACGAAAGACGTGGTCAGTGGTGTTCAGACGTTAGGAGCCGAATTGCAAATGGCCTCTTCCATGGTTGTATTGATACTATATCCTAACCAAGGGCATATCACTCTATTCAGCCTAGATACAGGGACAGATTACCCATGTTGGGACTATCTTCCTATTGGCCTGGAAGAGTTATCTTCCCGCTGGGTTATCGCTTGTTATCACCAGGGGCTATAGTATTTAAGCGGCTGATTCAAATGCTTCACCCTCTTTTCTACCCCTCTCCTCGTAGGTACCAACATGGGTTAGACAATTATCATTCCCTTCTCGAGTAGGACCTTCGGTCCCCAACGCTATGTTACTCTCGTGGAAGCTTTGGCCTCCCATCACTAGTAAGTGATTTTGTATGTAACGGACTCTCCAGTCCCTTTTCTCCACTCTTTATGTTATGTACATGTATGTTATTATTTCATGTATCTTGTCATATTCCTGTGCTGTATTATATAAAATGTTTTGTCCCACAAACGTGTCGGAGTTTGTTATGTTTCAACTGGTTGTAACATTGTTATAACCTTGAACCTAATACCCTATTCTACTTATACTCCAATGAGGATCCAACTCACTAGTATTGATCTGCTAAATTAGCTTTATTTGCTAAGTTTAGACTAGTTGGGACATAAGGCTAGAGATATGGAGTTAAAGGTATAAAATATAAGGTAGAAACATTGGTTGAAGGTATAAAGTACGAAAGCCGTGGTCTGTGATGTTCAGACGTCAGAGGCCGAATTGCAAATGGCCGCTTCCATGGTTATATTCATACTGTGTCCTGGTCAAGGGCATATCACTCTATTCAGCCTAGAAACAGGGACAGATCACTCTATTGTACTTATACACTCCCAAAATCCAGATTTCCTTCTTTTTTCGTTTTGGGGAAGGTGTCGGCTAGTATGTAACACAAAATCGCATGTATAGGATCAAACTCGTTATTTAATAGCAATGGATCAGTGAGATTAGCTTATAGAGGTACCTCCTTCTCCTCAATTCTAACTACCAATAGAATTCACTTCCGCTAAATCGACAGAGGCTCAGTTCTTCCGGTGTTCTCAAGTGTTTTCCAACATATGGGTTTAATTCGTTTCTTCCGGTCACCTATAAGATATTCAACAAAGAGTTTATCTTTTTTTCTTAAATGGAAAATGAAAATAATAACAAAATTTCTTCAAGGGCCCAAGATAATCATGGTCAACCGACTTCCCGATTATCTTTCTCCGTGCGACTTCAGTCTGGCCACATCAAAAGGCTGTCTCAATCGCAGACGATTCAAGTGGACTCGCTTCTGGGAGATCTTCTGACCCACTTGAGATTTTACTTTCGATACGGACATTCCAAACACATTGTGTGGCCTTATCATTGCTACCATCTGTTTTGACCTTACTCCAACTCTTTAAATTTCCGTTTTTTAAATTTCCGTTTTTTTCCTCTTTTCTTTCTTTTTCTAATTTCAAACCAAGAAATCAGGTCACACTAGTATGTAACACAAAATCGCAAGTATAGGAACTCGTTATTTAATAGCAATGGATCCGTGAGATTAGCTTATAAAGCATTACACCACAATGTCGAGTATAGTGGGAATGAGTTTACTGTTGGTAATTTTTTATTTTTTGGTACCACAGCACTCAGAGCTACAAGAAAATACCAAGGAGAGGGGTGGGATACAATTCCTTCCGAGTCCATAGCCTAAAATCATTTGCTCTAACGAAGGGAGGATATTCTGCACAATAGGTATACCCAAAATTGACGTGAAATCCGTTTCTGACAAAATGAATTTAGCCCCCCCCCCCCACACACACACACTAATTTACCAAAAATTTAATGAAATTTTTCAGTGTTGATTTATCAATGAATGAACTTTTTAATGCATTATTTATTTTATTTCAAAACTTTCTCATTTTTTTAGGTTACATAATTTTTACCCCCCCCTCTTATTTTGGGGGGCGTAACATTTTTGCGAGTTCGTCATTTTTCGATACTAATTACAGTATAAATAAAAAGATAAAAGACCGAAGTTATGAATAGAAAAAAAATTTACGGGGGCTTTTCTATGAGAAAATAAGTACCGAAAATTGAAAAATAAAATGTAAAAAAATAATAAATAATTAATTTTTTGGAGATTTCTTTTTTACTCATTTCGATAATTATTTAATTGGCTATTATCTTATAAAAGAAAAAATTATACATTGATATTTTTCTGCTTAAAAAAAATGTTCAATAGTTTTTCTTCAAAACTTATTACTTTATGTGTCAAAAATAAGGTTTGCATTAAGTAGATATTTATTTCTAGAATCTAAAAATATAACATTTTAAACTTAACATCAGGCTTTTCACATTTTAAATGAATTTTATATATTAATTTTTCATAGCCAAAATACTAAATTAAAGTTTTGAAACAAAATAACTGATGCATTATAAAATTCATTAATTGATAAATCAATATTGAAAATGTCATTAAAATCGGATAATTACCTGATTTTTGGTAATTTTTTTCGCAATCGCGAATGTTACATAAAAATTGTAAACATGCGCGTAAAACCATTGAAAAATAGACAGAATGGCAGATCGCGTCGAAATTGACCAAAACAAATAGTTTTAAATCTATTAAAAATAAACTGCATATGTAATGATATTTTTCTTTTTTTAATGATGGTTATTATGTTACTACTTATCGATTTAGATAAAGTTTGAGCGTAAATAATAGATTTAATTATTTTTAATTCGCTTTTAAAATTCGTAGCAGACGACAAAAATGCCAGTCCCTAGTTTATTCACATGTTTAGCTTGTTTCCTAGTAGTTCTTATACACAAGTGTTATATTTGCAGCTTGACATAAGGCGGTGTAACGATTATACAGTCCCTGGGTAAAATTGTGTTGTTGTATATTAGGTACCACCAAAATACGTCACGTGATCAGTTTAGGCTATAAAACGTAAATATTTTTGAACTTTTTAAAAAAAATATCGTTTTCGGCTACGTTAAATTACAATTGATTTAACGGTGCAAAAATGTAAACGTTGTTTTTCGTTCATAATTTTGATTATTTTCGTAAGATGAATTTTTTGTTTTTAAATCATCTGGAATTTTTTTAATGTTTCTTCTTTTGAATGGAGACAAAATTTTCAAGATAATATCAACCTTTATGTAAGTTCCATTGTGTTAAATATGGGGGGGGGGGGGATTTCATAGGAAAAATTGGTGGTACCTATTGTATAGAATATTCTCCGCCTTCATTAAAGCATTATTGACACCACCAGAAGAAAATATTTACTGAATCTTTGGGAAAAGACAGTATAGGAACTATATCATAACATCCTAGTTCAGGGGTCAGCAAACTACGGCGCGTGGATCAGATCCGGCCCGTGTAGGCATTTTATCAGGCCCGCCGACGGTACTTGAATTTGTTTGTTAAAACGTATAGAACGCGAGACATTCTGATACCATTTAAATTTAAATATCATGTTAAGCTTACTAAATCCTCATGGAGTTGACTACGGAATAAACCCATCAAACGAAATTGACTGATAAACATTTGAAAGCAATTCTCTTGGTTGGATGTAGCAATTCCAAACCAAACATTGACGATATCTTGAAAGGCGAACTTCAGTTTCACAAATCTCACTAAAACTTTCTGCCCACGTTGTGCTCTGATCTCAAACGACCGGATATCTGCTACAGAAGCTAATACACCCCGGTTAACGGCGGCTTAGCGGTTATATAACGAAACAACGACTCTTTTTCTTTCAAATTTAACAACAAACATTTATATGCAATAAGAAAATACAAAAGTCAATCTTACTCATAGCTGTGGGAGTGATGGACTACTAATCAATATGTTCTGGTCAGAATATAATCAAGGGTTCTGAAAAATATTGCTCAGGCAAGTCTTAAAGTGTTTCGTTGGCTAAGTTCTTCCCCCTGCTCGAATTCAAGAGAGGAATCTTTTTCTATAAGTTCTTTAATAATATTGGCTGAAGTCAGTTTGCTGCTCACTCAGCCTAAGTCTGCCTTGGTGTCTCGGACAGTCATATAGGCCTCATCTGATCAATCAGTTGGTCATATCCAACCCTAGCAACTATATGATAATCCAGACCATATTCTCTGATGGCAAACACCTATCCCTATTTATCATATAGGTGCTAGAAGGTGGTAGTTGAGGGTCAACCATTAGTATTTATAAATACACATGAAGTAAATGAAAATTATTTCTACCGAAATTTACTTAAGGAAAAATGGGATTTTCTCTCTTTTTGCTTTAAAACACTCAGATGTGATAATCCATTTAATTATATGATATGATAATAATACTAATTTTTCAACTAGTATATTAGGTCTGAGACCTGTTAGCTGATCCTTATAAAAATTCACCTTAATTCCATAGAATATTTATAATCTTTCCACAGATTATCTAACATTGCCTTAAAGGAGTTTAGAGATGGGGCATTCACTACTGATGAAGGTAGTTTATTCCATGTATTCACCACTCTGTAGCTAAAATAATTTTGTCTTGCGTTTGCTTTAAAATCTTTTCAAAGAGTTTTAATTTTATGACCCCTGGTATTGATATTTTGAGCAATGTCTAGTAGATCAAAGTTCGTTGAATAAAATCCATGTGTATATTTGTAGACTTCAATCATACTCCCTCTTGTTCATCGATAAACCAAACGTGGTAAGTCAATATTCCTAAGTCTTTCTTCATACGAAAGCTTTTTTTAAATCATTCATTACTTTAGTAGCTCTTCTTTGAACTCCCTCATTGAGGTTTATGTCCTTGATTAGTCTTGGACTCCAAACTACACAAAAGATGATCAGACACCCAGCCCAAACAGAGAAGAAATCAACGCCCAGAAGAAATCCCAGAGAAGATGGCGGCCGATGAAGTGGACAAGAAGCAGAAAAGAATTAAGAACCAAATATATCACCCCCCACAATCTCCATACTCTCTCTCTCCCTCTCTGTCTCTATCTCTGTCAGTCTATCTCACTCTCTCTGTCTGTCTATCTATGTCTGTCTGTCTCTTTCTCTGCCTGATTCTGTCTCTATCTCTACCTCTGTCTGTCTGTCTGTCTCTCACTCTCTCTGTCTCTATCTCTGTCTGTCTGTCTGGCTCTATCTTTATCTCTGTCTGTCTGTCTATCTGTCTGTGTGTCTCTCTCTGTCTGTCTGTCTCTGTCTCTCTGTCTCTATCTTTCTGTCTCTGTCTCTGTCTGTCTGTCTGTCTCTCTCTGCCTCTGTCTGTCTGTCTGTCTGTCTCTCACTCTCTTTGTCTCTGTCTCTATCCCTGTCTGTCTGTCTGTCTGTCTGTCTCTGCCTCTATCTCTGTCTCTGTTTGTCTGTCTCTATCTCTGTCTGTCTGTCTGTCTCCCCACCTCTCTCTCTCTCGCAGTTATATACCCGAGATGAAGGGTATGTGGGGTCGCAAGAGGTTTAATGTTTTATGTTGAAGGGTAGCTGGTTATTCTTGGTGCGTATTCATAGGGTTTGCTTTTAACCCCGTCTTATTTGGTGGTCGCGCTGAAAAGGAATTCAAGGAAAGAAAAGGAAGAGACAAAGACAAAAGGTAGCTTTAGGATTTAGGCTTTATTCACGGGTCATAGCCACCACTTTGTAAGGAAATATCTTTCTGGCCAGTAGTAGTGTCTAGTTTCAGTTAAGTTTGAATAGCCGAGAGATTATATTGTTGGTCGGAAATGGGTGCTTTTTCCTGCACATGCTCGGAGGATTCTTCCGGTCTGAAGGCTCATGGGAGTTAGTTGTTTTTTTTTAAATTTTAATTTTGTATTTTAATCTTATCTTAACCCCAACAGGTATATAACACAAGAAATACCTGAAGAAGGCCGGAGGGCACATCAGCCGAAACGTTGAGTAGATAACAATAAAGATGAGGACAATAGTCCGAATAATCCAAATAATCCAAATTATCAAGCCTCATCTCGAGTCTATATTATAGCGCGCAAAGCACAGAGAGAGAGAGAGAGAGAGAGAGAGAGAGAGAGAGAGAGAGAGAGAGAGAGAGGGGGGGATCGAATTTACCATGATCACCAAATTGAGCGACCCAACGTGGTATGATGGTTAGCAAGCTAGTCACGCAGATCCATTACTACTGAATAGCGAGTTCGACCCTCGCGGGATGTCCCATATTTGCGACCTTGTGTCATTATCTACTCGTGGCAAAACAGATTGGGTAAAATACCTTCCTACCATGATCACCAAACTATTTTCATTTAGAAAAAAATATTTATTAAAATATTTAAAAAACAGAAATAATTAAATATAAATAATAAATAAGATTTTTATTATTTTGTTGTTAGAGTAAGTACGTTTATTTGATAACTATTTTAAAAGTAGATGAGAAAGAATAAAACTAGACAACAACTAAAATAAACAAAAAAAGCAATAAAAAAATAACAACAACAGTAATAATGATAACAATAGCAATAACAACTTCAACTTTGTAGGTCATGATAGTAAGTGTTAAAAGCATATTTTTAAAAGACGTTGATTGAGGGTCAAAGTTCTTTAGTTATCTCCCTTTACCTTCTGAACTCTCCAATACCGCGAGACACAAAACGTCTGTCTAATTCGAAGCACGTCTTCTGCTGTCGGCTATGGCTCTTGTGAATTCTTTGAAAACAATCGTCGCTTCGAGATTTAAAACAGCTCATTCTTTTCATAGGTAAAGACATTGTTATTTTATTTATTCATTTTAAAACTTGGGTACATGATTTGTGTGGTTTTAAATGCAGTTTTTGCTTTTAAAGATCTGTTTATTGTGGGCGGTTTGTTTGATGGTAACACGAACAAAAATTACTTTTTTGAAAACGTAGACTAAGTCTGTTGTTATATGAAATAAATAACCTTTGATATTAAATTTCGAGAAAATTTTTATGTGAAATTTTTATAAGTGATATATAAAACATCTAAAACCCTTCTTATTACTTATTACATAGTATATATTTACTCTGTAAATAAGTACTTCACTTTTTGCTGATAAGTTTTTGAACTTTGCTCTCGTCTGAACCTTGAGTTTTTTTCTTCTCTTTTTAAACTTTTCCCCTTAAATTTAAAGTTAACTTATATTACGTATCGTATTAAAAAAAGGAATTACTTATATAAATTCAGTTCAAGACAACAATTGGAATTTTAGTTTTTAATTAAACATGACAAAAATAAAAATATTTTTTAATGTCTTTATATTAAAATGATTAAAAATAAACATAAGATAGTTTAAAAAATGTCTATATAATAATTAAATATAGTATATATCAAAATGATACAAAATAAACAATGTATTTATATTAAAATGATTAAAAATAAACATAAAAAATATTTTTCTAAATTTCCTTATATTAAAATGATCAAAAATAAACATAATTTTAAAAAAATGCTTTTATATTAAAATAATTATAAATAAACCATAAAAATGTCTTTTAATTGGAATAATTAAAAAATAAACGTTTAAAAAATTGTCTTAAAATAACTTTAAAATAATTTCTTGAATAAAAGAAAAATTCAAATGTTTAAAAGAAATTTTAAAAAAAGTAACTTTAATTAAAAATGAACACACACACACACACACATCTTTAAAAATACGTGGAAGACCCCAGGAAGGCATTTTTGTTTTTAGTAATTTGAAATTACTAATTTCATATCTTTTTAGTTTTATGAAATTATTAATTTCATATCTTTTTAGTTTTAATTTGTTATGATCTAATTTCTGTGGTTTTCTTGGTCAGATTTTAGTAGCACCTAATGCTACTAAAATCTGACCAAACACTACAAATATAAATTCAAATGTTCGGGCAGGAAATGACGCCAGAAAAAATTTAAATTTTTTAAATTTTTTAAAAAAAATCAATCACATAATGAATTTCGATATTCAAACACAGAAATAAAAGAAAAACGTTTTCAGTATCTATGGACCTCCACACATTTTCGACGAAAAAAACGATGATAGAAAATGCCCCCACCCAATCAACAAAAACAAACAAACGAACAAAAAAACTTTAAAAAAAAATAACATTGTCGTCCCAATTTTTAAACAATTGAGAAAATTTGACAAAATTCTGATATAAAAAAAAAATATTTATGTCACTGTTGCCAGTGTCCACTGTCAACCAGATATTTGTGTGAGATTATTAAAACTGCATTTCGAACAGGACCACAAAAATTATATTGTGCAACTAACATAAAAGAAAAAAGTGCACTTCTGAAATAGATTGGTCCCGTCTAAAAAAAAAAAAAAAAAAAAAAAATTAAAAAATAGATAGAAAACTTTTCTATCTTTTTTTTTCTTCTTTTCTAAGAAAAGATAGAAAAAAAAATTTTTTTTGCTGTTCAGAAAAGAAGACCTACCTCTGCTCAGGCAATTCGTCAGATTTGAAAAAAAAAAATCTATAGTTTTTCACGTAAATATTTTTACAAGTTTTTATGTATCGATTTCACGTGTAAATAAGATATAAATTAAAACAATAATTCGTTGAATAGTTTATAGATAAATCCTTTATTTAATAGAAAACATGTGGTCTAGGTTACGCTAATCAGGCGATTCTCAAAGCGATCCATATAGAGCAGGGGGTCCCGATCGAACTCGGGAAAAGAAGGTTCCAGAGTCCCAGAAGAAATACCTGAAAAAGGCCGGAGGGCATATCGGCCGAAATATTGTACCAATAACAATAAAGATGAGGACAGTAGTCTGAATAATCCAAATAATACTGATTATCAAGCCTCATCTAAAAAAAATTCAGAGGTGTATTTGCATTTATAGTTTACAGATTCTTTTTCACGTGTAAATTGTATTAATCAGTGGCAAATTAGTGAATGTTTTGTAATTTGATATTCAGTTAATGTATTAAGGCGTAAATAGATTACATTTCGTTACAATGGGTGCATTAAGTTTAAGAAGTCCTGCTCTGCGCTAATCAAACACGTGTTCTACCAAAGCACGACTCCACCCGGTTTCGACCGGGGGTCCGGTGAGCTTCGGCCGCTGGACCGGTTATGTTATAATAATAGCGTCGATCCCAGGGGCCATCCACCCAGGCAACACCTGCTCCCTCGATTTAAAGGATCAGGGTTGGGTTTATTGCCCAGTGCCTGAGGCGCCCCCCTTGAGGGGGAATGCCGACGGGATCGACGCAATTTTTCACCCGCAACCCATAAGCTTCGGTTTGTGGGTGGTCCCACGTTAATGGGGCCTTGTGCCTAACCCGTACAAGTGGGGGTACGAGGTAAATACAAATCACGATTCGTTACTATACTTTAATCAAACATTCTTGTTCCTAGCCCCTCCGCCATGGGCAGGATGTGACACAAGGTCAATTTTTTTAGGCAGAAGGCTTCCTCAACATGGATGTACTGGCAGTGACTACAAATTTCTTGGCTCCATCGGCATTCACACCTTTGAGGGGGTGCCTCAGGCATCGGACAATTAACCTGACCCTTGCTCTTTGATACTTACCTGGCCCAGCCGGGGGTCCACTGAGCTTCGGCCGCTGGATCAGGTTAAGTAATTAACAGCGTTGTTCACAGGGGGCTATCCCCCCAGGCAATACCTGTCCCCTTGATTTAAAGGGACAGGGTTGGGTTTATTGCCCAGTGCCTGAGCCCCCCCCGCCCTTGAGGGGGGAATGCCGACGGGATCAACGCATTTTTTTGTGTCTACCACCCATAAGCTCCGGCTTGTGGGGGGCCCACATAGAAATGTCCTTGTGCCACGCCCTCATAAGTGGAATGAGAGGCAAATACCCTTGCTCTTTAAGCCGGGTGAGTAGGTGCTGTCTTGAGGGTGGGGTAACCGTTCCTTGAATGCCTTATACTTGCAACCTTGTCACATACTACCCATGGCGAACAGATTGAGAGAGGAGGCGTCCCAACGTGGTGTAATGATTAGCAAACTAGTCTCGCAAGTCCATTATTACTGAATAGCGAGTTAGATCCTCACTGGATGCCCCATACTTGCGACCCTAGCGGTGGCGAACGGGTTGGATAAATTACCTGGCAGGGCGTCCGACTAGGAACCACAAGGTTCCGGGTTCGATACCGGCCCTCGCCAACTCAGTGCATGAGTAGCAAAGTAAAGTGAAGGAGCTGATAGTAGGTGTTGCACTCCACCTCAGACGCTAAAGACAATCTTCTTGATCTAGCGCTAGTGAGAAGGGGATAGGATAAACTCTCGCTGTCTGGTTGATACCGACTTTAGGCCACCCCGACGACTTTACTTTTACTTAACCATGTGTAGTATAAAGACGACTTTTGAAAAACCTATTTTTCACCTAAGTAACAAGTCGTTCATTGTACTACTTATGTTTGTTTTTTAACACGTCTAAGCTTAGATGGTAAAAAAGAACAATTTTCTCGTTTATTCCTACCATAAAATAAACTGAACCCTCATTTTATGTCCGTGTTTTTGCAATAAATGTTTTATTTTTCCTGCACCCGTTATTTTACAATACTAAATATATTTTCTTTATTTATTTTAATATTCACTTCAATGTGTATATTCTAAAAGTTTTTATTTTGTGAGAATGGTTAGTTTTAAAGTGGGGGTTCGTTTTTACACTTCAACTTTTTTACTCGTAAATTCCTACCATAAAATGCCCAAGCCTAATTTTATGGTAGGAATTTACTAGTAAAAAGATGAATATTACCTTTTGTTGTTGTTATTTCTTTTCTTTTTGGCTTTGGTACTCTAAAATAAAAACGTCAGATTTTAATCATCGTCGACGAAAAAACAAAATTACGGTCATAAAAAGGAGGATCCAATTTATGCCTAAATTGTAAAACGAGCCCCCACTTTAAAACTAAACATTCTCACAAAATAAAAACTTTAGAATATAGTATATTCTAAAAGTTTTTATTTTGTGAGAATGTTTATTCAATATGCACATTGAAGTGAATATTAAAATAAATAAAGAAAATATATTTAGTATTGTAAAATAACGGGTGCAAGAAAAATAAAACATTTATTGCAAAAACACGGACATAAAATGAGGGTTCAGTTTATTTTATGGTAGGAATTTACGAGGAAATTGTTCTTCTTTACCGCTTAGAGTTGTTCATTTCACACAATATAAGATAGAAACACCTTTTTGTAGCTAAAAAAAAAAAATTAGGGTTAGTTCATTTATGCGAGTATATACGGTAAGTTATCTAGTAAATAATTCACCGTACATACTCGTGTAATATTTACTGTTTCAGGGATTAAGAAACCCACTTTCTTGTGCGGTCAGTCTAGTGTACACTGGGGTTTTCATTCACACAAAATTTAATGATAAAAAAGGTAAGTAAAATGATAGGTTTTTGATCACACACAAAAAAAAGTTCAAATAGTACGTAAAATAATTATTTCAAAATAGTACTTATTTTTTCCTTTTATTTGTCTCAGTGATTATGGAATTAAGTTTTTTTAAAGCGATAATATTTATCTAATTTTTTAGTTAAAAAAACAAAAACAAAACCAATGACCTAGAAAATGACCTGGTTTTTAAGCATGAGTCCGGTGTCCTCCTTTTCGACTGTACAACTTACAGACTGTCTGTGGCCACACCCCCAACTTCAGTTGTCGTTGTTATCATTTTCTTGTCTTGTAAATATATATTCTAAATCTAATATTTATAAAATTCAGTTTATCATCATTAACCATATAATAGGCAATCCTGTGGAACACGTTAGTAAAACAAGGGAGGCTACTCCTACTATACCAAAAGGTGTTTACATAATCAAGCTCTAATAATGTCAGTCACATTTTTTTTTCCAACTTTACTCCTAAAGGCCGTAGCCAACATATAATACAATTTTGGAATCGGGCCGATTCTGTAAGAAAATTAAAAACATTCCGAGTCTGAATCCGTACATACGATTCTTAAATTTTGGATACCCAAGTTTTAATTACTGCTATTATTTTCGGTGATTTTTTTTTTTTTTTTTTTTTTTGTGATGAATTTTTTGTACGATAACAATTTTTATAAGCTAGAAATAATTTGAATTTAATTGCGAAAGTCAACCATGTTATAGAAATAATTGTTTTGTACGGTAGGATGTCCAATCTGGCGTGTGAAATTTACCCCCCCCCCTATATTTAACACAATGAAAATTAAATAAAGGTTAATATTATCTTTTACAATTTTTGGACCATTCAAAAGAATAAACATTTTTTTAAAAATTTAGCTTACGGAAATAATAAAAATTATGAACAAAAACAATGTTAACATTTTCGCACTATTAAGTCAATTAAGACCCCTCCCCAAATGACGCCACCTGTTGGTCGTGGGGTGGCGACCCGTGATGCTTAAGGGTGTAATCCTGGTGGAAAACTCCACTTAGGCCCTTACTTAGGCTAGACGTGCGAATGGAGAGGCTCCTTCCGATCAATCGGCTGGTCTCGTCAAGCCCTAGCACCTATATGATGGCCATAACCCTATGCCCTTATGGCAACCTCCAACCCTTTTATCATATATGTGCTAGAAAGTGTGACTAAAGGTCTACATGTCCTGGGGAATGACGTTAAACTCTATCTGATAGGGAAGTTCCAGTTCTTAGGAATATGGAGCACCCCTTCATCGCTATTACTCCCTGATCCAGTCTGACCCAAAGTGGTAATACCTGTTCGGGTCCCATCTATGGATTGTATTACGTACTGACGTTTTCACTGTACCAATCATATAATGTTGTATACCCTTCTTACTTCTTACTCTGGTCGTCTTTTCTTCTGGCCGCTTTGGTTCTATCTTCTAACATCTTGTCTGGTATATCTTCTAAGGTCTGGTGTTGACTTTCTTGGGGATTTCGGGTCTGGTTTCTGTTAGGGATCACTCCTTATCAGAAGCCCTGTGTCATTGTTAGTTTTTAGGTAATAAACACAAGACTTCGATTTACGTTGATGTTACTTTATTTATAAATCCCCAAACCAGACGTCTGCGCAGATCCTTACATCTTGCTAGCTCGGCTTCTAACTTCTAACTGACTTAAACTTACTATATCCTTAAACCGGAACAGGGTTTTCTACGCCTTCCGGTTCTCACGATTTATCCCCGGAAGGTGAGAGTGAGGTCAAGCGCTGTCACTCACTCTCAAGGTCATCAGCTGCACTAATCGCCATTATGATTTCTACACTATTGCCATAAATATTAGGTATCTAATAATTATGTAACAATTGTATAGAAAAAATATTTAGTAATATTACGTATATGAAATTAAATGAAAAGGCAAAAGTGCATTAGCTTATCTTACTTGTTCTCGCGGAACCTTAGGGGCCACCTGTTGGCCGCGGGTAGGGTCCCATTATGCTTAAGAACGGAATCCACCTGGCTGAGCAGTCCATGACCTGCAACACTTTACTTTGGCCCTTACTTAGGCTAGACGGGTAATCAGAGAAGCCCCCGCCGAATAATCGGCTGACCATGTAAAGCCCTAGCACCTATATGATTGTCCCAAATCTACTGTCCATATGGCTAGCCTCAACTCTTTTTATCATGTGCTAGAAGGCGGTGACTGAGGGTCTTCATGTCCTGGGAATAACGTTAAACGCTATCTGAAAGCGAGGTTCCAGTTATGGAGGTCTGGGAATGTGGAGCACCCCTTTATCACCATTGCTACCAGGTCCACCCTGACTGGAATGGTAGTACCTGTTTAGGGTCCATCTATGGGGTAAATAGAAAATTTGTTTATAAAAAATGATTTTGAAAATTTTTCTTCCTAACTATCGCTACGAATTTTTCAAAACTTTGCCGGCATTAAATGACCCACTGAAGTTGATATACCGTAAAATAACACAACTGCTAGAGTTTTGACCCCCTTTTAAATATCAATGATTATACTAAAATTTAATAAAAACGACTCTATGGCTTTATTTTTTAATGGTGACCATCTTACGACCCGTATACCGGGCTGGCGCATACTACCAGTGAACCCCTGACCAATGGGACACAAGTCTGCTTGGAGACCACGGAACACAGCTTTCATATATTTTATATGAATATCATTTTATTATTAATATGTTATGAAATGGACACGGTAATCAATCTAATTCCGGACGCCGCTGTTTGCATTTCACATAGTATTAATCTCCATGGGAAAGGTATGAATCCAGGCTAATGATAAATAGGACAGACTGTGCTCATTAACATTGGTATAGCAACCGGTCTAGAAGAAGGAAAATTCTGAATTCTGCTTAAAAATTGTTAAAGAAGAACAATTTCCTCGTAAATTCCTACCATAAAATAAACTGAACCCCCATTTTATGTCCGTGTTTTTGCAATAAATATTTTATTTTTCTTGCACCCGTTATTTCACAATACTAAATATATTTTCTTTATTTTAATATTCACTTCAATGTGTATATACTAAAAGTTTCATTTTGTGAGAATGGTTAGTTTTAAAGTGGGGGTTCGTTTTTACACTTCAACTTTTTAATCGTAAATTCCTACCATAAAATGCCCAAGCCTAATTTTATAGTAGGAATTTACGAATAAAAAGTTGAATATTACTTTTTGTTGTTATTTCTTTTCTTTTGGCTTTGGTACTCTAAAATAAAAACGTCAGATTTTAATCATCGTCGACGAAAAACAAAATTACGGGCATAAAAGGAGGATCCAATTTATGCCTAAATTGTAAAACGAGCTCCCACTTTAAACTAACCATTCTCACAAAATAAAAACTTTTAGTATATACACTTCAGTGAATATTAAAATAAATCAAGAAAATATATTTAGTATTATAAAATAACGGTGCAAGAAAAATAAAACATTTATTGCAAAAACACGGACATAAAATGAGGTTACGAGGAAATGTTCTTCTTTACCTAAAAATTGACCTTGCATTCTTGGGGTTGAGAAATATATCTTTATGAAAATTGACATGTAGGAGAAGAGGGTTCCTGTATTATAAATTCGGAGGCGGGTATGAAACCCTAGCACCGGCCCTGTCCGTATGTAATATAAGTACGCGAGTAAATTAAAATGCATTTTAAAGGGTGATATTAGTATATGAACATTCGCACTTTGGTTTTCTAGCTACTTTTGTAGCGTTTCCACACAGTTATTTCCTAGTTGAGTAACATGAGTGACCCAGAAAAACAGAACCCAATTATTTTATTTTCCCATAAACTACCCCAACCCTAACTCTAACCTATACCCCTTGTTGGACTTAAACTTAAAAGAAAATTAAGATTAACAGTTTATTACAAATTGTGGTTTCTATTTTTCTGGGTCACCCTGTAATATTATGTTACTGAACTAGGGTAGGGTTAGAGTTAGGGTTTAGGGTTAGTTTAATGGAAAGAAATATTTGGGTTCTGTTTTTTCTGGGTCACCCTGTAATATTATGTTACTCAACTGTTAGGGTTAGGGTTTAGGGTTAGTTAATGGGAAAAGAAATAATTTGGGTTCTGTTTTTCTGGGTCACCCTGTAATATATGTTACTCAACTGTTAGGGTTAGGGTTTAGGGTTAGTTTAATGGAAAAAGAATAATTTGGGTTCTGTTTTTCTGGGTCACCCTGTAATATTATGTTACTCAACTGGGGGTTAGGGTTTAGGGTTAGTTTAATGGGAAAAGAAATAATTTGGGTTCTGTTTTTCTAGGTCACCCTGTAATATCATGCTACTCAACTAGGAAATAACCTACAGACATTCTGTACTTTGGGGTGGGTATTGTGGGGTGACAAGTATTGTGATGTCTGTGATTAGTTCTGGTGCGTGTATACAGGTTTTCCTTTTAACCCCATCGCGTTGAGAAGAAATAAAAGGAAGAGACAAAGACAAAGGCTTTACTGGGACCAGACACATTACTGGAAAGAAATAAAATTTCCTCTCTGCGTGGTGGCTATGACCCATGAATAAAGCCTTTGTCTTTGTCTCTTTCCTTTTATTTCCTTCTCAACGCGATGGGGTTAAAAGGAAAACCTGTATACACGCACCAGAACTAATCACAGACATCACAATACTTGTCACCCCACAATACCCACCCCAAAGTACAGAATGTCTGTAGGGTTATTTCCTAGTTGAGTAGCATGATATTACAGGGTGACCTAGAAAAAACAGAACCCAAATTATTTCTTTTCCCATTAAACTAACCCTAAACCCTAACCCTCCTAGTTGAGTAACATAATATTACAGGGTGACCCAGAAAAACAGAACCCAAATTATTTCTTTTCCCATTAAACTAACCCTAAACCCTAACCTAACAGTTGAGTAACATAATATTACAGGGTGACCCAGAAAAAGAACCCAAATTATTTCTTTTCCCATTAAACTAACCTAAACCCTAACCCTAACAGTTGAGTAACATAATATTACAGGGTGACCCAGAAAAAACAGAACCCAAATTATTTCTTTTCCCATTAAACTAACCCTAAACCCTAACTCTAACCCTACCCCCTAGTTCAGTAACATAATATTACAGGGTGACCCAGAAAAAATAGAACCCACAAATTTTGTAATAAAACTGTTAATCTTAATTTTCTTTTAAGTTTAAGTCCAACAAGGGGTATAGGGTTAGAGTTAGGGTTGGGGTTAGTTTAATGGGAAAATAAATAAATTGGGTTCTGTTTTTTCTGGGTCACTCATGTTACTCAACTAGGAAATAACTGTGTGGAAACGCTACAAAAGTAGCTAGAAAACCAAAGTGCGAATGTTCATATACTAATATCACCCCTTTAAAATGCATTTTAATTTTACTCGCAGTACTTATATTACATACGGACAGGGCCGGTGCTAGGGTTTCATACCCGCCTCCGAATTTATAATACAGGAACCCTCTCTCCTACATGTCAATTTTCATAAAGAATATATTTCTCAACCCCAAGAATGCAAGGTCAATTTTTAGGTAAAGAAGAACAATTTCCTCGTAACCTCATTTTATGTCCGTGTTTTTGCAATAAATGTTTTATTTTTCTTGCACCCGTTATTTTATAATACTAAATATATTTTCTTGATTTATTTTAATATTCACTGAAGTGTATATACTAAAAGTTTTTATTTTGTGAGAATGGTTAGTTTTAAAGTGGGAGCTCGTTTTACAATTTAGGCATAAATTGGATCCTCCTTTTATGCCCGTAATTTTGTTTTTCGTCGACGATGATTAAAATCTGACGTTTTTATTTTAGAGTACCAAAGCCAAAAAGAAAAGAAATAACAACAAAAAGTAATATTCAACTTTTTATTCGTAAATTCCTACTATAAAATTAGGCTTGGGCATTTTATGGTAGGAATTTACGATTAAAAAGTTGAAGTGTAAAAACGAACCCCCACTTTAAAACTAACCATTCTCACAAAATGAAACTTTTAGTATATACACATTGAAGTGAATATTAAAATAAAGAAAATATATTTAGTATTGTGAAATAACGGGTGCAGAAAAATAAAATATTTATTGCAAAAACACGGACATAAAATGGGGGTTCAGTTTATTTTATGGTAGGAATTTACGAGGAAATTGTTCTTCTTTAACAATTTTTAAGCAGAATTCAGAATTTTCCTTCTTCTAGACCGGTTGCTATACCAATGTTAATGAGCACAGTCTGTCCTATTTATCATTAGCCTGGATTCATACCTTTCCCATGGAGATTAATACTATGTGAAATGCAAACAGCGGCGTCCGGAATTAGATTGATTACCGTGTCCATTTCATAACATATTAATAATAAAATGATATTCATATAAAATATATGAAAGCTGTGTTTCCGTGGTCTCCAAGCAGACTTGTGTCCCCATTGGTCAGGGGTTCACTGGTAGTATGCGCCAGCCCGGTATACGGGTCGTAAGATGGTCACCATTAAAAAATAAAGGCCATAGAGTCGTTTTTATTAAATTTTAGTATAATCATTGATATTTAAAAGGGGGTCAAAACTCTAGCAGTTTGTGTTATTTTACGGTATATCAACTTCAGTGGGTCATTTAATGCCGGCAAAGTTTTGAAAAATTCGTAGCGATAGTTAGGAAGAAAAATTTTCAAAATCATTTTTTTATAAACAAATTTTCTATTTACCCCATAGATGGGACCCTAAACAGGTACTACCATTCCAGGTCAGGGTGGACCTGGTAGCAATGGTGATAAAGGGGTGCTCCACATTCCCAGACCTCCATAACTGGAACCTCGCTTTCAGATAGCGTTTAACGTTATTCCCAGGACATGAAGACCCTCAGTCACCGCCTTCTAGCACATGATAAAAAGAGTTGAGGCTAGCCATATGGACAGTAGATTTGGGACAATCATATAGGTGCTAGGGCTTTACATGGTCAGCCGATTATTCGGCGGGGGCTTCTCTGATTACCCGTCTAGCCTAAGTAAGGGCCAAAGTAAAGTGTTGCAGGTCATGGACTGCTCAGCCAGGTGGATTCCGTTCTTAAGCATAATGGGACCCTACCGCGGCCAACAGGTGGCCCCTAAGGTTCCGCGAGAACAAGTAAGATAAGCTAATGCACTTTTGCCTTTTCATTTAATTTCATATACGTAATATTACTAAATATTTTTTCTATACAATTGTTACATAATTATTAGATACCTAATATTTATGGCAATAGTGTAGAAATCATAATGGCGATTAGTGCAGCTGATGACCTTGAGAGTGAGTGACAGCGCTTGACCTCACTCTCACCTTCCGGGGATAAATCGTGAGAACCGGAAGGCGTAGAAAACCCTGTTCCGGTTTAAGGATATAGTAAGTTTAAGTCAGTTAGAAGTTAGAAGCCGAGCTAGCAAGATGTAAGGATCTGCGCAGACGTCTGGTTTGGGGATTTATAAATAAAGTAACATCAACGTAAATCGAAGTCTTGTGTTTATTACCTAAAAACTAACAATGACACAGGGCTTCTGATAAGGAGTGATCCCTAACAGAAACCAGACCCGAAATCCCCAAGAAAGTCAACACCAGACCTTAGAAGATATACCAGACCAAGATGTTAGAAGATAGAACCAAAGCCGGCCAGAAGAAAAGACGACCAGAGTAAGAAGTAAGAAGGGTATACAACATTATATGATTTGGTACAGTGAAAACGTCAGTACGTAATACAATCCATAGATGGGACCCGAACAGGTATTACCACTTTGGGTCAGACTGGATCAGGGAGTAATAGCGATGAAGGGGTGCTCCATATTCCTAAGAACTGGAACTTCCCTATCAGATAGAGTTTAACGTCATTCCCAGGACATGTAGACCTTTAGTCACCACTTTCTAGCACATATATGATAAAAAGGGTTGGAGGTTGCCATAAGGGCAATAGGGTTATGGCCATCATATAGGTGCTAGGGCTTGACGAGACCAGCCGATTGATCGGAAGGAGCCTCTCCATTCGCACGTCTAGCCTAAGTAAGGGCCTAAGTGGAGTTTTC
Organism: Doryteuthis pealeii; assembly: GCA_023376005.1. Lineage (NCBI taxonomy): Eukaryota > Metazoa > Mollusca > Cephalopoda > Myopsida > Loliginidae > Doryteuthis > Doryteuthis pealeii. The sequence goes on along the minus strand of CM042177.1, from coordinate 26,585,004 downwards.
CACCAGGATTACACCCTTAAGCATCACGGGTCGCCACCCACGACCAACAGGTGGCGTCATTTGGGGAGGGGTCTTAATTGACTTAATAGTGCGAAAATGTTAACATTGTTTTTGTTCATAATTTTTATTATTTCCGTAAGCTAAATTTTTAAAAAAATGTTTATTCTTTTGAATGGTCCAAAAATTGTAAAGATAATATTAACCTTTATTTAATTTTCATTGTGTTAAATATAGGGGGGGGGGGTAAATTTCACACGCCAGATTGGACATCCCTACCGTACAAACAATTATTTCTATAACATGGTTGACTTTCGCAATTAATTCAAATTATTTCTAGCTTATAAAAATTGTTATCGTACAAAAATTCATCACAAAAAAAAAAAAAAAAAAAAAATCACCGAAAATAATAGCAGTAATTAAAACTTGGGTATCCAAAATTTAAGAATCGTATGTACGGATTCAGACTCGGAATGTTTTTAATTTTCTTACAGAATCGGCCCGATTCCAAAATTGTATTATATGTTGGGCTACGGCCTTTAGGAGTAAAGTTGGAAAAAAAAATGTGACTGACATTATTAGAGCTTGATTATGTAAACACCTTTTGGTATAGTAGGAGTAGCCTCCCTTGTTTTACTAACGTGTTCCACAGGATTGCCTATTATATGGTTAATGATGATAAACTGAATTTTATAAATATTAGATTTAGAATATATATTTACAAGACAAGAAAATGATAACAACGACAACTGAAGTTGGGGGTGTGGCCACAGACAGTCTGTAAGTTGTACAGTCGAAAAGGAGGACACCGGACTCATGCTTAAAAACCAGGTCATTTTCTAGGTCATTGGTTTTGTTTTTGTTTTTTTAACTAAAAAATTAGATAAATATTATCGCTTTAAAAAAACTTAATTCCATAATCACTGAGACAAATAAAAGGAAAAAATAAGTACTATTTTGAAATAATTATTTTACGTACTATTTGAACTATTTTTTTGTGTGTGATCAAAAACCTATCATTTTACTTACCTTTTTTATCATTAAATTTTGTGTGAATGAAAAACCCCAGTGTACACTAGACTGACCGCACAAGAAAGTGGGTTTCTTAATCCCTGAAACAGTAAATATTACACGAGTATGTACGGTGAATTATTTACTAGATAACTTACCGTATATACTCGCATAAATGAACTAACCCTAATTTTTTTTTTTTAGCTACAAAAAGGTGTTTCTATCTTATATTGTGTGAAATGAACAACTCTAAGCGGTAAAGAAGAACAATTTCCTCGTAAATTCTACCATAAAATAAACTGAACCCATTTTATGTCCGTGTTTTTTGCAATAAATGTTTTATTTTTTCTTGCACCCGTTATTTTACAATACTAAATATATTTTCTTTATTTATTTTAATATTCACTTCAATGTGCATATTGAATAAACATTCTCACAAAATAAAAACTTTTAGAATATACTATATTCTAAAGTTTTTATTTTGTGAGAATGTTTAGTTTTAAAGTGGGGGCTCGTTTACAATTTAGGCATAAATTGGATCCTCCTTTTTATGACCGTAATTTTTTTTTTTCGTCGACGATGATTAAAATCTGACGTTTTTATTTTAGAGTACCAAGCCAAAAGAAAAGAAATAACAACAACAAAAGGTAATATTCATCTTTTTACTAGTAAATTCCTACCATAAAATTAGGCTTGGGCATTTTATGGTAGGAATTTACGAGTAAAAAAGTTGAAGTGTAAAACGAACCCCCACTTTAAAACTAACCATTCTCACAAATAAAAACTTTTAGAATATACACATTGAAGTGAATATTAAAATAAATAAAGAAAATATTTAGTATTGTAAAATAACGGGTGCAGGAAAATAAAACATTTATTGCAAAACACGGACATAAAATGAGGGTTCAGTTTTTTTATGGTAGGATAAACGAGAAAATTGTTCTTTTTTACCATCTAAGCTTAGACGTGTTAAAAAACAAACATAAGTAGTACAATGAACGACTTGTTACTTAGGTGAAAAATAGGTTTTTCAAAAGTCGTTCTTTATACTACACATGGTTAAGTAAAAGTAAAGTCGTCGGGGTGGCCTAAAGTCGGTATCAACCAGACAGCGAGAGTTTATCCTATCCCCTTCTCACTAGCGCTAGATCAAGAAGATTGTCTTTAGCGTCTGAGGTGGAGTGCAACACCTACTATCAGCTCCTTCACTTTACTTTGCTACTCATGCACTGAGTTGGCGAGGGCCGGTATCGAACCCGGAACCTTGTGGTTCCTAGTCGGACGCCCTGCCAGGTAATTTATCCAACCCGTTCGCCACCGCTAGGGTCGCAAGTATGGGGCATCCAGTGAGGATCTAACTCGCTATTCAGTAATAATGGACTTGCGAGACTAGTTTGCTAATCATTACACCACGTTGGGACGCCTCCTCTCTCAATCTGTTCGCCATGGGTAGTAATGTGACAAGGTTGCAAGTATAAGGCATTCAAGGAACGGTTACCCACCTCAAGACAGCACCTACTCACCCGGCTTAAAGAGCAAGGGGTATTTGCCTCTCATTCCACTTATGAGGGCGTGGCACAAGGACATTTCTATGTGGGCCCCCCACAAGCCGGAGCTTATGGGTGGTAGACACAAAAAAATGCGTTGATCCCGTCGGCATTCCCCCTCAAGGGCGGGGGGGGGGCTCAGGCACTGGGCAATAAACCCAACCCTGTCCCTTTAAATCAAGGGACAGGTATTGCCTGGGGGATAGCCCTGTGAACAACGCTGTTAATTACTTAACCTGATCCAGCGGCCGAAGCTCAGTGGAACCCCGGCTGGGCCAGGTAAGTATCAAAGAGCAAGGGTCAGGTTAATTGTCCGATGCCTGAGGCACCCCTCAAAGGTGTGAATGCCGATGGAGCCAAGAAATTTGTAGTCACTGCCAGTACATCCATGTTGAGGAAGCCTTCTGCCTAAAAAATTGACCTTGTGTCACATCCTGCCCATGGCGGAGGGGCTAGGAACAAGAATGTTTGATTAAAGTATAGTAACGAATCGTGATTTGTATTTACCTCGTACCCCACTTGTACGGGTTAGGCACAAGGCCCCATTAACGTGGGACCCCCACAAACCGAAGCTTATGGGTTGCGGTGAAAAATTGCGTCGATCCGTCGCATTCCCCTCAAGGGGGGCGCCTCAGGCATGGGCAATAAACCCAACCCTGATCCTTTAAATCGAGGGAGCAGGTGTTGCCTGGGTGGATGGCCCCTGGGATCGACGCTATTATTATAACATAACCGGTCCAGCGGCCGAAGCTCACCGGACCCCCGGTCGAAACCGGGTGGAGTCGTGCTTTGGTAGAACACGTGTTGATTAGCGCAGAGCAGGACTTCTTAAACTTAATGCACCCATTGTAACGAAATGTAATCTATTTACGCCTTAATACATTAACTGAATATCAAATTACAAACATTCACTAATTTGCCACTGATTAATACAATTTACACGTGAAAAGAATCTGTAAACTATAAATGCAAATACACCTCTGAATTTTTTTTAGATGAGGCTTGATAATCAGTATTATTTGGATTATTCAGACTACTGTCCTCATCTTTATTGTTATTGGTACAATATTTCGGCCGATATGCCCTCCGGCCTTTTCAGGTATTTCTTCTGGGACTCTGGAACCTTCTTTTCCCGAGTTCGATCGGACCCTGCTCTATATGGATCGCTTTGAGAATCGCCTGATTAGCGTAAACCTAGACCACATGTTTTCTATTAAATAAAGGATTTATCTATAAACTATTCAACGAATTATTGTTTTAATTTATATCTTATTTACACGTGAAATCGATACATAAAAACTTGTAAAAATATTTACGTGAAAAACTATAGATTTTTTTTTTCAAATCTGACGAATTGCCTGAGCAGAGGTAGGTCTTCTTTTCTGAACAGCAAAAAAAATTTTTTTCTATCTTTTCTTAGAAAAGAAGAAAAAAAAGATAGAAAAGTTTTCTATCTATTTTTAATTTTTTTTTTTTTTTTTTTTTTTTAGACGGGACCAATCTATTTCAGAAGTGCACTTTTTTTCTTTTATGTTAGTTGCACAATATAATTTTTTGTGGTCCTGTTCGAAATGCAGTTTTAATAATCTCACACAAATATCTGGTTGACAGTGGAACTGGCAACAGTGACATAAATATTTTTTTTTTTATATCAGAATTTTGTCAAATTTTCTCAATTGTTTAAAATTGGGACGACAATGTTATTTTTTTTAAAGTTTTTTTGTTCGTTTGTTGTTTTTGTTGATTGGGTGGGGCATTTTCTATCATCGTTTTTTTCGTCGAAAATGTGTGGAGGTCCATAGATACTGAAACGTTTTTCTTTATTTCTGTGTTTGAATATCGAAATTCATTATGTGATTGATTTTTTTTAAAAATTTTAAAAAATTTAAATTTTTTCTGCGTCATTTCCTGCCGAACATTTGAATTTATATTTGTAGTGTTTGGTCAGATTTTAGTAGCATTAGGTGCTACTAAAATCTGACCAAGAAAACCACAGAAATTAGATCATAACAAATTAAAACTAAAAAGATATGAAATTAATTTCATAAACTAAAAAGATATGAAATTAGTAATTTCAAATTACTAAAACAAAAATGCCTTCCTGGGGTCTTCCACGTATTTTTAAAGATGTGTGTGTGTGTGTGGTGTCATTTTTAATTAAAGTTACTTTTTTAAAATTCTTTTAAACATTTGAATTTTTCTTTTCAAGAAATTTTAAAGTTATTTTAAGACAATTTTTAAACGTTTATTTTTTAATTATTCCAATTAAAAGACATTTTTATGGTTTATTTATAATTATTTTAATATAAAAGCATTTTTTTTAAATTATGTTATTTTTGATCATTTTAATATAAGGAAATTTAGAAAAATATTTTTTATGTTTATTTTTAATCATTTTAATATAAATACATTGTTTATTTTGTATCATTTTGATATATTACTATATTTAAATTATTAATAGACATTTTTAAACTATCTTATGTTTATTTTTAATCATTTAATATAAAGACATTAAAAAATATTTTATTTTTGTCATGTTTAATTAAAAACTAAAATTCCAATTGTTGTCTTGAACTGAATTTATATAAGTAATTCCTTTTTTAATACGATACGTAATATAAGTTAACTTTAAATTTAAGGGGAAAAGTTTAAAAAGAGAAGAAAAAAACTCAAGGTTCAGACGAGAGCAAAGTTCAAAAACTTATCAGCAAAAAGTGAAGTACTTATTTACAGAGTAAATATATACTATGTAATAAGTAATAAGAAGGGTTTTAGATGTTTTATATATCACTTATAAAAATTTCACATAAAATTTTCTCGAAATTTAATATCAAAGGTTATTTATTTCATATAACAACAGACTTAGTCTACGTTTTCAAAAGTAATTTTTGTTCGTGTTACCAATCAAACAAACCGCCCACAATAACAGATCTTTAAAAGCAAAAACTGCATTTAAAACCACACAAATCATGTACCCAAGTTTTAAAATGAATAAATAAAATAACAAATGTCTTTACCTATGAAAAGAATGAGCTGTTTTAAAATCTCGAAGCGACGATTGTTTTCAAAGAATTCACAAGAGCCATAGCCGACAGCAGAAGACGTGCTTCGAATTAGACAGACGTTTTGTGTCTCGCGGTATTGGAGAGTTCAGAAGGTAAGGAGATAACTAAAGAACTTTGACCCTCAATCAACGTCTTTAAAAATATGCTTTTAACACTTACTATCATGACCTACAAAGTTGAAGTTGTTATTGCATTGTTATCATTATTACTGTTTGTGTTATTTTTTTTATTGCTTTTTTGTTATTTAAGTTGTTGTCTAGTTATTTCTTTCTCATCTACTTTAAAATAGTTATCAAATAAACGTAACTACTCAACAACAAAATAATAAAAATCTATTTATTATTAATATTTAATTTTTCTGTTTTTTAAATATTTTAATAAATATTTTTTCTAAATGAAAATAGTTTGGTGATCATGGTAGGAAGGTATTTTTACCCAATCTGTTTTGCCCGAGTAGATAATGACACAAGGTCGCAAATATGGACATCCCGCGAGGGTCGAACTCGCTATTCAGTAAAGTATGGATCTGCGTGACTAGCTTGCTAACCATCATACACGTTGGGTCGCTCAATTTGGTGATCATGGTAAAATTCGATCCCTCTCTCTCTCTCTCTCTCTCTCTCTCTCTCTCTCTCTTCTCTCTCTCTCTGTGCTTGCGCGCTTATAATATAGACTCAGAAGATGAGGCTTGATAATTTTGGATTATTTGGATTATTCGGACTATTGTCCTCATCTTTATTGTTATATACTCACACGTTTCGGCTGATGTGCCCTCCGCTTCTTTCAGGTATTTTCTTGTGTTATATAACCTGTTGGGGTTAAGTAAGATTAAATACAAATTAAAATTTAAAAAAAAACAACTACTCCCATGAGCCTCAGACCGGAAAGAATCCTCCGACATGTGCAGGAAAAAGCACCCCATTTCCGACAACAATATAATCTCTCGCTATTCAACTAACTGAAACAGACACTACCTACTGGCCAGAAAGATATTTCCTACAAAAGTGGTGGCTATGACCCGTGAATAAAGCCTAAATCTAAAAGCTACTTTTGTCTTTGTCTCTTCCTTTTCCTTTCCTTGAATTCCTTTTCGCGCGACCACCATAAGACGGGGTTAAAAGCAACCCTATGAATACGCCACCAAAGAATAACCAGCTACCCTTCAACATAAAACTTTAAACCTCTTGCGACCCACAATACGCCTTCATCTCGGGTATATAACTGCGAAGAGAGAGAGAGAGAGAGAGAGCAGACAGAGATAGAGACAGACAAACAGAGACAGAGATAGAGGCAGAGACAGACAGACAGACAGACAGGACAGGGATAGAGAAGAGACAAAGAGTGAGAGACAGACAGACAACAGACAGAGGCGAGAGGAGACAGACAAGACAGACAGAGACAGAGACAGAAAGATAGAGACAGAGAGATCAGAGACAGACAGACAGAGAGAGACACACAGACAGATAGACAGACAGACAGAGCTAAAGATAGAGCCAGACAGACAGACGAGATAGGACAGAAGAGAGTGAGAGAACAGACAGACGACAGAGGTAGAGAAATAGAGACCAGAATCGGCAAGAGAAAGAGACAGACAGAACATAGATAGAACAGACAGAGAGAGTGAGATAGACTGACAGAGATAGAGACAGAGAGGGAGAGAGAAGTAATGGGATTTGTGGGGGTGATTATATTTTGGTTCTTAAATTCCTTTTTCTGCTTGTTTTTTTTTTTTCTTGTCGCACTTCATCGGCCGCCAAATCTTCTCTGGGATTTCTTCTGGGCGTTGATTTCTTCTCTGTTTGGCTGGGTTCCTGATCATCTTTTGTTGTAGTTTTTGGAGCTCCAAGACTAATCAAGGACATAAACCTAATGAGGGAGGTTCAAGAAGAGCTACTAAGAATGAATGATTAAAAAAAGCTTTCGTATGAAGAAAGACTTAGAAATTGACTTTACACGTTTGGTTTATCGATGAACAAGAAGGAGTATGATTGAAGTCACAAATATACACATGGTTTATTCACGACTTTGATCTAAACTTGACATTGCTCAAAATACTCAATACCAGGGTATAAAATTAAAACTCCTTTGAGATTTTAAGCAAACGCAAGACAAAATTATTTTAGCCAGAGTGGTGAATACATGAAATAAACTACCTCATCAGTAAAGTGAATGCCCCATCTCTAAACTCCTTTAAGGCAATGTTAGATAATCTGTGGAAAGATTCTAAATATTCTATGTTAATAAGTGAATTTTTATAAGGAACAGCTAACAGGTCTCAGACCTAATAATACTAGTTGAAAAATTAGTATTAATTATCATATCATATAATTAAATGGATTATCAAACATCTGAGTGTTTTAAAGCCAAAAAGAGAGAAAATCATTTTTCCTTAGTAAATTCGGTATAAAAGAAATAATTTTCATTTACTTCATGTGTATTTATAAATACTAATGGTTGACCCTCAACTACCACCTTCTAGCACCTAATGAAATAGGGATAGGTGTTTGCCATCAGAGAAATATGGTCTGGATTAACATATAATTGCTGGGTTGGAATATGAACCAACTGATTGATCAGATTGAGGCCTATATGACTGTCCGAGACACCAAGGCAGACTTAGGCGAGTGAGCAGCAAACTGACCTTCGCCAATATTTATTAAGAACTTATAGAAAAAGATTTCCTCTCTTGAATTTCGAGCAGGGGGAAGAACTTAGCCAACGAAAACTTTAAGACTTGCCTGAGCAATAATTTTTCCAGAACCCTTGATTATATTCTGACCAGAACATTATTGATTAAGTAGTCCATCACTCCCCACAGCTATGAGTAAGATTTGACTTTTTGTATTTCTTATTGCAATAAATTTTGTTGTTAATTTGAAAGAAAAGAGTCGTTGTTTCGTTATATATACCGTAAGCCCGCCGTTAACCGGGGTGTATTAGCTTCTGTAGCAGATATCCGGTCGGTTTGGAGATCAGGCACAACGTGGGCAAAAGTTTAAGTGAGATTTGTGAAACTGAAAGTTCGGCTTTCAAGATACGTCAATGTTTGGTTGGAATGCTACATCCAACCAAGAGAATGCTTTTCAAATTTTTATCAGTTCATTTCGTTTGATGGGTTTATTCCGTAGTCAACTCCATGAGGATTAGTAAGCTAACATGATATTTAAATTAAATGGTATCAAGAATGTCTCGCGTTCTATACGTTTTAAGCAAACAAATTCAAGTCCGTCGCGGCCTGAATAAAATGCCTACAGCGGGCCGGATTGATCCACGCGCGTAAGTTTGCTGACCCTGAACTAGGATGTTTATGATATAGTTCCTATACTGTCTTTTCCCAAAGATTCAGTAAATATTTCCTTCTGGTGGTGTCATAATGCTTTAATGCAGCGGAGAATATTCCTATACAATAGGATACCACCAATTTTTCCTATGAAATCCCCCCCCCCCCCATATTAACACAATGGAACTACATAAGGTTATATTATCTTGAAAATTTTGTCTCCATTCAAGAAGAACATTAAAAAATTCCAGATGAATTTAAAAACAAAAATTCATCTTACGAAAATAATCAAAATTATGAAAGAAAACACGTTTACATTTTGCCCGTTAAATCAATTGTAATTTAACGTAGCCCGAAAACATATTTTTTTTAAAAAGTTCAAAAAATTTACGTTTTATGCCTAAACTGATCACGTGACTATTTGGTGGTACCTAATATACAAACACAATTTTACCCCGGGACTGTAATATCGCTTTTTTTTACACCGCCTTATGTCAAGCTGCCAATATAAAAAAACCAAAAACTTGTGTATAAGAACTACTAGAAACAAGCTAAACATGTGAATAACTAGGGAACTGGCATTTTTGTCGTTGCTACGAATTTAAAAGCGAATTAAAATAATTAAATCTATTATTTACGCTCAAAACTTTATCTAAATCGATAAGTAGTAACATAATAACCATCATTAAAAAAAGAAAAATATCATTACAATGCAAGTTTATTTTTAATCAAGATTTAAAACTATTTGTTTTGGTCAATTTGACGCGATCTGCCATTCTGTCTATTTTTCAATGGTTTACGCGCATGTTTACAATTTTATGTAACAATCGCGATTGCGAAAAAAATTACCAAATCAGGTAATTAAATCCGATTTTAATGACATTTTCAATATTGATTATCAATTAATGAAATTTTATAATGCATCAGTTATTTTGTTTCAAAACTTTAATTTGTATTTTGGCTATGAAAATTAATATATAAAATTCATTAAATGTGAAAAAGCTGAATGTTAAGTTTAAAATGTTATATTTTTAGATTCTAGAAAATAAAATATCTACTTAATGAAACCTATTTTGAACACGTAAATAATAAGTTTTTTTTGAAGAAAACTATGAACATTTTTTTAAGCAGAACAAAATTCAATGTTATATTTTTCTTTTATAAGATAATTAGCCCATTAATATTACGAATGAGTAAAAAAGAAATCTCCAAAAATTAATTATTTATTATTTTTTTTTACATTTTATTTTTCAATTTTCGGTACTTATTTTCTCATAGAAAAAGACCCCGTAAATTTTTTTCTATTCAATAACTTCGGTCCTTTTATCTTTTTTATTTATACTGTAATTAGTATCGAAAAATGACGAACCGCAAAAATGTACGCCCCCCAAAAAAGAGGGGGGGGGGGTAAAATTATGTAACCTAAAAAAAATGAGAAAGTTCTTGAAATAAAATAAATAATGCATTAAAAAAGTTCAATTCAATTGATAAATCAAACTGAAATTTCATTAATTTTGGTAAATTAAGTGTGTGTGTGTGGAGGGGGGGGGGCTAAAATTCATTTGTCAGAACGGATTTACGTCAATTTTGGGTATACTATTGTGCAGAATATCCTCCTTTCCGTTAGAGCAAATGATTTTAGGGCATGGACTCGGGGAATTGTATCCCACCCTCTCCTTGGTATTATTTCTGTAGCTCTGAGTGCTGTGGGGTAACCAAAATAAAAATTACCAACAGTAAACTCATGCCCACTATACTCGACATTGTGGTGGTAATGCTTTATAAGCTATCTCACGGATCCATGCTATTAATAACGAGTTCCTATACTTGCGATTTTTGTGTTACATACTAGTGTGACCTGACTTTCTTGTTTGAATTAGAAAAAGAAGAAAAGAGGATAAAAAACGAAATTTAAAAAACGGAAATTTAAAGAGTTGGAGTAAGGGTCAAAACGATGGTAGCAATGATAAGGCACACAATGGTGTTTGGATGTCCGTATCGAAGTAAAATCTCAAGTGGGTCAGAAGATCCCAGAAGCGGTCCACTTGAATCGTCTGCGATTGAGACAGCCTTTTGATGTGGCCAGACTGGAAGTCGCACGGAGAAAGAATAATCGGGAAGTCGTTGACCATGATTATCTTGGGCCCTTGAAAGAAATTTTGTTATTTATTTCATTTTCCATTAAGAAAAAAGATAAACTCTTTGTTGAATATCTTCTAGGTGACCGGAAGAAACGTTAATTAAACCATATGTTGGAAACCTTGAAACACCGGAAGAACTGAGCCTCTGTTCGATTTAGCGGAAGTGAATTCTATTGTAAGTTAGAATTGAGGAGAAGGAAGTACTCTATAAGCTAATCTCACTGATCCATTGCTATTAAATACGAGTTTGATCCTATACATGCATTTTGTGTTACATACTAGCCGACACTTCCCCAAAGACGAAAAAAGAAGGAGATCTGGATTTTTTGGGAGTTGTATAAGTACAATAGAGTGATCTGTCCTGTTTCTAGGCTGAATAGAGTTGATATGCCCTTGACCAGGAACAGTATGAAATATAACATGGAAGCGGCCATTTGCAATTCGGCTCTGACGTCTGAACATCACAGACCACGGCTTCGTACTTTATACCTTCAACCAATGTTTCTACCTTATATTTTATACCTAAACTCCATATCTCTAGCCTTAATGTCCCAACTAGTCTAACTTGGCAAATAAAGCTAATTTAGCAAGATNTCGCGGATGACAGGGCGTGCTCCACATTCACACACAACCTCCAAAAACTGGAACCTCACCATCAGATAGAGATTTAACCGTCATTCCAGGACATGTTAGACCCGCCTTCTAGCATTCCATATGATAAAAGGGGTTGGGGCTTGCCATAAGGGCAATAGGTTTGGAAAATCATATAGGTGCTAGGGCTTGACGTGAGCAGTTAATAAACCAGAAATGTGATCGGATGGAGAAGGGCAACCTCTTCTCGACCTGTACATGTTCATAGATCCCATAGAAGTGAAGGCGGCTAAATGTTGGACGTGTTGCATAGTCATGATAACATGCTCATCACCTGGGCTTAATATACCTTTACATGCCAAATCGACGCGGTCGCCAATCGCCTATGACCAACAGGTGCCCCATCTGGGCGGAAAGTCTTAACTTAACCCCTCTGCTCAGAGGTGTTGACTGTCTCGGTATAGCGTGCATGGTCTAACGCCCAAGCCGTTTCAGGGCCGGGACATTTTGAGGCAGTGGGCACATAAAAACATATCCAGAGTCTAGCTCGGAAAAGTATGAGGGAGCGGAGAAAATACTATTGGTTAATTATGACCTTTTGTTTATAAATTATGTGTCACAGAAAAAACAGGACCACACATAATTTTTTCCTCAAAGAGACTTTTATCCAAGATTGGAAGACTGAGGGGGGGTTTGGGGTTAGGGTTTTGGGTGGGGTTGGGGCTTGGTACGAGGGTCACCCAGAAAAAACACGAACCCAGAATTATTTATTTATTTTTCCCATTAAACTAAACCCTAAACCCTAAAACCACCACCACTCACTACTCTAAACCAATCATCGCTTGACGTTAAGAAATTATGATTACATTTAAGAAAATTAAGTTACATGTGTAAAAAGATAGAAGAACAGCAGGCTTATATCTCTGTGATAAGTTGGTCTCGTATAATTACTAAGATTATATATATATATTAAAATAATGGTCAATCTGCTGGATCTAAACTTTAGAAACCAAATACCCCACTTCATAAACCCAGGTCATACGCTCATGCGCTAAGTCAGACGGTGGCATACGATCATAAAATTAGAATAGAGGAAATCTCAAGGACCAACAAGATGATTTACCATCGAAAAGTATGATAGAAGAAGACAGACAGAGCACATTTTATGATGTCAATGGTGAGGAAAGTTGCGGGAGTCGATTATAATTCAAGGACCAATGACTAGTGATTAATTCTTCTTTGGATTATCTAGAATCTCAGCATTGGTTTGCTTGGTTGGTGGTTGGTGTTGGATTTTACGGTCATGTCAATCCTTATTGGGTTATTTTTATGCTTGAAGCATTTGCTTTTATTCATTCTTGGTATGTGGGCGGTTTATGTAAGGGTGCATTTGGAGGAGAATTTCCGGTGCCGGAGTGGTTAGGCTCCTCAAGATCGCGCGGCATAGAGTATGCTGTTCAGGGCTAGTTTAGAAACTGCTAAGGTCCTAGTTCCGAATAACCGGATCACTCTCCTACCCTCCAGCGTACTTTGAGCCTTAGTCCTTCGAGGTCGCTATTTTCTATAGCCGCTAAGGCGGTGTAAGAAGTGAGCCGAGACATGAAGTGGTAGGTGTGGCACTCCACTCAGATGCCGAATCAACATTGGTTGGTTGGATATTTACTACGTAATGTCCAATTCCTTATGGTTATTTTATGCGAAGACATTTTGCTTTTATTCAATATTCTTGTGTGGTATTCAATTTTATTCAATCATTCTTTTAAAAATACATTTTTAATCTATTAACTATATATTGGACCTAATTAGTTAACTAATCCGGTTCAAGTGGACCTGGTAGTAATTGGTGCATAAAGGCGGGTATCCACATTCTCCAGAGTCTAGGATTAGTAACGTATCAGCAGTGGCAGTTTACCGTTATAGCAGGACAGCTAAGACCTCGCATCACTGCTTCTAGCAAATATTGATAAAAAGGGTCTTGGAGGTGTTGACCCATAATGGGCAATATGGTTGGGATCATATATAGGTAGCTGCTAGGGCGTTTAAGTGTCACAACAACAACATATTTAGGGGCTCTCCAACCTCTTGTCTAGGCCTAAGTAAGGGACAAAGTGGAGTGTTGCATGTCATGTATTGTTTATTACAGGAATTCCATCCTTACAGCATCACAGGTCAACATCATTGGCCAACAATTTTTTCTTTTATTTTGTGTTATTTGCTTACCTTTGAATAATACTTTGTTGAACCATAGATATATGATTTTTAATAATAATCTTTAGTAAACAATTATAGCTTCAAATAACTATTCTTAATCTCTTATTATAATGGAGATTGTGTGTTTTTTCTCTGTCTGTAACGATACTATATTACTAATCGAGTCACAATTAACATAGTTATTTCATCACATTCTTCATGATTTTATTATATTTAAACTCAATCATTAATAAAATTGCTTCACTTTTTATTTAGTGTTGTCCATATCTACATACAAATAACATGCTATTGTATTTATATATACAAAAAATAGGGTTTGCAGTGTGAACGGGAAGGCTAATTTGCATATTGATATTAAAAAATGTGATTTTTATAATATGTGCTTAGTATTATTGATTTCTAACTGTTTGGTTTTATTTTAATGAATAAGCAAAAATCTCTCCAATGAATCTTAAATGAAATCCATTAGCAAGAAAAAATAAGTGTAATTTTATTCTTTATTTCCTAATTTAACTAAATAGTTAAATAAGTAAAATTCAGCAATGAAAGACGGCAGTGATGGAAAGTAAGTTTTCATTTTATTTTTTATTATTACCCCACTCTGTTTAAATCTTTTATCTGCATTCCTATTAGACTTTCTAATTTAATACAATATTTTATTACATTAAAACTTAAATACTTGCACCCTACGGAGGGTGCATATATTTGCTAGTAGATTATATTTGCATACTATTTAAATGGTTTCAAGTATTCCCATCAAACGTTAATAATTCTATTTAATAATAATCATCTATTTTCACAGTTATACAGTTTCAAGTATTATAATCTAATACTAATAGTTTTCAAAGAGAACTATTTGACCCATAGATGGGAACCTGACAGGTACTATTACTCTGGGTTAGAGTATATCTGGAAGTAATGGCAATGAAGGACACATTACCCAGACTCTAGAAAAATTCCCCTCCATCATCACCAACACCTCTGATATGCTGCTTTTTACCTAATTAAGCTATAACAGGGATAACAGTTTAAAAAGATTGAAATCTGTTTCCTCCAAATGAAAGTGATTGTTTTGAAGGAAATATTTTGTGTGGGTAATTCTTTATGTTAATTTTCAACTTTTGCCACATGTGAGACATTACAGTTCCAGAATCGACCTACCCTAATCTACAAAGAAGAGGATGAGACCCTGGTGTAGTGTAATGGTCAGAACTAGACTAGCAAACCACTACTAGTGAGGTCGGTTTCACTGAGTGCTCTATACATTCAACCATATGCCACAAGTAAGTAACAAAGTCTAGTAAATGGCTACACCAAAGAAGGTTTGGTTTGTTTTGTTTTACGGCATATCAACCTCGTGGGTCATTTAATGCCGACTAAGTTTGGATTAATAGTGATAGTGTGGTAGAAAACAAATGTTATATGTATATATTTTAACTATTGTTCTATTACTCATATTTTTTTAGTACAATCCCACTTCTTTTAGGAAATGTAAAATCCTCGATGGTCTTATTTTCATGGTCTCATATGGTTTGGTTTGGTTTGTTTTACGGCATATCAACCTCGTAGGTCATTTAATGCCATAAAGTTGTGAAATAATTCATTCTTAATGCATAATACAATTTTGTTTATAAACTCATGTTTTTCTATTCAACCCATAGATGGGACCCTCACAGGTACTACTACCACTCCAGGTCAGAGTGGATCAGGGAGCAATGGTGATGAAGGAGTGTCCAAATTCCCCAAACCTCCAGAACTGGAACCTCACTATCAGATAGAGTTTAACGTCATTCCCAGAACATGTAGACCTCAGCCACTGCCTTCTAGTACCCATATGATAAGAAGGATTGGGGTTGCAATAGGGTTGGGGCAATCATATAGGTGCTAGGGCTTGACATGGCCAGCTGATTGAACGGAGGGGACCTCTCCGACCACCCGTCTAGCCCAAGAAAAGCCTAAAGTGGACTGCTCAGCCACCTGGGTTCTATCCTTAAGCATCACGAGTCGCCACCCATGGCCACAGGTACCCCATTGGAGAGTCTTACCCTCTGCAGAGGTGCAGTCGGTGCATTCTAACGCACCAGCAACAGGGCGGTCGGCTGATGGTTAGCAAGCTAGACTAGCAGACTATTGGTAATGAGTTCCAATTCTCTCTGGGTGCCCCATACTTCTGGCCTTGTGCCATCTCTAAAATAAGCTAAGTAAGTAACTATACAAAAAGAGAATGTTAAACAACTATTGTGTTAGTATAGCATTTGATTCTAAGACTAACAGCAACAAATATATGAATTAAAACTTAGTTTAATTCTAACAATTTATTAAAAACAAATAAAACAATGAGTAACAATATAGAGTCCTTCCTGTTATTGTGTTAGTATAGCATTTAATTACTAAGACTAACAGCAACAATATATGAATTAAAACTTAGTTTAATTCTAACAATTTATTAAAGACAAATAAACAATGAGTAACAATATAAAGTCCTTCCTGTTTGTTGTGTTAGTATAGCATTTAATACTAAGACTAACAGCAACAAATATATGAATTAAAACTTAGTTTAATTCTAACATTTTATTAAGAACAAATAAACACATGAGTAACAATATAAAGTCCTTCCTGTTATTGTGTAGTATAGCATTTAATACTAAGACTAACAGCAACAAAATATATGAATTAAACTTAGTTTAATTCTAACAATTTATTAAAGAACAAATTAAACAATGAGTAACAATATAAAGTCCTTCCTTTATTTGTGTTAGTATAGCATTTAATACTAAGACTAACAGCAACAAATAATATGAATTAAAACTTAGTTTAATTCTAACAATTTATTCAAGAACAAAATAAAACAATGAGTAACAATATAAAGTCCTTCCTGTTATTGTGTTAGTATATAGCATTTAATTCTAAGGCTAACAGCAACAAATAAATGAATTAAAACTTAGTTTAATTCTAACAATTTATTAAAGAACAAATAAAACAATGAGTAGTAACAATATAAAGTCCTTCCTGTTATTGTGTTAGTATAGCATTTAATTCTAAGACTAACAGCAACAAATAAATGAATTAAAACTTAGTTTAATTCTACCAATTTATTAAAGAACAAATTAAACAATGAGTAACAATATAGAGTCCTTCCTGTGTATAGAGTCAAGTTTGAGGGACTTACCAGCATGATGGAGAAGATATCTGGTACCTTAGTGATTTCTTAGAGAGAATTTCAGGTCGATGTGCACATGGGAACTGAGTTAGTATAGCATTTAATTCTAAGACTAACAGCAACAAATAAATGAATTAAAACTTAGTTTAATTCATACTATTAGGTTCAAGGTTATAACTAGATGAAACATAGCAAACTCCGACATGTTTGTGGGACGAAACATTTTATAGTTATAACAGCACAGGAATATGACAAGATAGAGAAAATAATAACAACATGTACATAACATAAAGAGTAGAGATAAAAGGACTGGAGAGTCCGTTACATACATAATTACTTACTAGTGATGGGGGAGGGGAAGGCTGAAGCCTCCACGAAAAGGGGTCATATAAGTCTAACCCATGTGCTCGTACAGAAGATGTAGCTAAAAGAGGAAGAGGCGTTTGAACCAGGTGCTTAAATACCATAGCCCCTGGTGAGAACAAGCGACAACCCAGCAGGAAAATAACTCTTCCAGGCCAAAGGGAAGATAATCCCAACAATACAAATAAAAACAATGAGTAACAATATAAAGTCCTTCCTGTGTATAGAATTAAGTTTGAGAGACTTTCCAGTGAGATGGAGAGGATATTTGGTATCTTCTGATTTAGTGATTTAAAGAACAAAACAATTATAAAATATAATGAATATAAAGTCCTTCCTGTGTATAGAGTTAAGTTTGAGAGACTTCCAGTGAGATGGAGAGGATATTTGGTATCTTCTGATTTAGTGATTTAAAGAACATAACAATGATAAAATATAATGAATATAAAGTCCTTCCTGTGTATAGAGTCAAGATTGAGAGACTTCCAGTGAGATGGAGAGGATATTTGGTATCTTCTGATTAATGATTTAAAGAACAAAACAATTATAAAATATAATGAATATAAAGTCCTTCCTGTGTATAGAGTCAAGATTGAGAGACTTCCAGTGAGATGGAGAGGATATTTGGTATCTTCTGATTTAGTGATTTAAAGAACAAAACAATTATAAAATATAATGAATATAAAGTCCTTCCTGTGTATAGAGTCAAGATTGAGAGACTTTCCAGTGAGATGGAGAGGATATTTGGTATCTTCTGATTTAGTGATTTAAAGAAAAAAAACAATGATAAAATATAATGGATATAAAGTCCTTCCTGTGTATAGAGTCAAGATTGAGAGACTTCCAGTGAGATGGAGAGGATATTTGGTATCTTCTGATTAATGATTTAAAGAACAAAACAATTATAAAATATAATGAATATAAAGTCCTTCCTGTGTATAGAGTCAAGATTGAGAGACTTCCAGTGAGATGGGGAGGTTATTTGGTATCTTCTGATTTAGTGATTTAAAGAACAAAACAATTATAAAATATAATGAATATAAAGTCCTTCCTGTGTATAGAGTCAAGATTGAGAGACTTCCAGCGAAATGGAGAGGATATTTGGTATCTTCTGATTTAGTGATTTAAAGAAAAAAACAATGATAAAATATAATGAATATAAAGTCCTTCCTGTGTATAGAGTCAAGATTGAGAGACTTCCAGCGAAATGGAGAGGATATTTGGTATCTTCTGATTTAGTGATTTAAAGAAAAAAACAATGATAAAATATAATGAATATAAAGTCCTTCCTGTGTATAGAGTCAAGATTGAGAGACTTCCAGTGAGATGGAGAGGATATTTGGTATCTTCTGATTTAGTGATTTAAAGAACAAAACAATTATAAAATATAATGAATATAAAGTCCTTCCTGTGTATAGAGTCAAGATTGAGAGACTTCCAGCGAAATGGAGAGGATATTTGGTATCTTCTGATTTAGTGATTTAAAGAAAAAACAATGATAAAATATAATGAATATAAAGTCCTTCCTGTGTATAGAGTCAAGATTGAGAGACTTCCAGCGAAATGGAGAGGATATTTGGTATCTTCTGATTTAGTGATTTAAAGAAAAAAACAATGATAAAATATAATGAATATAAAGTCCTTCCTGTGTATAGAGTCAAGATTGAGAGACTTCCAGTGAGATGGAGAGGATATTTGGTATCTTCTGATTTAGTGATTTAAAGAACAAAACAATTATAAAATATAATGAATATAAAGTCCTTCCTGTGTATAGAGTCAAGATTGAGAGACTTCCAGCGAAATGGAGAGGATATTTGGTATCTTCTGATTTAGTGATTTAAAGAAAAAAACAATGATAAAATATAATGAATATAAAGTCCTTCCTGTGTATAGAGTCAAGATTGAGAGACTTCCAGTGAGATGGAGAGGATATTTGGTATCTTCTGATTTAGTGATTTAAAGAAAAAAAACAATGATAAAATATAATGAATATAAAGTCCTTTCTGTGTATAGAGTCAAGATTGAGAGACTTCCAGTGAGATGGAGAGGATATTTGGTATCTTCTGATTTAGTGATTTAAAGAAAACAATTATAAAATATAATGAATATAAAGTCCTTCCTGTGTATAGAGTCAAGATTGAGAGACTTCCAGTGAGATGGAGAGGATATTTGGTATCTTCTGATTTAGTGATTTAAAGAAAACAATTATAAAATATAATGAATATAAAGTCCTTCCTGTGTATAGAGTCAAGATTGAGAGACTTCCAGTGAGATGGAGAGGATATTTGGTATCTTCTGATTTAGTGATTTAAAGAAAACAATTATAAAATATAATGAATATAAAGTCCTTCCTGTGTATAGAGTCAAGATTGAGAGACTTCCAGTGAGATGGAGAGGATATTTGGTATCTTCTGATTTAGTGATTTAAAGAAAACAATTATAAAATATAATGAATATAAAGTCCTTCCTGTGTATAGAGTCAAGATTGAGAGACTTCCAGTGAGATGGAGAGGATATTTGGTATCTTCTGATTTAGTGATTTAAAGAAAAAAAACAATGATAAAATATAATGAATATAAAGTCCTTCCTGTGTATAGAGTCAAGATTGAGAGACTTCCAGTGAGATGGAGAGGATATTTGGTATCTTCTGATTTAGTGATTTAAAGAAAAAAAACAATGATAAAATATAATGAATATAAAGTCCTTCCTGTGTATAGAGTCAAGATTGAGAGACTTCCAGTGAGATGGAGAGGATATTTGGTATCTTCTGATTTAGTGATTTAAAGAAAAAAAACAATGATAAAATATAATGAATATAAAGTCCTTCCTGTGTATAGAGTCAAGATTGAGAGACTTCCAGTGAGATGGAGAGGATATTTGGTATCTTCTGATTTAGTGATTTAAAGAAAAAAACAATGATAAAATATAATGAATATAAAGTCCTTCCTGTGTATAGAGTCAAGATTGAGAGACTTCCAGTGAGATGGAGAGGATATTTGGTATCTTCTGATTTAGTGATTTAAAGAAAAAAAACAATGATAAAATATAATGAATATAAAGTCCTTCCTGTGTATAGAGTCAAGATTGAGAGACTTCCAGTGAGATGGAGAGGATATTTGGTATCTTCTGATTTAGTGATTTAAAAAAAAAAACAATGATAAAATATAATGAATATAAAGTCCTTCCTGTGTATAGAGTCAAGATTGAGAGACTTCCAGTGAGATGGAGAGGATATTTGGTATCTTCTGATTTAGTGATTTAAAGAAAACAATTATAAAATATAATGAATATAAAGTCCTTCCTGTGTATAGAGTCAAGATTGAGAGACTTCCAGTGAGATGGAGAGGATATTTGGTATCTTCTGATTTAGTGATTTAAAGAAAAAAAACAATGATAAAATATAATGAATATAAAGTCCTTCCTGTGTATAGAGTCAAGATTGAGAGACTTCCAGTGAGATGGAGAGGATATTTGGTATCTTCTGATTTAGTGATTTAAAGAAAAAAAACAATGATAAAATATAATGAATATAAAGTCCTTCCTGTGTATAGAGTCAAGATTGAGAGACTTCCAGTGAGATGGAGAGGATATTTGGTATCTTCTGATTTAGTGATTTAACGAAAAAAACAATGATTAAATATAATGAATATAAAGTCCTTCCTGTGTATAGAGTCAAGATTGAGAGACTTCCAGTGAGATGGAGAGGATATTTGGTATCTTCTGATTTAGTGATTTAAAGAACAAAACAATTATAAAATATAATGAATATAAAGTCCTTCCTGTGTATAGAGTCAAGATTGAGAGACTTCCAGTGAGATGGAGAGGATATTTGGTATCTTCTGATTTAGTGATTTAAAGAAAAAAAACAATGATAAAATATAATGAATATAAAGTCCTTCCTGTGTATAGAGTCAAGATTGAGAGACTTCCAGTGAGATGGAGAGGATATTTGGTATCTTCTGATTTAGTGATTTAAAGAAAAAATCAATGATAAAATATAATGAATATAAAGTCCTTCCTGTGTATAGAGTCAAGATTGAGAGACTTCCAGTGAGATGGAGAGGATATTTGGTATCTTCTGATTTAGTGATTTAAAGAAAAAAAACAATGATAAAATATAATGAATATAAAGTCCTTCCTGTGTATAGAGTCAAGATTGAGAGACTTCCAGTGAGATGGAGAGGATATTTGGTATCTTCTGATTTAGTTATTTAAAGAACAAAACAATGATAAAATATAATGAATATAAAGTCCTTCCTGTGTATAGAGTCAAGATTGAGAGACTTCCAGTGAGATGGAGAGGATATTTGGTATCTTCTGATTTAGTGATTTAAAGAAAAAAAAACAATGATAAAATATAATGAATATAAAGTCCTTCCTGTGTATAGAGTCAAGATTGAGAGACTTCCAGTGAGATGGAGAGGATATTTGGTATCTTCTGATTTAGTGATTTAACGAAAAAAACAATGATAAAATATAATGAATATAAAGTCCTTCCTGTGTATAGAGTCAAGATTGAGAGACTTCCAGTGAGATGGAGAGGATATTTGGTATCTTCTGATTTAGTGATTTAAAGAAAAAACAATTATAAAATATAATGAATATAAAGTCCTTCCTGTGTATAGAGTCAAGATTGAGAGACTTCCAGTGAGATGGAGAGGATATTTGGTATCTTCTGATTTAGTGATTTAAAGAACAAAACAATATAAAATATAATGAATATAAAGTCCTTCCTGTGTATAGAGTCAAGATTGAGAGACTTCCAGTGAGATGGAGAGGATATTTGGTATCTTCTGATTTAGTGATTTAAAAAAAAAAAAACAATGATAAAATATAATGAATATAAAGTCCTTCCTGTGTATAGAGTCAAGATTGAGAGACTTCCAGTAAGATGGAGAGGATATTTGGTATCTTCTGATTTAGTGATTTAAAGAAAAAAAACAATGATAAAATATAATGAATATAAAGTCCTTCCTGTGTATAGAGTCAAGATTGAGAGACTTCCAGTGAGATGGAGAGAATATTTGGTATCTTCTGATTTAGTGATTTAACGAAAAAACAATGATAAATATAATGAATATAAAGTCCTTCCTGTGTATAGAGTCAAGATTGAGAGACTTCCAGTGAGATGGAGAGGATATTTGGTATCTTCTGATTTAGTGATTTAAAGAAAAAAACAATTATAAAATATAATGAATATAAAGTCCTTCCTGTGTATAGAGTCAAGATTGAGAGACTTCCAGTGAGATGGAGAGGATATTTGGTATCTTCTGATTTAGTGATTTAAAGAAAAAAAACAATGATAAAATATAATGAATATAAAGTCCTTCCTGTGTATAGAGTCAAGATTGAGAGACTTCCAGTAAGATGGAGAGGATATTTG
The DNA here is from genome assembly GCA_023376005.1 of Doryteuthis pealeii. Classification (NCBI taxonomy): domain Eukaryota; kingdom Metazoa; phylum Mollusca; class Cephalopoda; order Myopsida; family Loliginidae; genus Doryteuthis; species Doryteuthis pealeii. Next base: position 26,562,255 of record CM042177.1, on the reverse strand, counting down.
GTATCTTCTGATTTAGTGATTTAAAGAAAAAAAACAATGATAAAATATAATGAATATAAAGTCCTTCCTGTGTATAGAGTCAAGATTGAGAGACTTCCAGTGAGATGGAGAGGATATTTGGTATCTTCTGATTTAGTGATTTAACGAAAAAAACAATGATAAAATATAATGAATATAAAGTCCTTCCTGTGTATAGAGTCAAGATTGAGAGACTTCCAGTAAGATGGAGAGGATATTTGGTATCTTCTGATTTAGTGATTTAAAGAAAAAAAAACAATGATAAAATATAATGGATATAAAGTCCTTCCTATGTATAGAGTCAAGTTTGAGAGACTTCCAGTGAGATGGAGAGGATATTTGGTATCTGATTTAGTGATTTAAAGAAAAAAAACAATGATAAAATATAATGAATATAAAGTCCTTCCTGTGTATAGAGTCAAGATTGAGAGACTTCCAGTAAGATGGAGAGGATATTTGGTATCTTCTGATTTAGTGATTTAAAGAAAAAAAAACAATGATAAAATATAATGAATATAAAGTCCTTCCTGTGTATAGAGTCAAGATTGAGAGACTTGCAGCGAAATGGAGAGGATATTTGGTATCTGATTTAGTGATTTAAAGAAAAAAAACAATGATAAAATATAATGAATATAAAGTCCTTCCTGTGTATAGAATTAAGTTTGAGAGACATACCAGTGTGACGGAGAAGATATCTGGTATCTTAATGCTTTCTTAGAGAGAATTTCTAGTTAATGTGCATACGGGAGTTGGTCCAGTGTCTGTCTGCTGGTTTTGGTATTTTGCACCAAAACTTCTGGGCTCATCATGTGATTGGTATATCCAATCACAGAAAGCCTCTCCCTCACTTAACCCCACACACACAGGAATAAACATTTTACAGACCCAACACAACAGACTGGCGGAAACAAGATAACTTAGTAAAATCATAACAAAAATGTAATATATTTATTAGTAAATAAATATGTTGGTGAGGCCTAGAATATGCTGACTTTATCCCCTGCAGAAGGGTAAGACCTCTAAAAGGGGTGACACTAAACCGCATCTAAGGGCGAGGCTGCAGTTTTGGAGATCTGGGGAGTTTGGAGCACTCCTTCATTGCCAGTACTCCTATATCCTCTCTGAAGGAAGCGTGTGGTGTAATGGTTAAAGTCATGGGAAATGGACACGTCGCCCCGAGTTCAAATCCTGGATGTGGTAATTGCATTTCACTTAGCGCTAATACCCTTGTGAAAGGTATGAAAACTCTGAATTCAAACCTGTTGAACTCCGCTTAAGAAAATGACCTTGTGTCACATCCTGCTCATGCGGAGGGGTTGGTAAATATATATATATCCTCTCTGATCCTGAGTAGTAGTAACTGTTGGAATTTTTTTTCCCAGCATCCCACAATGGTGGTCAGACACAAGGTACATTTTTATGCGGGCCACCCACAAACTGAAGCTCATGGCATTGCAGCACAAAAAATGTGTGGATCCCGTTGGTATTCCCCTATTGGGTCTCCTCAGGCACTGGGCAATAAACCCAGCCCTGCCCCTTTAAATCAAGGGGCAGGTGTTGCCTTGGAGAATGGCTCCCTGGGATCATGCCGTTAATTCAATTAATCACCGGTTCAGTGGCCGAAGCCACTGGACACTGGGCTCCAAAGAGCTGGAAATGGAAAAAGTTGTAGTAACTTTTAGGGTCCCAACAATGGGTAAAAATTATTTGTAATCAATAAGATCATGGGTAATTTATGAAGAAGTGCATCCCGGTCTCCTGCCTCATAAATAGCTACCCGGTGACTATTAAAATAACGACCCCAGCTACGGTGTTATTTGAAAAAAAAAACGAACTTAGAGCGTTAAATATATTGGGGGGGGCTTCCCTTTTCTGCTGTAATTCTCATCTATTCATCGTAATTCTTATTTATTCATAGAAATTTGTCGTAATTCTTATTTATTTATCGTAATTCTTGTTTATTTATCGTAATTTGTCGTAATTCTTGTTTATTTATTTATTTTTTAATTACGATAAACCATTCTCACAAAATAAAAACTTTTAGAATATACACATTGAAGTGAATATGAAAATAAATAAAGAAAATATATTCAGTATTGTAAAATAACGGGTGCAAGAAGAATAAAACATTTATTGCAAAAACACGGACATAAAATGGGGGTTCAGTTTATTTTATGGTAGGAATTTACGAGCAAATAGTCCTTTATTACCTATATCATCATATCTAGATTATATATTATGATAGGGCATGACTAAATAAGTTTTTATTTTTAAAGAAATTCGTCCGGGTGATATTCATTTTGTTTTCTGATTCGTCTTACTGGAATGATACCTACATTAGGTCCGACGTTTTCCTTTAAAAAAGAAAAGAAAAAAAAAGAACCATTAATGTAGCCATTGCTCTTAAGGGTTCCAGAACCTTCTCGAAAATAGAGCCTAATTGGTAAAATTCAAATTTAGTCATGCAGTAAATATAACCGACCTTGAATTTAATTTTTTCAAACCCGAATTGACGTCAGGTACTTAAAAAAACAAATTTATTTTCACAGATATGTATAAGAAAGAACTAAAGACATGTTTTTTTCCAGAGCTGCTACTTAATTAAGGGGTGGGAAATGTATCAAATAAGAGAAACACGAGACACCCCGTTCCAATTTAAATTGAAATGGTTTTTAAAAATCGGGTATACGTACGTAAATTCAAGTGAGATGAAACAATTTATGCCGCATGGGATAAAAAAAAAACAACAACTTATATATATACTGACAAAATGATCACCTCACGTAATGGTTTGCAAACTGGTATTATTAGCTCGACTATTAGTGGATTTCGGTTCTAATTTGGTGTCTAATACTACTGGCCTTGTGCCACATCTATGCTAAGCTCAGTAGATGAGTATATATTAAAATAATATCATCAAAAATGATTTGGAATTCTTATTTGGTGATCATCCTATAAGTTTTTAACTATGGTGTGTTTTTGTTTAAAACTTTTTGCGAATTGGTTCGGACATGGTGGAACTTTCGATCCCAGTTTATTGGGTTGAGGATTAAAATTGTTAATAATCACGTATTACTTCTTCTTTTCTTTTCTTTTTTTTTAATAATTACAAATTAATATCTGAAACTCAAGTTTATTTGAAATACTGACAGAAGCAATTAACACTAATGTCTACAGTTGAATTCAAGAATTAATTTTAAGTTCAATCTTAATTATATTCAACACGTGTGTAAATTACTATTAAGTTATTAACCTTTTTTTTTGTTGTTGTTTTTGCTCAAACTTAAATTTTAGCCCATGAGCAAGTATATAGGGTTTATAATGAATCTTTTCTATACTTCCAATGAAGAATCAGCTATATACTAAATAATATTATCAAAAAGGATTTGGAATACTTATTTATTTGGTGACAGTTTCTATGAATCGACTTGGATTCAATAATTAATTTTAAGTTCAATCTTATTATATTCACCACGTGTGTAAATTAGTATTAACCCCTTTTTTTGTTTTTGCTTAAACTTAAATTTTAACCCATGAGCAAGTATATAGTTTTTTTCATGAATCTTTTCTATAATTACAATGAAGATTCAACTATATACTAAATAATATCGTCAAAAAAGATTTGGAATACTTATTTGGTGGTGAACCTATGACAGTTTAACTACAGTGTATGAATGAACTTTTTTGCGAATTAGGTTACGGTTTGAGGATTAAGGTTGTTTTTAATTACATATTGCTTTAAACAACAACAACAGCAACAACAACAAACAACCCCAAATTACTATACATTTAATGTTGAAAAATATATTTTTTAAACCAAGTTTAATTGAAATTATACCTTGCAATACTAACACAAGCAACTGAGACTAATGTGTTAAACTATTGGATTCAATAATTAATTTTAATGGTTAATTAATTTCCTTCATTATATTCTCTACGTGTACAAATTAGTATTTACCCCCCTCCTTTTGTTGCTTAAACTTAAATTTTAGCCCATGAGCATGTGTGCATTCGATGTACCAAAGACTGTCACTCAAGAATTGACCTGCAGATTCACTTGCGCAGATAAAATTTTTATTTTTATTTTGGACACTACGCCATCGTCCTTAGTGGACGGAAATGATCCAATAGCCCATGAGCAAGTATATGGACGTTTTCATGAATATTTTCTATAATTACAATGAAGAATCAACTATATATACTAAATATTATAAAAAAGGATTTGGAATAGTTATTTGGCGATCCTATGTCAGTTTAACTACAGTGTATGAATGAACTTTTTTGCGAATTGGGTTACGGTTTAGGGGTTTGGGGATTAAGGTTGTTTTTAATTACGTATTGCTTAAAACAACAACCCCCCCCCCACCAAATTACTATACATTTAATGTTGAAAAAGAAAATTTTAAAAATCAAATTTAATTGGAATTATACCTTGCAATATTAACATAAGCAGCTGAGACTAATGTGTTCACCGTTGGATTCAATAATTAATTTTAATGTTTAATTAAATTAGTATTTTGCTTTTTGTTGCTTAAACTTAAATCTTAGCCCATGTATATAGACTTATTGTAATTTTTTTCCAGATTTACAATCAAATATCAACTTTTAATCTGATGAATGATTGAATCATTTTAAGAAACAAAAATGAAACTAATGAATTAAAAAAAATATTTAAGAAAAAAAAAAGAATAAAAAGACAAGAGAGTAGAGATAAAGAAAGTGTAAAACTCAAAAAGAGAGAGGGGATAAAAGGGAGAGAATTGATGTATCGAACAAAAGAAATTGGGAGAAAAAGAGATATAATAAAACAAAAAAGGGAGAAGCAAAGAAAGATTAAGTGGACGAAAAAGATCGACATGAAGGTATAGAGTGGGGAGGAAAGAAGGAAAGGATAAGAAGCAAGAAGGAGTAAGAGAGAATTAAGCGTGAGAGTAATATAATGCAACCTGGGAGGGAGCAAAAGAATGTAAAGAAATAACGAGGGAGAGTGAAAGAATGTAAAGAAATAACGAGAGTGCGGAATACAAAACAAAAAAAGAGAAAAAGAAAGGTAAGGAGTTCCGTTAAGCGAAAAAGAGAGAGAAAAAGAAAAAAGGAAAGTAAGTGTTAACGTGAATTAAATAAACGAGAAATTGGGCGGTATTTACTAACAACAGAGGGAATGAAATAAATATATATCAATTGAAAAGAGACAAAGACATGGTGGGTGACCATGTGGCCGGAGAGGTGACCCCAAAAATAAAGAGTATATACCAAGAATTAGCGGGAGATTCATATGTAACAATGACAGGGTGGGCTTGAAACAAAGACGGAAAGAAAGAAGAAATCATAAAGAGACAGGAAAGTGTTAAGAGAGGGAGAAAGAGAGAGAGAAAGAGAGAGAGAGAGAGAGGGCGAGGTTCACGTGAAACAATTAGAGGAACGGAGAGTAGTAGTGAGAGAATCACATGTAACAATGAAGGAGTAGGTATAAGGAAATAATAGAGAGGTGCAACGAACAGGAAGGAGAGGGAGAGGAGTAGTGAGAGAGAAAATGTATAAAACGCAAATAGGATGGAAAAGAAAGGAGAAGGCGGACATTAGTGAATGAAAGATGAAAAATAAGGAAGAAAAATAAAAGTAATGAATGACAAATATAGTGAAGAAGAAAAAAGCACCGAATGAAAGTTAAAAAACAAAATGAACGCAGTTGAAGAAAATGTCAGCGGTTGGGAAAGAGTGAATAGACAAAGAGAGAGGGGGTGAAGAGAGAAGTCGCCGGAGAGGTAAGGGAGGGAAAAAAACAAAAAAAATACGAACGGAGGTAGAGAGAGGAGCAGCGGGAGAGTTATATCGGACAAAGAGAGAGTGGGTATAATTAAGGAAGGGGGAGGGGAAAAAGCGGGAGGAAAACGTAAGCGTCAAGGAAGGAGTGGGAAGAGAGGTAGCGGGGGAGTATATGGGATAAAGAAGGGGGTGCAGGAAAGGACAAATAGAAAAGGTAGAATCAGAAAGTGAGTGAGTCAGTTTATGCTTGGATATTATGGTGGCTAGTTGTACAACGCCATGGCGGTAAAGGGCGGAGGTGCTATATACGAGGTAAGTAAAAAAAACAAAAAAACAAACAAAAAAATAAAAAAGATAAAAAAAAAAATATATATATCTGAAGGGTTTACTTACTTTATTTATTGCCCGAGGGTGATTTTTACCCTCTTGGCAAACATTATTTTATATTAGTATTTCTTTATTTAACATATCCTCGATTTTTTTTGTCCTTACGTCCCAAGCCATACCGCTTAACTCTAGTTTAATAGACTTTTCACAGGACCCCCTCCCCTTGGAAAAAATACTTATTTTCCACCTTAAAAGTTAGGTAAATAAATAATTCTTTGTATAATTGTTCAGCATAGATTGATAAACAATAATACGATCGTATATTTTACTTACATAGATTATTTTATACCCTAAATGTGTTTTTAAAACTACCCCACTTTCTTTTTTTAGATAGTTTTATTTGGTTACAATGAAAGCAGGCTGTGCTTTTAATTCTGCCATGAGTTTCCATACAAAATTAAAAAAAGTATTTTAGTTTCCTTTACTTTTTTGCCGACTTAGGTAAGAAAATAAATACATCGATCTACAATTACCACATGTATATCTTTGATTTTTAAATCATCGATGAGATATATATATATATATATATATATATATATATATATGTGTGTGTGTGTCTATATATATACCGTTTCTTTTAGTTAATAATTAATAACACTTTTTGATTACCTAAATCTAAAGGTTAATTTGTATCCCCCTTTTAAAAAGTAGACCTGCATTAAAAAAAACTGTTACAAAAAATATATATAATATATAATATACATAGATATATCTATATTTGGTCGTAGATACAATGTTTTGTTTATGTACTTACTGATACTAAAAAAAGGCTTACTAATTTTGACTTTGTGATAATCTTAATTAAAATAAACTAATTATTAATTGATGTTTTAGTCAATGGTTTAATTATTATAGTGTACGATGTATATTAAGTAATTAGTTATTTTTTCTTTCTTTCTTTGCTTTCGTTTAGTTAAAATACAGATCTTTTTTTTTCTTTTAATTATTTATATCTTAATAAAATGGAGTTGAGACTTAATTAAGTAAAAAAAGCAAACGTTTCTTTGTACATAAAATATGCTTATTTCTTTTTAAAACTAGTTAAAATATTTTCACTTTTTATTTTATTTAGAAACCACAGATTAATTTGATTTGCCTGCAAAAATAAAAATGCTAATTAACAAACGTATTAGTTTTTTTATTATTTATTTACAATTAATTACTAGAATTAAAATCGTTTAGGTTTGAAATTGATGTCTTTTTCAAAGACACGTGTATTTTTTTTCTGTATTTAATTCAATAAATTTGCCAAAATTTCAGCTAAAAAAAATAGATTTTTTTTTCATGTGTATAAAAACAAAGAAATCTTAATTTAATGTATCTAATTCGTAAATTGATTTTAGATCGATTTTTTTTTAATATAGTGACAGTTTTCTTGTATACACGTGTTTACAAATTTAATGATCAATTCGATTTTATTTGATCGATTTTATATTATGAATCGATTATTAAACTTTTAAAATATTTTTTTCTATTTTTAAATAATTAATATCCTTGTTTGTTGAATATTTTTTTGTGTTTGATGTTAAGGCTAATATAGGAACAGTGAACACTTTTTTAATCGTATTTTCTTTCTTCTTGTAAGTGGTTATTTTAAATCTACAATGTTTATAGTATGTTTATATAATTTTAATTTGATTATTAGATTAAGATAATCATATTAAACCTGATTTAATTAGAAACTTGGTTTTAATCTCATCACATGTTATCATTTTGTTTCTTTCTTTCCTGATGACTTGGTCAACTTTTTTTTCTTTTCTTTTTTCACACTCTGGAAAACCTCACGACCGCCTTTCTCTTATTCATCTCATTCAAACATATAACCCCGCCAATATTTTTTATTTTTCAACCCTAAAAAATAAATGACAATAATTTAAAATATTATCAGAATTTTTTACCAAAAACGGACTTATAGGAAAAAAAGAAAAAAAAAGAAAAAAAAAAAAAAAAAAAGTTTTGATTGCAACTAAAACGATTTCCAGTTTAAAGACATCTCACAATTTTTTTAAAATCAAATATTTAAAAATCTTTTTATCTAATACTGAAAGAAAAAAATTATGCTTAAAATAATTATAAAAAATAAGGTGCTTCTTCCTTGTTTAAACGTGTCCACATTGTCGTAAAACTTCCTGTAGGTAAGAAAGGACAACTGAATTTTTTTCTTCTCTCCTTCAAAAACGATCTTGCTACAAACGTTTTTTTTAATATATATATATTTTGAAATATAATTATAAAAGTAAAAAAAACAATATATTCTGATTTTAAATAAGATATTTTAGTAAAAATGGCCGAGTTGATGAAAAAAGACGCCCACACATGGAAATAAAAGGTTTTCTTTTTTTTTTGTTTTTGTTTATAAGAAAAAAAAAGTCCTATTAAAAAAAAAAAGTAATAAAATTATATGAACAAAAGCATTAAAATCTATATTAGCAGCAAATTAGTTACTAAATAAACAAGATCCTAATGCATCGACCCCTTACTTTTATTTTTATTATATATCCAAATTTTTAAAATTTTCTTTCAACCAATCTTTAAAAAGTGACCCTATTCCAAAATTTTCCGCGCGATTTTTTTTTTTTCTTAGGGGAGAATTTTGTTTTTGTTTTTATGATTGATTTATACAAACCTCTTTTAGAAAAGGTCACTTTGACCAGAAATATAAATTAAAAGATGCTGTTAACTTTTTTATAAATAAGGTGTCCATACAGTATGAGTCCAGGTAAAAAAGACAAAAAAAAAAACAAAAAAAATTATCTTTTTTTGGCCATGTGGGAAATGGGATTCTTTCGTTTTTCATGGACTGACTGGTCATATAGTCGGGGATCACTTTTTTGTTCTCTCACTCTCTCCCCCTTTTTATTTTTTTAACCCCGTGTTTAAAAAAAAATTTTTTTGATATTTTTTTTTCTTATCCCTATCATCCGAAAATCCTTGTGGGCTATATACTGTGTTTGACACCCTAGGGTATTTAAAACTTTAGGGATGGGGTGGTCCTCCCGGCTCCATAATTCTTTGGTTAGACCACTTTCCAATTTTCTCTTCTATACGAAATTCCATACTAGCTAGAAAGACGATAGAATTAGGGACCGTTGTTTTTGTTCCCCTTATAACACCGGGCAACAAAAAGACAGTCTTGATCGCTAACGGACATGACATAACACAAGATGTCTGGTTAGTAGGGAAGAAAAAAATAATTTCCTATTCAGAATCTGAATAAATGGGAAAATCAGTGTTGCTAAAAAGGGACGTTCTCGTTCGTTAAAACGTGTGTACGAGTAGTGAAATATAAGCAGTGTTAATTAGATTGCCATGACCCATATAAATGTCGATTGACCGGAAATGTATCCTCATATATTCTTGCCTTGTTACATTTTTTGTTTTCTTCGTTTGTTTGTTTCTAAGTGTGATGTGTCTATTTCTTCGGAAATATGAATTAAAAAAAAAAAATTCAAATATCGGCAGTAGCTTTTATTATTATTATTTCTTTGTTTTATAATTAGTAATTATTAAAATTCAAGAGTTTTATTTAAAACTAGACTGACCGCCGGTAAACCCTATTTTCCCTGTCTTATTAAAAACAAACAAACAAAGTCGTGTTACAGAGTGTCACCAACCCTGCACTGAAGAATAAAAACGCAACAACCGACCTCTTTAGCCCCTGGGTCGCGCCCGCATGTACAGCCGATTATAACAATAGACAATGTTTCTACAAATTTGTAAAAATATTCAACTCCTTATTTTATTTACTTTTAAATGTCTTAATTAAAAAAAATAAAAAAGAAGTAATAATTACACAGACGATCAAATATATCATCTAAAGTTTTTTTGTTTTCTTTATTTTATCTATTTATTAAATTTTGATGACAAATGGTAATTTCTTGCTTACGTTTTCCAAGTTCCCCGAAATGAAAACACGAACTGGTATCATTGCAGGATTGGGTATATTAGTAATCATTTAGTTATTTGAATTCCATTTTTAACTTAAGTATACATATGTATTTATCTTAAACACTCCCATTTAGCAGTCTTTTATTTATTTCAGCCTTAGATCTTAGTTTGGCTCAAGGCCAACAGCTATTCAGTCATCGAACATACTAACAAAATAACAATGGTCTGCTAATTTAGCTTTCTTGCCATTAAATACGCTAAGAGACTATCACATATCTATGGACCGCTGTGACAACGAGGAACCCAATGGGTTTAAGTATCGTCTAGTGTGTCACATAAGTTGGTGGTGGGAATGTTTCTATTTAGGACCTTTATCCTCCATACAACTACAAATATATATTAAATTATATGCTAGGCATTGCCAAAAGGTCGTCTGCTTTTCATTTTAAAAACGAATTAAAATTAATTAAATCGATTATTTAATAACCTCACCGATATTTAGCGCCCCCAAAATAAGAGAGGAGGTCAAAGTTAAGTGACCTGAAAAAAAAAAAAAAATCAGAAAGTTTTGAAATAAAATAACTGATGCATTATAAAATTCATTCATTGACAAATCCACACTGAAAATTTCATTAAAATCGTATAATTCCCTGATTTTTGGTAAAAGATTTTTTTCAATCGGGTGGGTTAAGTTTGTTTTGTAAAACACGGACTTTTCGGCAACTTTGGCAGTGTCTAACATATGCACACACAGACATATATGAAGATTCTTTCAAGTCCTCGGGAGAGCTCAATGTATGACAATTATATCATATACATAGCAATATTTACAATTCCATATAAAGGAAAAAACTTAACCAGTCATTCTGACTATTAATTATGAATTAATTTATTTCAACCGGTTCCTTTTTAAAAGAAGCTAGCATCTTCAGACAACCCAAAATGGAATAAATTAATTTATGATAGGAGCCAAATGCCCTATTATTTATTATGTCTAAGCAGAGGAGAGACGGATTCCTACCTTTCCCAAGGGTATTAGCGTGAAGTGGAAGGCAAACAGTCTCGTCCAGGATTTGAACTCTGGTCGCAGATTCCATTTCATATGACGATAACCATTACGTAAAGTGTATTGTCAGAGATGCTGCTAGGTACGCGTCCTGCGTCCCTGACGCACAAAAATCTAAAAAGACGCACCCCCCCCCGTATCCATGCGTCCCAGTGTTTTTTCTTTCTTCCCCTACCATTTCCAGCTAACTAAATACATTTCAATATTTTCTCGGAAACAAATTACACTGTATGGGGTACAGGGTAGGGGTTAGATGGCTTTAGTTGTTCATATATAAAAACTCAGCAATTTAATAAACTTTAGTTGGGAATTCATCAAATTTTCCGGGGACTCATTCAAATCAAATCCGTGCGTCCCAGGACTCGCTAAATCAAAAAGCTATCAGCATCACTGGTGTATGGGATCACCCTATATAGAATGCAGGTAGTTTAGGTTACTTTTCTTTAAAAAAAAAATTTTTATTACATAATTAAAAAATCGAATTTAAAAAAAAACTAATAAACAATAATTTAAAAAATTCAAAATGACCGCTCACTTTGGAGATGAATTTGTTACCTAACAAATTCACTACTTCAATTAATCTTATTATTATAATGGAGATTGTGTGTTCTTCTGTCTGTAACCGAAACTATATTACTACTTAAATTACAATTCCCTTAGTATAGTTATTTATGTCACATTCTCCATAAGTTTTTGTTATTTAAACTTCAATTATTAATAAAATTGCTCTAAAATCTACATACTAATAACATGCAATTGTTTTTATATGTACAACAAAATAGCGGTTTACAGTATGAATAGGAAGGCTAATTTGCATATTGATATTAAAAATTTGATTGTAATAAATATTTGCTTAGTATTATTGATTTCTAATTGTTTGGTTTTATCTTAATGAATATGAGCAAAAATCTCAGGGATAGATCTTAAAAGAAACCCATTAACAAGAAGAAATAACTGTAATTTTATTTACTTCCTATTCTAACTAAATAGTTAATTTAAGAAAATATAGTAATGAAAGACTGGAGTGATGGAAGGGTAGTTTTTAGTTATATTTTTCAATTATACCCCCACCGCTGTTTCAAATATTTTTATTTAGTTTCATTAACCTTTCTAATTTGATATATTTTATTACATTACCCGGAGGGTGAATATCTTTACGAGTGCATATAAAATTAATACCATTAAATAAATTATGTAAGAGTTTTGGCGGGTGGAATCCGACATTTAAATTTTCTTAAATCAATAGATGAATATTTACTTTTTATTTGGTCAGTTCGTTCGGAACCATTATTCGTACATTCTACCGTTTGTCTTAATAACTACAAAAATGGCGGGGAGGGGTTTATGAAAAAGATTCAGTCTTTTTCTTCTTTATTTATACTTTTTAATTTTATTTTCCTTTCTTTTTCCACATCGTCACATCCTCTTTTTTTCCCTTCTTCATAGGACAGCATCGTTGTGATTGATAACCAACCCTCCTAAGTCTTTTGCTAAATAACTAAACTAGCCCACTCCTCCAAACGACAATGCTAGATGTTTTTCAACTCCCCACTCTACTGTATCCTACAAGAGGGAAAAGGTCTGACCTTCTTGAGGGCTTTCATTTTTCAACAACCCCTTCTTTTATTAAAAATTACTCTAGCTTCTTTTTCGGCCTTCCAGCTGCTTAATTTAAAAAAAAAAATTCCTAGGTCCTTGTCCTCATCTATTGGCGGGAGCCGGGTGAGGTGGCGTGTACCGAGCTGAAAAAAAAAAGAGGATCCCCCTTTCACTTAGGGGTGGCCAGCCACCTTTCCTTTTCTTTTATATCTTCCCCAGCCTCCTTAAAAAATCTGGACCGAGGGACAATGAATTAAAAAAAATGTGTCACATAGGGGGTTGGAAAAAATCTTTTTGTGTAAGACTACCCTATTGAGAAAGCTTCATGGTTAGAATTAAACACAAAAACGCGTGCGTGTACACACTTTTAGGATCTTCATTCCCCGTACTAAGTAGACACTTGCGGATTTGGCCCAAGTGGTGTGAGAGGTCTTGTTACCATCAACTTTTAACTTTAGAATACATTGTTCTTTAGTATACTTTTGTGTGTGATTATATATATATATATATATAATATATATATATATATATTGTGTGTGAGAGAATGGGAAATGAATCCGACAATATGAGGAAAAAATGAGTAAAGAAATGTAGATGATAAAAATGAATTTTATCGATATCACTTACACATGTGTTTCGGTCCGTTTATCAAAATGTATACGGATTTACGTTATTATTATTATTATTAAAATACAGAAGTATATTTTTTTTTTCCAACTCAAAAAAATAAATATACTACTCTGATGATTTATTTTTTGAGTTGAAAAAAAAAAAAAAAAATACTACTCTATGCATTTTTCTATTAATTATTATTATTATTATTATTTATTTCAACTCCATCTGATTATTTTAATAATAATAATAACGTAAATCCGTATACATTTTGATAAACAGACCGAAACACGTGTAAGTGATCGATAAAATTCATTTTTATCCATCTACATTTCTTTTCTTTACTCATTTTTTCCTCATATATATATATATATATATATATATATATATATACAATAGTGTATGGTTCACTATGTCAGTGAGTTAGTCGTGTGCCAAGATTTTGTGATGTTATTTGAGGAGTGTTCAATATCAGTGATAGAGCTATTATATATTCTTTCAATAAGAAATAAAAACTTAGCAGACCGTTATTTAGCTATCATAATAGCCAAATGACAGTTAAAGTTTTCTTTCTTTGAAAGTGTAAATATTGCCCTGTATATAATTTATTAGTTATCATAAGTTATTATTAAGGATTTGTAAAAATCTTTGTATTAATCTGTTTGCATTAACATGCGCATGCATTGTGGATGTACAGGAAATATTAATGATCCCAAATAGAATCATATATCTTAACAAACGGTCATTTGCTCTGTATATAATAATTTATTAGTTATTATACATTGAGCTTTCTAAGGGATTTGTAAAAATCTTTGTATAAATCTGTTTGCATTAACATGAGCATGCATTGTGGATGTAGAGTGAGATTTTGATGATCCCTAATATATATTTACCAACCCCACCGCACGAGCAGGATGTGACACAAGGTCAATTTATTAAGCGAGTTTATCAGGTTTGAATTCAGAGTTTTCCTTCTCCTAGACCGGTTGCCTAACCAAGGTTAGAGCACAGTCTGCCCTACTATTTATCCATAGCTGGAGGGAGAGTAGGATTCATACCTTTCCCAAGGGTATTAGCGCGAAGTGAAATACAGCTACCATATCCAGGATTTGAACTCTGGACGACGAGTCCATTTCCCATGACTTTAACCATTACACCACGCGCTTCCATGATCCCTAATAGAATTATTCCCAACATACCAGTCAGTTGGATACTTTTACATATATATCTCTCTATCTCTCTATATCTCTCTATATATCTCTCTATCTCTCTATATATCTCTCTATCTCTATATCTCTATCTCTCTCTATATCTCTATCTCTCTCTATATCTCTATCTCTCTCTATATCTCTATATCTCTCTATATATATCTATATATCTCTCTATATATATCTATATATCTCTCTATATATATCTATATATCTCTCTCTATATATCTATATATCTCTATATCTCTCTCTATATATCTCTATATCTCTCTCTCTCTCTCTCTCTCTCTATCTATATATATATATATATATATATATATATATATATATATATATATATATATATTATCTCTCTATATATCTATCTCTATCTGTCTATCTCATATTGGTAATTGTTAAATGGTAAGCTATTGAAATAAAGTTGCTGAAATGAACCGCAAAGATTCTTTTCAAGTTAAAAAAGCTAACGTAACTGACTTGTTCTTTTAACCCTTATCTACCGAGAGAGAGAGATGCCGGTGCTGGTCTCAAAATAACCCACTGATGAAAATTCCTTTCAGTTTTGTGGTAAGCTACGAAAAAAGATTTTTATAGAAATCTAATACTCACATCTGTGCATCGTCTTGGCGTCTCATCGTTGAATAATGGTTAGCAAGTTAGTCTCGCATATTATTACTGAATAGCAAGTACGACCCTTCAGAGATGCTGATAGATACGCGTCCTGCGTCCCTGACGCACAAAAATATAAAAGGAAGCAGTAAAATCATATCCATGTATCCCAGTATTTTTCTCTTTTCTTCCCTCACCATTTCAAGCTAACTGTAAATACATTTCAATAGGTTACAAGGTAGGAGTTAGAAGGCTTTAGTTTGGACCCATAAATTTTCCTGTGGACTCAAAGCAATTATGTGTGTCCCAGGATGCACTAAATCAATTAGCTATCAGCATCACTGCTTCTGTACACCATCCAGGGTGTCTAATCGTGGAATAATGGTTAGCAAGTTAGTCTCACAGATTATTACTGAATAGCAAGTATGATCCTTCAGAGATGCTGATAGGTACGAGTCCTGCGTCTCTGATGCACAAAAATATAATTGGACTCCGTATAATCATTCCTGCTTCCCAGAGTTTTTTTTTTCTTCCCTCACTATTTCAATCTAACTGTAAATACATTTCAATAGTTTCTTAGAAATGAATTACACAGGATAGGTTACAAGGCATGAGTTAGCCGGCTTTAGTTGGGACCTATAAATTTTCCGGGGACTCATTCAAAGCAAATATGTGCATCCCAGGACGCACTAAATCAAAAAGCTATCAGCATCACTGCATCTGTACACCATCTAGGGCGTCTCATCGTGGAATAATGGTTAGCAAGTTAGTCTCGCAGATTATTTTAAAAACTTTTTAAAACCTATTTTTGTCTGTAGAATGAGTTCTAGAGCTTCCCTACTCCTAAAAATTGGTTCTAGAACTCATTTTATAGACAAAATTAGATTACAAAAAGTCGCCATTTTTCACGACACCCCACTCAAAATTGGAGAGTTGTGGCGATTTTTAGAATACATATAACTCCACCAATTTTTGGAGTTGGAAACTCAAATTTTTGAGATTGGATAGTTCACACATGGACAACATTTCAGAAAAATTGAAGTGCAAAATTTTAACAAATTTTTCAAAATGGGAAAGCTTCGGTTCTGAGCAAATATCAAACTACCTTTTTGGTACAAATGATGTTCAATATATGTGAAATAATAATAGAAAAAAATTGTTGTCATAGATGTTAAGTATCTGGTCGGCATCCTTAGTTCCAGATGTAATAAGTAAGTAAGCAAGCCAATAAGAATCCGGTTTTAGAGTATTCTTTGTAAGTCCGACGTCCAAGAGAATCCAAGTGTCAATGACATAAGTTTAGAATGGGGCCTGTATTAATACAGCAGAAGCAGCAGCAGCAGTGCCAGTGATTGGACAATAGAAATCTACCCCAGGTCACGTGGTAATCAACGAGTCTATATTTAGGAGTGACCATTTACCTCATGCCTTATATCCTAAAACATTCAACAATAGACGCAGTGCCACATCAGGTTATTGATCTGGCTATGAAAAAATCAGAAATCATGAATAACTTAAAATTGATTGACTTTAAGACTTTTTTGATAGCATTTCTGGATTCCTTGAACAAAAATGCTTTTATAAACCAACTTTTACGAGTAGGGAAGCTCTAGAACTCATTTTACAGACAAAAATAGGTTTCATTTTTTGCAACCCACTCCCAAATTTTGAGACCTAAAAATTGACATATCTTTGCCAATTTTTGGAATCGGAAGCTCAAATTTTGGGGAATTTCTGACACTAACATAGTCCACACCTGGACAAAATTTCAGAAAGATGAAAGGGGGTGGGTGACATGGAATTACCCAGAAGTTCAACTGATGAGCTATGTTTAAATATACAAACCAAATTTCAACCCCCCTCTCCTGTTGGCCATGTGTGGTGACCCATGATGCTTAAGGACGGAATCCTGGTGGATGAGCTGTCCATGACATACAACACTCCACTTAGACCCTAGCTGGTGGTTGGAGAGGCTCCTCCAATCAATCGGTTGGTCACATCAACACCTAGCACCTATATGATTACCCCAACCCTTTTTATCATATGAGTGCTAGAAGACGGTGGCTGAGGGTCTTCCTGTCCTGGGAATGACATTAAACTATATATATTTGAAGGAGTGATGACGTTTGACATCATCTCTGAAAATAAACACATAAAATATATCATCTTTTCGGACTCGCTCTCAGTCCTACTATCATTAAGAAATAAAAAAACTGGAAGACCCTCTCATCATTAAGCTCCTGAATAGATTAGACTCAATGTCTAACTCTAAGGAGATTATTATATGCTGGATACCAAGTCATATAGGAGTGAGGGGGAATGAAAGAGCTGACTCTGCAGCTAAATCGGCTCTAGATTTAATCCCTGACAAGTTCCAGATACCATATACTGACTTGAAACCTAAAATTAATAAATTCTTCATAAAAATGGCAGCAACACTGGAATAACTGTATCCACAATAAACTCTTCCTAATCAAACCGACTTTGGGAGGCTGCAGACCAACTTTAAGGAAGTCTAGAAAGGAACAAGTCATTATGTCCGATTATGCATTGGTCATACAAAACTAACACACTCTTATATACTCAAACAAGAACACAACCACAATGTGAAACATGTCAAAACCCTGACAGTCAAACACTTATTGATGGAATGCAGATTTTTTGCTCACATCAGAAACCGTTATTTTAAAGCAAACAGTATGAAAGATCTATTTGAAAATGTTAACATAGAGGATATTTTCTCCTTTTTGAGGGAAATGAAATTATACCATAGAATATAGACATGAAACAAATCAATGCCATACAGTATGATTCCCAATAGTGCTAACACATTGTTAAAACCAATTACTAAAAGTATATATATGAATACACAATATGTATAACACCCCAATCGCTAGGCATCATATAACCCTGGACGGGTTGATATGCCGTTAAAATTAATAAACCAACCAACCAACAACGTGTCAATAGTAATTGTAAAATTTACTTCTGGTAGCTGGTATTGTGTTATGGCTAACAACAAGAAAGGAATTAATACTTCGTTTAATTTTAACAATTTATTGACCCGCACATGAAACAATGAATAACAATATAAAGTCCTTCCTGTTTACTGGCGCATTGGAGAAAATATCTGGTATCTTGGGGTGATTTCTTGGAGCCCTTAATATCGCTGCCTCCTGGAACCGCTGTTGGAATCTGTCTGTCTGGATTTTGGAATCTGCGCCTAAACTTCTGGGCTCATCACGTGATTGGTATATCCAATCACAGAGAGACTCTGCCTTACTCACTCTATATACAGGAATCACCATTTTACTGACCCAACACTGGGATCTGGTTGTTGGGTTGGATGGCATTTCTCGCTGGTTGAGTCTGGAGCAACTTGGGGTTTGTTTGAGAATATTTTGCCTTGTATCATTCATAGTCCTTTTTAAATAACAAGACATGGCTTTTTTTTCTTTTTTTTTCTCATGAGATTATATCCCCAAGTCAAAATGCCTTGGGAGATAGACATGCATCTTGTGTTTCTCCCCTTACATAGCTAGGTTCCAACTGATCTTTCATCCATCCCTTCACTATCTTGTCCTAACCAATCAGAATTCGACAGAATTGCACTGACCAATCAGAATATGCCATTAAACCAAACCAAGGGAAGCAGCATGGATAGCACAGTCCTATTGACATCATGCAGAAAACCTGTTGAATACGTTTGGCATCTCAATTTGAGAAGCACGTGCCAGGTGGACAGCATCAAGGTCTCTGTCCAGTTAATAAGCCTTTGCCAGGGCATCACATTGAATGCGAGCAGGACGATGCTGTGCACATGTTAGGAAAGTGTGCAAGCAGTCTCTGCTTAAGATGAGTCTTGTGCACCCTACCGTCATGCTTGACCCTGATGCAACACCATGAAACTAAAAGGTCCAGAAGAAAGCAGCGGCAACAAAGCGCTGGCACATCAACATCTTCAGGGACAGCTTTCACATGCAACATCTGTGGCCGAGAATGTTTTTTTGAACAGGCTCTGTGTAGTTGACTGTTCATGTCTGAAGCCACCCTGGTGCAACACCATGAAGCTAAAAGGTCCAGAAGAAAGCAGCGGCTACAAAGCGCTGGCACACCAACATCTTCAGGGACAGCGTTCACATGCGACATCCATGGTCGAGAATGTTTTTCAAACATTGGACTTCAGTCACAGGAGACGCTGTAACTTCAGGGTCGCAATAACTTACATAATTGTTAGTATCCTAACACTTATTTACAGTAGTGTAGAAACCAAAATGGCTGTTATAAGTTGCAGCCGGCGGCCTTGAAGGATTGAATGACAAGGCTTGACCTCAGTCCTGATCCTTCCGGTGGATACTGTGAGAATCGGTGGAGAAGGCCCTCTTCCGGTTTAGATTAGAAAGAGTTTAGTCAGTATCGGCCAAACCATGAAGGTGGTAAGTCGTGCTAAGCGCACGGCCGTCTCAATCTGCGCAGGTAGTCTGGTGGGGATTTTGGAATAAAATATGATCTAAAGCAAATCGAAGTCTTGTGTTATTATCTAAAAACTACCAATGACACAAGGCTTCTGATAAAGAGAAATCCCCAATGGAAGACCAGACACTAAGTCCCCAAGACGAAGTCCAGAAGCTAGAAGAAGAACGTAAGATACCAAAGATGAGCAGAAGAATAATAGAAGTAAAGAGAGTATACAATAACTATATTATAGTCTTCCGAGACTGAAATGCCAATAATAACATCGAATGTAAGCAGGGCGGTGCTGCGCACATGTTCGGAAAGTGAGCATAAATCTCTGCTTAAGATGAGTCTGTAATTTATGAGGAAGTGCGTCCCGGTCTTCTGCCTCAAAAATTGCTACTCGGTGACTATTAAAATAACGACCCAGCTCAGTCTATTCAAAACTATCCATTTTCATATCTATCTCAATTTGTTCATATTTATCTATATTACTTTAAATACTAAAATTTTTTTTTTTATTCATGTTTGTTTAATGTCTTGTTTTTAGTTTAAATAAACAAGATATACGACAAAAAAGGCGACCCACCCCCAATACATTTACTTGTCGAAAATATCTATCTATCTCCATTTGTTCATATCTATCTATATTATTTTGTTTGTTTATCTATCTATCTCAGTCTATTCAAAACTATATATCCATCTTCATATCTAAACAAGAATTACAACAAATTACGATAAATAAACAAGAAATATGACGAACTGGGGTTGTTATTTTGATAGTCACCGGGTAGCAATTTTTGAGGCAGGAGACCGGGACGCACTTCCTCATAAATTACCGATGAGTCTTGTGCATCCTGCTGTCCTGCTTTACTTCTAGCCATTCTATCTGTTAGGAAGACCTAATGAAAGTAGATTTACTCCCCTTGATCAGTAGGGGACTGTTGGGAACCCGGAAGTGGGGTTTCTGCTATGTCACTTTTAGATTAGGGTTTTAACTGAGTGGACGCAGCTTACAACCCATGTGAGCTAGTTAAGTCACTTTTAGGGTAGAAACATTCTCTACCCTGTGTTAAATAAAACCTTGTTAATTTCCCAACAACCTGGTCTTGCATTATTATTCAGTCTTCCGTATTTTATCTGTATGTAAAAACATAACACTATTGTTGACTGGTATAACGGTGTCCTTGATAGGACGTTAAACTGCATCTAATGGTGAAGTTCCAGTTCTGGAGCTCTGGGGAGTGTGGAGTACCCCTTCATCACCATTACTCAAAGGTCCATCGTGACTTCAAGTGGTAGCACTTGTTAAGATATCATCTATGGTTTAAATAGAAAAAAAAATGTTTTAAATAAAAGTTTTTAAAAAATTGAATACCCATCAAGAATGAATAAAACATTGTTTTTGGCATAAAATAACCCAACATGGGTTTACATGCCATCTACAAGAACAATGTGTCAGAAATATAATTGGATGATGAATGTATTTCCTATTGAAGTCAGATGCCAAGGTTTCATTACTAGCTCAACCTCCATTCTTGACTAAACTTCGACTTTTTCCCTCCGGCAAGAGGAAATGCATAAAAATGATCCAAGATAAGTCTCTAACTGCGTCAGTGTGGATATGGCAATCTCACAGAGACAACAAACCAATAGTCTGGTGCTATCGTGAGTTACTGCTGGGGCACTGTGTCTGGGATATAAAAAATAATTACGATATAGATCCTATCATAAAATGGGAAATTGTGTTATATACTGACGTTTTCACCGTATCAAATCGATATAATGTTATATACCTTTCTTTACTTCTTTACTTCTTCTATATCTTGGTCATCTATTCTTCTGGCCGGCTTTGCTATTCTGATCATCTATCATCTTGGTCTGGTCTAGCGTCTGGTGTTGACTTGGTATATCTTCTAAGGTCTGGTCTTCTATGGGGATTTCGGGTCTGGTTTCTGTTAGGGATTTCTCTTTATCAGAAGCCCTGTGTCATTGTTAGTTTTTAGGTAATAAACATAAGACTTCGATTTATGTTGATGTTACTTTATTTCCAAATCCCCAACCAGACAATCTGCGCAGATGACAGGATGCGCATAGAAATGCGACTTACACCCTCGAGCTCCTACCTGCTAACTGCTGAGTTACTTCTATCCTTAAACCGGAACAGGGTCTTCTATGCCTTCCGGTTCTCACGATTTATCCCTAGAAAGCAAGGTCAGAGTGAGGTCAAGCGCTGTCACTCACTCTCAAGGCCATCAGCTGCACTAATCGCATTATGATTTCTACACTATTGCCATAATCATTAGGTATCTAATAATTATGTAACAATTGTAAAGAAAAACTCGCTGATATAGACCAGGTTAAGGGATCTGTCCTTTATGTGCTGAGGAAGAATTGGTGGTAGCACCTGTTAGGGGTCCCATCTATGGTTTAGATAGAAAAAAATGTTTTTAAAAATTTATTAAAAATTGAATACCCATCAAGAATGAATAAAACATTGTCTTTGGCATAAAATAACCCAACAAGGGTTTACATGCCATAAAACGTAACCATCACGACTCTGGTGTTATTCCTTGGCATATGAAACATAAGGACCCCTTTTTCTCTGTTGCTGGCTGGGCAAAGGTAGACGGAATTGTTTTTGCACCACGAGACTCAACAAGTTTGAAGATGTTTGATATTATTTCTCTAAATTTTTTAGATGAGGCTTGATAATTTGGATTATGTGAATTATTCAGACTATTGTCCTCTTATTGTTATTTGTACAAGTTTCAGCTGATGTGCCCTCTGGCCTTCTTCAGATATTTCCATTTGGACTCAGGGAACCTTCTCAAACTCTAGAACCCACTCCTTGAACTTGGGAACCTTCTTGTTGTAATTGGGAGCCTTCACGGATCTTTAAACCTAACCCTTTATTCAATCCATGGGGGTAGACTGTTTTTATTCAGTTAACCATGACTGGGTACGAGTATTAAGCTGTGTTAATTATTCTATGTTACTGTTGCCCTTGACCCAGATTGAACCTGCAACCTAGAGATAACTGCCACTATACCATGTGTCCAATTGGACACCTGGCATAGAGGATATATATATTTACCAACTGCTCCGCATGAGCAGGATGTGACTCAAGGTCAATTTATTAAGCAGAGTTTAACAGTTTGAATTCAGACTTTTCCCTCTCCTAGACCGGTTACCTAGCCAAGATTAAAGAGCCCAGTCTGCCCGCAATTTACCCATAGCTGGAGGGAGAAATGGATTCATACCTTTCCAAGGGTATAGCGCTATGTGAAATGCAAACAGCTTCGCCCCAGGAACTGAACTCGGGTCTGACGAGTTCATTTCCTACAACTCTAACCATTAGTACCACGCACCCCATAGTGGATATAGGTGTTGAGTTAATGCAGTTCTAAGTGACAGTTAATCTCTAGGCTGCAGGTTCAATCCTGGTCGAGGGCGATAGTAACATAGCTTAACACTTGTACCCGTAATGGTTAATGGAATGAGAACAGTATGTCCCCGTGGATTGAATAAAGGGTTAGGTTTAAAGTCCTGTGAGGTTCCCAAGTTTGAGAAGGTTCCCAAGTCCACAAAAAAAAAAAAAATACCTGACGTCAGAGGGCACATTGGCCGAAACATTTTGCAGATAACAATAAAGATGAGGACAATGGCCCAATAATTCTAGATAATACAAGTTTGTGGAAATGGAAAATGACAAAGTTGTATGAAAGAACACTCTGAATCTAAGTGAATAAGAACATGTTTTATTGAGAGATGTTTTGTCATGGTTGTTATATTAATCTATGAATAATTCAATAAATCAATGATGAGATTCTAAAAACATATAGCGCCTTTCTTTGTTATTAAGTGCTACTACTCTACATTAGCCGCAAACATGCAACATAATGTTTGCAAAACATTGCAGATTCAAAACAATCATTTTTCCTGGACATTTACTCAGTACATCCTATTCACCTAAGGATGAGTTTTCCTTCATAGCTGCTTTGTGCTCCATTTTCAAAATGGCCGCCATGTCCGCCAGGAGTCAGTTTAGCAATGGTTCCATCCGAATTTGTTTATAATATAATCTATACCAAAATTGGTCCTTTTTTATTTTAGAAAAAAAAAAAAATTGCTCATAGGTTTGAATAGGTAAATTGCCCAAAGCAAATCTCTGACGATTTAGTAACATTTATATTTCACAATTGTATAGGAAAATAATTCTGAGGACTGTCTTCTATTACTAGTATAGTGCTTTTTGCTTTTTTTTTTGCTTCTCATATGTTGAAGAAATTGCCTCAACTTTGCTCTAGGTATTTTCGCTCCATGGGTCCTAGAAACAAAAAAAACCCCCAAAAAGTCCTGTTTGTATTCCAGGTGTCTTCTAATTGAATGTAAAAGTTTCAAGAATCTGATAAAAAATTAGCCACTATGATTTTAAAAAACAAAGTAGCGTGTAAAAATTAGTCTTTAAAAAAAAAGTATTTTGTTTTCGGTTTCAAAGAAAATGTAATTTTAACTCACTGAAAATTAATTCAATGGATAAAACAACATAAAATTACATATTTTAGAAAATTATTTTCTTTTCTTTTCCAACCATATAAATATTTTTTAAGATTGGACCAGAAAACCCGAGAAATTGTGATTTGAACCAATTAAGGTGAAAAATTGTCTGTCCAAATGTGTGGTAATGCTAATCAACCCTTTACAAAAATTATTAAATTTCTGTATTAACTGATTCCTAAGTAATTCTGTTAAACAAACCTCCTTCTTTTTCTTCTCTATTCTAATCAAACATTTTAAAATGAATCAAATTTCGGCATTAATTAACGCATAAGGAATTTGATATGTTATTTAAACAAATAAACCAAATTAAAATCAAATGCTAGTGAACAAGTTAAGAAACAGACTAAATGGTTACACTTGTCTACCATTGGTTTGAGTATAATCAGACCAATGGTAGACAAGAGGTAGCAATAATTATTGCTACCTCTTCTCTTGTCTTGCCTGCTATTGGTCTCTGATTATCGCCACCTCTGTCTGTCTTTACCAACCATTGGTCTGATTATCGCCACCTCTTGTCTTGTACTTTACCAACCATTGGTCTGATATCGCCACCCTCTTTCTTGTCTTTACCAACCATTGGTCGATTATCGCCACCTCTTGTCCTTTACCAAACCATTGGTCTGATTATCGCCACCTCTTGTCTTGCTTTACAACCATTGGTCTTGGATTATCGCCACCTCTTGTCTTGTCTTTACCCAACCATTGGATCTGATTATCGCCACCTACTGTCTCTGCTTCCTTTTACCAACCTTGCCGCTGCTGATATCGCCCACCTCTTGGTCTTCTCTTACCAACCATTGTCGTTGATTATCCCACCTCTTGTCTTCTCTTTACCAACCATGGTCTGCATATCGCCACCTCTTGTTCTTGTCTTTTACCAACATTGGTCTGACTTATCGCCACCTCTTCTCTTGTCTTCTTGCCTACCATTGTCTGATTATCCACCTCTTCTCTTGTCTTTCTTGCCTACCATCTCTTTAAAACATAGTAACACCTAGAAAAAAATTGACAAGGTATTGGTGACACGCCCTGGATGATTTAACATGGAATTACCTTCAAGAGCTCCATCATCTCATACGAGCTGTATTGGGCACCGCACCTTTTGAAGTGTTGTTCAAACTGCCAGAATAGTTGAGTATGCTTGTTTAGATGGTGGTGCCTGACCTCAAAATTATAAATCTAACGTCTTTTAGTTCTCACAATTGATCACGGATTTTCTAGATAAAATTCTATTATGTTTGTGCCTTTCTGTGTCGTTAATTTCTCATAACTAGCTCCAAGCCGGTAACTTTTCAACAAAACCCCGAAACTCACAAACAAAAAAGATTATTGTAAAGTTATTATCATTTCACATGGTTTTTACTGACTTCTGGTCAGCCTTGTATGCCGAAAAAAAAAAAATTCAGTTTGTGGAAGGCATGGTGGTTGGATTTTCACGCGCATGTCAATCCTTTTTGGGTCTATTTCATGCTGATGCTTTTTGTTTATAAGCATTCTTGATCGATATCAATGTTTTTTTTAAAAAACACATTTTAGTGATGCTCTGATAGCTTTTTGAATAGTGCATCCTAGAGCACATATTTGCTCTTAAATGTGTCCCAGAAAATATTATGGAGTCCCAACTAAAGCCGTCTAGCTCCTACCTTGTAACCTATCCTGTGTAATTCAGACCACGACCTGCCAACAAGCAGAGTAATAGGACTGAAAACATCGGTGACTAACGTAGCAGCAACACAGCAAGTCTCAACTCTTACTATTGCGTATCCTCATGTCTCTTCTCTGCATATCATCTCTCATGTATATACACAAAACAAAGATGGCAGCCGCGAGTTTAATGTTAAAAAGTCATGAAATGACTCTCGCCCCTTAGTTCAAATCCTGAGTGCGGTTAATTGCATCTTCACTTTGCGCTAATACCCTTGGACAAAAGATGCAATCTTACTCTCCCTCCATGTTATGATAAATAATAGCGACAGACCTGGGCTCTCTTAACATGGTTAGGTTGAATTTCTGACCGCCATTCTTGGCCCAGTTGGAAGAACTTAAACGTAAGTCCTGAATCTCAGAATCCTTTGCGTGACGTGTATATAAGTCCCCGCCAATACAGAATCCTTGTAAGTCCTATTACGCGTCCAGCTAGATAATCACATGAGGTCCTCCTCACGAGTGTCCAAAAGTGTAATGCCGAGTTTCTCAGACCTTCCAGTATATATAATAGTATCTAGCAGCAGCAGTGCTGCTCAGTGACTAGTTAATGGAGTTGCGTCACGTGACACTTCGGTGAGTCTATACAAGCAGAAGGTGGACTTTTAACGCCATGCCTCTATATATCCACAAAATTCCAGCGCAACTGGTATCTAGGACCAAGGAAAACTCTGAATTCAAAACCGGTTTAAACTCCGGCTTAAGAAATGACCTTGTGTCACATCCTTACTCGTGTGACGGGGTTGGTAAATAGTATATATACATAATATATAATATATAATATCTATACCTGCGACTGTTGCAAGCATGCGCGTATTATTCCTGACTTTTCGTGAGCTAGAACTACCTAATGGAGGGAGGAGGAAGAAAATAAAAAGGGTATTTAAATCAGGATGAACGATGGTTTGACTCGTTAGCCGCTGACCCGAAAACGAAGAATTGAGTGGCAAGCTGAAGTCGGGTGTTTGACCGCGAAGTCACGTCCGGTGACGTGGCAACAAAAAAAAAGAAGGCGGCGTTCTTGCTCTTTTTGCCGGGCGGCGGTCGTAGGTACGACCTGACCTTGGGTCCCTCATGAGAGCCCAGTAATCCAGTAGTGTTCTCTCTCTCTCTTTCTCTCTGCCTTTCCTCCTTCTCTGGTAGGAGCCACTTTATAATACTCTCTCGNACAATAGGTTGAGGCAGACAGAGTTTAGAGGAGGTTCAAATTTTACCCAACCCATTTCGCCACAGTAGGATGTGGACACAGGTCATAAGGTATGAGCCATCCACTGAAGATAATGAGACTAGCTGGTAACTATTACACCCGTGAAAACACCTAGTTTAAGATAGGTATATCAATGGAAGTTTACATTCAAATTAGGACCACACATGGTAGCTGGCAGTGGGCCGACATTAACGCTGTACTGTCGTCGATTAAAAATTACATCCAGGACGATCAAAACGTCATCCGGGACAGTTTGCCAGGACAGTTAAATTTTTTGCTAAAGTTGGTACTACATTCCAATAATGACTGTCCAGTGATTGCCCGAATGCTGACCTCAAATAGGCTACGGCACCGCAGGTCTATTCTCAAAGCCATGTTAATGAATAATGGGGAGCGGAGATTAGTTTAAAAGGGACTGGAATTATGTTACTACTCAGGGTAACTTAAACTAAAAAGTACTTTTTTTCTTTTTTTTTTTTTTTTTAGCTCAAAACACACTAGGAAAGGATTTTTGTCCAATTTCCAGAATTATCACTGCTTCAGGCTTTTCTTAATGTTTATTACATGTATTTGCTACAGATGGACTGACAAGTATAATATTTACGAACCCCTCTCGTACGCGCAGGATGTGACACAAAGTCAATTCTTAAGCGGAGTTTAAAGGTTTGAATTTCAGAGGTTTTCCTTCTCCTAGACCAGTTGCCTAACCAAGGTAAAGAGCCCGTCTGCCCTACTATTTACCATAGCGGAGGGAGAGTTAGGATTCAATGATGCTAATGAATTAAACAAAACAAATATATTTTTGATTCCGACGTCCAACCCATCGGACGGTTGATAATTTTTTGTTCGTGATGTGACACAAAAGTCCCAATTTCTTTTGAAGGCGGAGTTTAACAGGTTGAATTCAGAGTTTTCCTTCTCCTAGACCAGTTGTCTAACCAAGGTTAAGAGCCCGGTCGCCTACTATTTACCCCCATAGCTGGAGGGGGAGAGTAGATTCATGATGTAATTGAATTAAACAAAAAATATTTTGATTTCGGACGGTTCCCAAACCCCATTCGGGACGGTGATAATTTTTTGTCTTCTGGACTGGTTGCTGGGGGCTTTAGAATACACCGACTGCACCTCTGCAGAGGGCTAAAAAAACCTTATAAGGGGGCCACCGTAGCCATGCGGTGTATCCCGTGACGGTTTTTAAAGAATAAACCCTGGCTACTAAGCGACCATGACAACAACATTCCACCTGCCCTTAGGCTAGGGGGAAACAAAGAATGTTGGAAAAAGCCCCCTGCGATAAATTCAACTGGTCAATTCCACCCTAGAACCTATATGATTGTCCAAACCCTATTTGGCTCTCTATGGCACAGCTCCAACACTATATCACACACAACACACACAGTATAATTACAACACACAGATTAAAAACAAAATTATATCTATTTTAGTTGAGGAATATTATATTCAACAAGAGTTCCAAAAAGTATGGTTTCCCTATAGCCAAAATATGATTAAAGAAAAAAAATTTTTTTTTTTTTTAATAAAATCATTCTGTGAAAAATTCCATATTTTTATTAAATTATTTAATACTAATGGAGTGACACTTAAAAGAGATTTACCAATTTATTTATTTATTTAGAGAGAGAGAGAGGACAGAGAGAGACAGACAGAGAGAGAGAGAGATGTTAGAGATAGATAGACAAACAGAGGGAGAGAGAGAGAGAGACACACAGAGAGAGAGAGAGAGAGAGAGACACAGAGAGAGAGAGACCACACAGAGAGAGGAGAGAGAGACACAAACACAGAGAGAGAGACAGACAGCAGACCAGAACACAGAGACAGACAGACACAGACACAGAGAGAGAGAGAAAGAGAGAGAGAGATGGAGACAGACAACATACAGAGGGGAGATGTAGAGACAGAGATAGATAGAGATGTAGAGACAGACAGACAGAGAGTAGAGACAGACAGATTAGAAAGAGGGACAGACAGACAGACAGACAGGCAGACAAGAAAGAGAGGACAGACAGACAGGCAGACATAGCAAAGAGATGGACAGACAGACAGCAGACATAGAAAGAGAGGGACAGACAGACAGACAGGAGACATAGAACGAGAGGGACAGACAGACAGACAAGACAAGACATAGAAAGAGAGGAACAGACAGCAGAACAGGCAGACATAGAAAGAGAGGACAGACAGACAGACAGCAGAACATAAGAAAGAGAGGACAGACAGACAGACAGGCAACCATAGAAGAGAGGGACAGACAGACAGACAGGCAGACATAGAAAGAGAGGGACAGACAGGACAGGCACGACAATAGAAAGAGAGGACAGACAGACAGGCGACATAGAAAGGAGGGACAGACAGACGGCAGACATAAAAGAGAGGGACAGACAGGCAGACAGAGAGAAGGGACAGACAGGCAGACAGAGAGAGAGGGACAGACAGACAGGCAGACAGAGAGGACAGACAGACAACGACGGACTGACAGAGAGATAACCAAACCGTACAGCTAATAATATAATCAGTTCATTTCAATGGGCCAAATTTGAGTTGATATTCTATGAAATAGACTTAACAAGTCTCTAACTTGAAGACCTACCAATAGAAATTAATCCTAATTTTTAATTAAAATGTAATTATTCTAGTATGAAAAATTATTTTCTTTTTCATTCTTTTGAAGATTGAAAATAAAATGTCTGATTCAAGTTTCTGTCTTGTAGGCAACATGGCTTCTACTGATTACTGTCATATTCGAGATATTTCATAAATGTCGAAGTGCTTCCCCCCACCCCTCACTGAACATTATCACGGCCTTCGTTTTAACATTTGCTTACAAAAATGCGTTCTCAACATGTTACACAAATGTTGACGCGCTTCTCTTCAGAATTTACGCAAAGCCTGGAATTAAATCAGAAAATAGCCTACACTTTTTGTTTTTTTTTTGTTTTTTTAAACCATCTATTCTGATTCTCCTATTTCAGAAAATTTGTTCTGGCGGAACCTTTTCAATAATGCCATTCCTTTCAGCCAAGGAACTTAAAATAAAATGCCTTTTACAGCTCTCTAGCAAGATCCTAAGTTACCTAATGGTAGCATGTTGGGTTTTACGGCATGTCAATCCATTGGTCATTTTATGCCAAAGGACGTTTTGTTTTATTCATTCATGAGGGATATTTCTATTTTTTTCTTTCTTTCGAAATATTTTTTCTGTAAAAACGGAATGGTCCATTACTAGATGAGGTGACACACTTCATAATAACTAAGAATCTGGCGGATAAGCAACCGCTGATAACAGTTGCGAAGAAGCTATAATACCCTTGGGAAAGGTAAATTACTCTCCTTTCAGCTATGGTAAATAGGTAGGGTAGACTAGGCTCTTTACCTTGGCTAGGTAACCAGCTCTAGAAAGGAAAAACTGAATTGAAACCTTTAAACTCCGCTTGATCTGTGTCCACATGTTACACAAAATGTGAGAGCTTCTCTCAGTGACATTTATGGCAAAAGCCTGGAATTAAATCAAAAGAAAATAGGCCTACAGGTTGTTTTTTTAACACCATCCATTTCAGATTCCTGCTCTCAGAAAATTTGGTTTGGCCCAATCTTTTCAGCAAGAAAAACATGTTCAGTTGCAAGGAATTAAACAAAATGCCTTTTACAGCTCTCTAGCAAGATCCTAGTAAACTTTGTACCTTATTGGTTTAAGTTTTACAGCATTGTCACCCATTGGGTCATTTTTATTACCAAAGATGTTTTTGTTTTATTCATTTTTGATGGATATTCATTTTGGTACCCATATCTTTAGTATGTGGCGTAGCTTTTGAATGTGGCCAACAAAACATGTCTCTCTTTAGTATGTGGCCTCCATAAAAAGCATATTATAAGGTTATAATAATAACTGCTAACCCTAACCTATTTTCAGAATTAATTAAAAAAGAATTTATCCATATTATAGAATCAATGTATTTAATTTTAGAATATTAGAATACATTTTTATTTTTAGGATAACATCGATCATGTAAATTATGGATAAATCTTTTTTAATTATTCTTTAATACTATATACGCTTACTACTAATTGCATCTTGAAATTGAATATATTTGAAAAAATATTAGTTTCATAAATTGCCTACTACTTATATCTATAAATATTACCTTACTGAGGTAGGACATTTCAAACCGGGTAGCCACATACTATAACAGAATTCAAAACCGGGTAGGCACATACTATAACAGAATCAAAACCGGGTAGGGCCACAACTTAACAGAATCAAACCGGGTAGGCCACATACTATACAGAACAAAACCGGGTAGGCCACATACTAAACAGAATCAAACCGGGTAGGCCACAAATTAACAGAAATTCAAAACCGTAGGCCACATACTATAAACCAGAATCAAAACCGGGTTAGGCCACATACTATAACAGAATCAAACCGGGTAGGCCACATACATAACAGAATCAAAACCGGTAGGCCACATACTATAACAGAATTTAAACGGTAGGCCACATACTATAATCACCAAAAAACTGTGCCAAATCCTTAATAATCAAAAGTTGCTATTTCCTTTCCGCCAAAAGAACATGATCAGCTGCCAAGAATTCAACAATGAATAAAATGCCATTTACAGCTCTCTGGCCAAGATCCTAGACAGTGGATCTTGTTGGTGTGGTTTTAGGCATGTAACCCACTGGTCATTTTATGCTTAACGGATTAATGATTTTCATGGCTATAGCAGCAGGACTACTAGCAACATTCCACTGAGGCCCTCTTAATTAGGTTACGTCAGGTGGTCGAAGAATCGCAACCCTACTTCCACCCGTCAAGCCCTATGCACCTATATGATGTGTCCCAACCCTTATTACCTCTTATGGCAAAACCCTCAAATGCTTTTTTTTTTTTTTTACGGAGATCAATTTTCTGCTCATCACAGTATCATTAACCTGAAACGGAATCTGAGCGATTTTTAATGTATTTTCAATAATTCATGTGATGCTATAGCTTTTTTTTATCTTTTTTTTAGTGCGTCCTGGACTGACCTATTTGATTGGAAGGATGTCCCGGGGAATTTTATGGTCCCAACTAAAGTTTCTTAATAAATTGTAGAGTTTTTTTTTATCTCATGAACAACTAAAGCCTTTTAAACCCATACCTTGTAACCCCATAGCATGTAATTCATTTCCAAGAAATACTGTATCCAACTGTATTTACAGTTAGCTGGAAATGGTGAGGGCGGGGAAAACACAAAAAAAACAAACTACTGCGAACCACATGACAACAATTTTCCTGCGTCTTTTAGATTTATATGCGTCAGTGACGCTAGGACGTAACTATCAGCATCTCTGAATAATAATACACACACTTAATTTCTTTTTTCTTCAAATTTTTTAATGTCTTCACAACACTAGTTAAACTTTTAGAATAAATATGAAATAACCATAGTCTAATTTCCTTGAAATCTTTGATTTTGGCTAAAACTGGCATAATCGGTCGTAAAATTAGGGTCGACCCGGAAAAACACAACCCACAAATTTTTGTAATTTAAACCGTAATTAACTAGTGGGCTTAGTTCTTACATTGGGAAAAAAATAATTTGTGTTCTGTTTTTTCTTGGTAACCCAGAAAAATTCAAACCCATCAAATTCTTTGTAATATAAACCTTAATTTTAAACTAGGAGTAGGGTTAGTTAATGGGAAAATTTGGTTCCGTTTTTCTGGGTCAATAATTTCCGACGATTTGCAAGTTTAGCCTTGATTTAACAAATATTAGTTATTTGTCCTTTTATGGTCTGACAAAGAATAGCATAAATTAGCAAAAAACACCCACCAGGCGGTGTAAAAATTATTTTTTGAATAAGATTCCTGAGGGAGGGGTTAAAAAATTCAATTGTCAGAAGGTTTGTATCATGAATAAGTAAAATCAAATTTATGAAAGGAGTAAAATAAATAAATAAAACGATTTTGAAATTGAAACTTAGTTCTGTCCCACCTCAAATAAAATGTTGCATGCATTTATTAATTATTAATTAAATAGTTATTTAATATTTTACACATACATTTTTACACAAAATCGTAGGGATTTATTGTAAACTTTTTAATTAAACTCTTTGTTACTGAAAAAAGAGCGAGAGTTAAAAAAAATAATTTAATGATACATTTTTTTATTAATTCTATAGGTTGTTCTTATTCTATATTTACGTTTTTGTGTAATGTGACGTAGCAGTGACGTTAGTTTCAGTACAGACTGATTGAGACCGAATTCCATTGATAAAAAAAGTGGGTCGTAATTTTCAGATAAAAATAGTTGACTAATCTACCTTTAAATACTTTAAAGTGTTTCTAAGAAACAATTGCTAAAGTTGAAATGGCAGGTAGCAATAGTTTAGAGTTTGAAATTGGAAGAGGGAGACACGAAGTTCAAACAAAGTTTAACAAATTTGTAATTTATGAGAAAGTGCATCCCGGTCTCCTGCCTCAAAAATGCTACCCGTGACTATCAAAATAACGACCCCAGTTTGTTCATAATTCTTGTTATTTATCGTAATTTGTTGTAATTCTTGTTAGATATGAAGATGGATATATAGTTTGAATAGACTGAGATAGAAAACAAACAAAATAATATAGATAGCATATGAACAAATGAGATGATATTTCAACAAGTAAATGTATTTTGGGGGGGGGGGTCGCTTCTTTTTTTGTCGTAATCTCTTGTTTATTTAAAACTAAAAACAGACATTAAATAAACATGAATAAAAGAAAACCTAGTATTTAAAGTAAATAGATAAATATGAACAAATTGAGAAAGATAGATAGATAGATATGAAGATGGATAGTTTTGAATAGACTGAGCTAGGTCGTTATTTTCATGTCACCGGGTAGCAATTTTCGAGCAGAGACCGGGATGCACTTCCTCATAAATTACCAACAATTCATTTTCTCAAGACTGGTTTGATTTTCACGAAATTTACAAGAAAAATTCTAAACAATCTGTAATCTCGTTTTTATAAACATGACAAAAAGATAGGATACCCAAAATGACTAAATTGCATTTTTGACAAAATGACTTTAGCCCCCCCCCAACCGCAAATAATTTTACCAAAAATCAGGGAATTATCAAGACTTTAATGAAATTTTCAGGTTTATGTATCAATAATAATCTTTATGATGCATTACTTATTTTATTTCAAAACTTTCTCATTTTTTCAGGTCACTTATTTTGAATGGGGGGGGGGCTTATGTTGGGGGGGGGGTGGACTTTTTTTCCGTTTCAGGTTAATTGATTTGGCCTTTAGTTTTCTAATTACAGTATAAATAAAGAGATAAAAAGACGAAGTATGAATAGAAACAAACAAAAATAATTATGGTGGCTTTTCTATGAGAAAAATAAGTACCGAAAATCGAAAAATAAAGTGTTAAAAAAAAAAAAAAAAAAAAAAATCTTTTGGAGATTTCTTTTTTACTCATTTCGATAATTATTAATTGGCTATTATCTTATAAAAGAAAAATTAACATCGATATTTTTCTGCTTAAAAAAGGGGGGGGTACATTTCAATCGAGTTCTCTTCAAAAAGTATACTTTTTTTCGAAAAAAAAAAAAAAAAGTTTGCATTAAATAGATATTTATTTCTAGAATCTAAAATATAACATTTTAAACTTAAAATAAGGCTTTTCATATTTTAAAACAATTAAATTTATTTTCAATATAATGCACATAATGGTCGAAAATTAATTGTATTTACTATACTGTATAATAAACCGGAAGTGAATATACACATTTCATTTCAAACGAAACTAATATATTTCTATTTTTACATGCAAAAAACGGATTTTACTTAAAAGTTAAAACGAGTGAGTAAAATTTCAGTAATATTTAATAAATATGTATTTAAAGTAACGCCTTACTTATTTCTAAAAAGAATTTTATAAGTATTTTAAAACTATTTTAAACCATTATTGAACACGATAAATCAAAATAAATTCAACTTAACTTTTCCAGAAATTGGACGATTTTTAATGTATAAATTGTATTAAAAATAAATTGCATATGTAATTGATATTTTTCTTTTTTAATGATGGTCAGCTATGTTACTACTTATCGATTTAGACAAAGTTTGACCTTAGAATAATAGATTTAATTAATTTTAATTTGTTTTAAAAACGTAACAGCCGACAAAAAATTGGTATCCCTAACGAAAGAAAAGTAAATCTATCACATGACCATTCCGTTTAGAATAAAAGAAAAAAATATTTTCAATTTATTTTTTACAAAACTGAAACTAAATTTTCCGCGAAATTTACATTTGATCTTTGAATTAACAGTTTTTCTTTGTAAACAACTCTTTATGTTCGTTATTTTTTGCGAGATTAAAAAAAAAAAGTTCAAAAATATTTACGTTTCTTCCTTCAATATGGCCAAACTGATCATGTAAGTATTTTGGAGGGCTTGACTTCGGATTTAGGTCGGAAAATTTAAACGGAAAGTTTTTTGTGGGGTACCCAATGACAGTTTAATACAGTCTATGAATTAACATTTTGCAAATTGGGTTACGGTTTTAGGGGATTAAGGTTGTTTTTATTTTTTTTTTTTTCATATTTTATTGCAATTTTCTAATAAAATACGGTAAAAATGAAAGTAAAAAAAAAAAAAAAAAAAAAAAAAAAGCTTTACCAAACATGGAATCGTAATTAAGAAAAAATGTTAACAGAAAATTGGGCCCACTTTTATCATATATATGCTAGAAGACGGTAGTTGAGGGTCTTAGTGTCCTGGATATGATGCTTAAAACAGCATCTAAGGGTGAAGTTTCAATTCTGGAACTTTGGGGGTGTAGAGTACCCTTTAAGCGCCAGGTTCACTGACCAGAGTGTAGTATCTGTTAGGGTCCCATCTATGGGTAGATAGAAAAAAGGAGTTTAAAAAAGTGTTTTAAAAAAAAATTGAGTTTGAAGCAAATTTGAATACCTAAGAATGAATAAAAAATGTCTTCAACATAAAATAATCCAACAAGGGTTGACATGCCGTACCAACCAACAACAACCATAAGCACAAGTTGTTGCTTCTAGTTTCATGATCATGTCGTGCTGACAGTACAGACTCCCATAACTTGCCACCTATCCCTATGTATATTACCCCATCTTTGTCAGTGTACCGTAGTCCTTTTCTTTTCTTGGGTACTAAACACTCAAAAGTCACCGTGCTGAAATAGTGCCGATAAAAATCATAACACGAGAAACATGTCGTCACAAACTGCCGCCTTTAATCGTGCTCGTATAGTGGCTCCTACCAGAGAGAGGAAAGGCAGAGAGAAAGAGAGAGAGAGAACACTACTAGATTACTGGGCTTCTCATGAGGGACCCAAGGTCAGGTCCGTACCCTACGACCGCCGCCCGCAAAAAGAGCAAGAACCCCTTCTTTTTTGTTCCACGTCACCACGGACTTCCGGTCAACACCCGACTTCAGCTTGCCACTCAATTCTTCGTTCGGGGTCACGCTACAGTCAAACATCGTTTCATCCTGATTTAACCTTTATTATCTTCCTCCTCCTTCCATTAGTAGTTCTAGCTCACAAAAGTCAGAATATACCCATCTTGCAACAGTCAGGTATATATATATATATTATATATATATATATATATTTACCAACCCCTCCACACGGTAGGATGTGACACAAGGTCAATTTCTTAAGCGGGTTAACCGGTTCTGATTCAGAGATTTTCCTTCTCCTAGACCAGTTGCTGGAATTTTTTTGGATATATAAGGCATGCGTTAAAAGTCCCTTCTACTTATAGACTCCACCGAGTTTGTACGTGACCAAACCCATTAACCAGTCACTGACAGCACTCTGCTGCTGATACTATTATATATACTGAAGGTCTGAGAAACACCTAGGCATTACACTTTGACACTCGTGGAGGACGGACCTCATGTGATTATCTCACTGGACCTCATAGGGACTTACCAAAGGATTCTGTATTGCGGGACTATACACTCACCAAAGGATTCTAGATTTCAGGACTTACTTTAGTTCTTACAACTGGCCAAGAATGGCGTCAGAAATTCAACACTAACCATGGTTAAAGAGCCCAGTCTGTCCTATTATTTATCCATAACTGGAGGGAGAGTAAGATTCATACTTTTCCCAAGGGTATTAGCGCAAAGGAAATGCAATTACACAATCCAGGATTTGAACTAGGGGCGACGAGTCCATTTCCCATGACTTTTAACCATTACACCGCGGCTGCCATCTTTGTTGTGTATTACATGAGAGAGATATCAGAGAGAGACATAGATACCAATAGAGATTGAGACTGCTTGTTGCTACGTCTAGTCACCATGTTTTCGTCTTATATCTTCTTTGGCCGTCGTTCTGAATTACACAGGATAGTTACAAGGTAGGAGCTAGACGCTTTTAGTTGGACCCATAAATATTTCTGGGACACATTTAAAGCAAATATGTGCTCTAGGATGCACTAATCAAAAAAGCTATCAGCATCACTAAATGTGTTTTTAAAAAAACATTGAATATCGATCAAGAATGTATTAAACAAAACATCAGCATGAAATTAACCCAAAAAGGATTGACATGCCGTAAAATCCAACCAACCATGCTTCCACAAAACTGAATTTTTTTTTTTCCATACAGGCTGACCCAGAAGTCAGTAAACCATGTGAAATGATAATAACTTTACAATAATCTTTTTTTGTGTGAGTTTCGGGGTTTTTGTGAAAAGTTACCCTTGGAGACTAGTTATGAGAAATTAACGACACAGAAAGGCACAAACATAATAGAATTTTATCTAGAAATCCTGATCAATTGTGAGAACTAAAAAGACGTTTAGATTTATAATTTTGCGGTTCAGGCAACCACCATCTAAACAAGCAAACTCAACTTATTCGGCAGTTTGAACAACACTTCAAAAGGTGCGTGCCCATACAGCTGCGTATGATTGATGGAGCTCTTGAAGGTAATTCCATGTTAAATCATCCAGGGCGTGTCACCATACCTTCAATTTTTCTAGTGTTTACTATGTTTAAAGAGATGGTAGGCAAGAAAGACAGAGAAGAGTGGCGATAATCAGACCAATGGTAGGCAAGAAGACAAGAGAAGAGGTGGCGATAATCAGACCAATGTTGGTAAAGACAAGACAAGAGGTGGCGATAATCAGACCATGGTTGGTAAAAGAAGAACAAGAGGTGGCGATAATTCAGACCCAATGGTTGGAAAGAGAAGACAAGAGGTGGCGATAATCAGACCAATGGTTGGTAAAGACAAGACAAGAGGTGGCGATAATCAGAACAATGGTTGTAAAGACAAGACAA
The DNA here is from genome assembly GCA_023376005.1 of Doryteuthis pealeii. Classification (NCBI taxonomy): domain Eukaryota; kingdom Metazoa; phylum Mollusca; class Cephalopoda; order Myopsida; family Loliginidae; genus Doryteuthis; species Doryteuthis pealeii. The sequence continues at coordinate 26,523,849 of CM042177.1, read as the reverse complement.
AGAGTGGCGATAATCAGACCAATGGTTGTAAAGACAAGACAAGAGGTGGCATAATCAGACCAATGGTTGGTAAAGACAAGACAAGAGTGGCGATAATCAGACCAATGGTTGGTAAAAGACAAGACAAGACAAGAGGTGCGATAATCAGACCAATGGTTGGGTAAGACAAGACAAGAGGTGCGATAATCAGACAATGTTGGTAAAGACAAGACAAGAGGGGCGATAATCAGACCAATAGCAGCAGACAAGCAGAAGAGTAGCAATAATTATGCTACCTCTTGTCTACCATTGGTCTGATTATACTCAAACCAATGGTAGACAAGTGTAACCATTAGTCTGTTTCTTAACTTGTTCACTAGCATTTGATTTTAATTTGGTTATTTGTTTAAATAACATCAAATTCCTTATGCGTTAATAAGCCGAAATTTGATTCATTTTAAATGTTTGATTAGAATAGAGAAGAAAAAGAGAGGTTTGTTTAACAGAATACTTAGGAATCAGTTAATACAGAAATTTAAATAATTGTAAGGGTTGATTAGCATTACCACCATTTGGACAGACAATTTTTCACCTTAATTGGTTCAAATCACAATTTCTCGGGTTTCTGGTCCAATCTTAAAAATATTTATATGTTGGAAAGAAAAGAAAATAATTTTCTAAATATGTAATTTTTAGTGTTTTATCCATTGAATAATTTTACAGTGAGTTAAAATTACATTTTTCTTTGAAAAACCGAAAACATTAAAATGACTTTTTTTTTAAAGACTAATACACGCTACTTTGTTTTTTAAAATCATAGTGGCTAATTTTTATCAAGAATCTTGAAAACTGTTACATTCAATTAGAAGACACCTGGAAATACAAACAGGACTTTTTTGGGTTTTTTTGTTTCTAGGACCCATGAACGAAAATACACTAGAGCAAAGTTGAAGGCAATTTCTTCAAATATGAGAAGCAAAAAAAAGCAAAAAAAGCACTTATACTAGTAATAGAAGACAGTCTCAGAATTATTTTCCTATACAATTTTTGAAATATAAATGTTACTAAATCGTCAGAATTGCTTTGGGCATTACCTATTCAAACCTACTGAGCATTTTTTTTTTTTTCTAAAAAAAAAAGGACCAATTTTGGTATGATTATATTATAAACAAATTCGGATGGGAACCATTGCTAAAGACTCCTGGCGGAAATGCGGCCATTTGAAAAATGGACACAAAGCAGCTATGAAGGAAAACTCATCCTTAGGTGAATAGGATGTACTGAGTAAATGTCAGGAAAAATGATTGTTTGAATCTGCAATGTTTGCAACATTATGTTGCATGTTGCTGCTAAGTTAGAGTAGTAGCACTTAATAACAAAGAAAGCGCCTATATGTTTTTAGAATCTCATCATTATTATTGAATTATTCATAGATTAATATAACAACCATGACAAAACATCTCTCAATAAAACATGTTCTTATTCACTTAGGATTCAGAGTGTTCCTTTCATACAACTTTGTCATTTTCCATTTCCACAACTTGTATTATCTAGATATTCGGCCTTGTCCTCATCTTTATTGTTATCTGCAAAATGTTTCGGCCAATGTGCCTCTGACCGTCAGTATTTTTTTTTTTTTTGTGGACTTGGGAACCTTCTCAAACTTGGAACCTACAGACTTTAAACCTAACCCTTTATTCAATCCACGGGACATACTGTCTCATTCCATTAACCATTACCGGGTACAAGTGTTAAGCTATGTTACTATCGCCCTCGACCAGATTGAACCTGCAGCCTAGAGATTAACTGTCACTTAGAAACTGCATTAACTCAACACCTATATCCACTATGGAGGTGCGTGGACTAATGGTTAGAGTTGTAGGAAATGAACTCGTCAGACCCGAGTTCATCCTGGCGAAGCTGTTGCATTTCACATAGCGCTAATACCCTGGAAAGGTATGAATCCATTTCTCCCTCCAGCTATGGGTAAATTGCAGGGCAGACTGGGCTCTTTAATCTTGGCTAGGTAACCGGTCGTAGGAGAGGAAAAGTCTGAATTCAAACCTGTTAAACTCTGCTTAATAAAAATTGACCCTTGATCACATCCTGCTCATGCGGAGCAGTTGGTAAATATATATATCCTCTTTGCCAGGTGTTCAATTGGACACATGTATAGTGCAGTTATCTCTAGGTTGCAGTTCAATCTGGTCAAGGCAACAGTAACATAGAATAATTAACACAGGCTTAATACTCGTACCCATCATGGTTAACTGATAAAAACAGTCTACCCCCATGGATTGAATAAAGGAGGTTAAAAGATCCGTGGAAGCTCCCAATTACAACAAGAAGGTTCCCAAGTTCAAGGAGTGGGTTCTAGAGTTGAGAAGTTCCCTGAGCCAAATGGAAATATCTGAAGAAGGCCAGAGGCCATCAGCTAACTTGTTACAATAACAATAAAGAGGACAATAGTCTGAATAATTCACATAACCAAATTATCAAAGCCTCATCTAAAAAATTTAGAGAAATAATATCAAACATCTTCAAACTTGTTGAGTCTCGGGTGCAAAAACAATTCCGGTCTACCTTTTGCCCAGCCAGCAAACAGAAGAAAAGGTCCTTTGTTTCATATTGCAAGGAATAACACCAGAGTCGTTGATGGTTAGTTTATGCATGTAAACCCTTGTTGGGTTATTTTATGCCAAAGACAATTTTTATTCATTCTTGATGGGTATTCAATTTTTAATAAATTTTTAAAAAACATTTTTTTCTATCTAAACCAAATAGATGGGACCCCTAACAGGTGCTACCACCAATTCTTTCCTCAGCACATAAAGGACAGAATCCTTAACCTGGTCTATATCAGCGAGTTTTCTTTACAATTGTTACATATTATTAGATACCTAATGATTATGGCAATAGTGTAGAATCATAATGGCGATTAGTGCAGCTGATGGCCTTGAGAGTGGAGGACAGCGCTTGACCTCACTCTGACCTTGCTTTCAGGGATAAATCGTGAGAACCGGAAGGCATAGAAGACCCTGTTCCGTTTAAGGATAGAAGTAACTCAGCAGTTAGCAGGTAGGAGCTCGAGGGTGTAAGTCGCATTTCTATGCGCATCCTGTCATCTGCGCAGATTGTCTGGTTGGGGATTTGGAAATAAAGTAACATCAACATAAATCGAAGTCTTATGTTTATTACCTAAAAACTAACAATGACACAGGGCTTCTGATAAGAGAAATCCCTAACAGAAACCAGACCCGAAATCCCCATAGAAGACCAGACCTTAGAAGATATACCAAGTCAACACAGACGCTAGACCAGACACAGATGATAGATTGATCAGAATAGCAAAGCCGCCAGAAGAATAGATGACCAAGATATAGAGAAGTAAAGAAGAGAAAGGTATATAACATTATATCGATTGATACGCGTGAAAACGTCAGTATATAACACAATTTCCCATTTTTTATGATAGGATCTATATCGTAATTATTTTTTATCCCAGACACAGTGCCCCAGCAGTAACTCACGATAGCACCAGACTATTGGTTTGTTGTCTCTGTGAGATTGCCATATCACACTGACGCAGTTAGAGACTTATCTTGGATCATTTTTATGCATTTCCTCTTGCCGGGAGGGAAAAAGTCGAAGTTTAGTCAAGAATGGAGGTTGAGCTAGTAATGAAAACCTTGGCATCTGACTTCCAATAGGAAATACATTCATCATCCAATTATATTCTGACACATTGTTCTGTAGATGCATGTAAACCCATGTTGGGTTATTTTATGCCAAAAACAATGTTTTATTCATTCTTGATGGGTATTCAATTTTTTAAAACTTTTATTTAAACATTTTTTTTTCTATTTAAACCATAGATGATATCTTAACAAGTGCTACCACTTGAAGTCACGATGGACCTTTGAGTAATGGTGATGAAGGGGTACTCCACACCCCCAGAGCTCCAGAACTGGAACTTCACCATTAGATGCAGTTTAACGTCCTATCAAGGACACCGTTATACCAGTCAACAATAGTGTTTATGTTTTTTACATACAGATAAAATACGGAAGACTGAATAATAATGCCAGACCAGGTTGTTGGAAATTAACAAGGTTTTATTTAACACAGGGGTAGAGAATGTTTCTACCCTAAAAGTGACTTAACTAGCTCACATGGTGTAAGCTGCGTCCACTCAGTTAAAACCCCTAATCTAAAAGTGACATAGCAGAAACCCCACATTCCGGGTTCCCAACAGTCCCTACTGATCAAAGGGGAGTAAATCTACTTTCATTAGGTCTTCCTAACAGATAGAATGGCTAGAAGTAAAGCAGGACAGCAGGATGCACAAGACTCATCCGTAATTTATGAGGAAGTGCGTCCCGGTCTCCTGCCTCAAAATTGCTACCCGGTGACTATCAAAATAACAACCCCAGTTCGTCATATTTCTTGTTATTTATCGTAATTTTGAATTTCTTGTTTTTAGATATGAAGATGGATATATAGTTTTGAATAGACTGAGATAGATAGAAAAAAACAAAATAATATAGATAGATATGAACAAATGGAGATAGATAGATATTTTCGACAAGTAAATGATTGGGGGTGGGTCGCCTTTTTTGTCGTATATCTTGTTTATTTAAACTAAAAACAAGACATTAAACAAACAATGAATTAAAAAAAAAAATTTTAGTATTTAAAGTAATATAGTAAATATGAACAAATGAGATAGATATGAAAATGGATAGTTTTGAATAGACTGAGCTGGGTCGTTATTTTAATAGTCACCGAGTAGCAATTTTTGAGGCAGAAGACCGGGACGCACTTCCTCATAAATTACAGACTCATCTAAGCAGAGATTTATGCTCACTTTCACTGTGCGCAGCACCGCCCTGCTTACATTCGATGTTATTATTGGCATTTCAGTCTCGGAGACTATAATATAGTTATTGTATACTCTCTTTACTTCTATTATTCTTCTGCTCATCTTTGGTATCTTACGTCTTCTTCTAGCTCTGGACTTCGTCTGGGACTTAGTGTCTGGTCTCCATGGGGATTTCTCTTTATCAGAAGCCTTGTGTCATTGGTAGTTTTAGATAATAACACAAGACTTCGATTTGCTTTAGATCATATTTATTCCAAATCCCCACCAGACTACCTGCGCAGATTGAGACGGGCCCGTGCGCTTAGCCACGACTTACCGACCTTCATGGGTTGGCCGATACTGGACTAAACTCTTTCTAATCTAAACCGGAAGAGGGCCTTCTCCACCGTTCCACAGATCCACCCGGAAGGATCAGACTGAGGTCAAGCCTGTCATTCAATCCTTCAAGGCCGCCGCTGCAACTTATAACAGCCATTTTGGTCTACACTACTGTTAAATAAGTGTTAGGATACTAACAATTATGTAAGTTATTGGACCCTGAAGTTACAGCGTCTCCTGTGACCTGAGTCCAATGTTTGAAAAACTCTCGACCATGGATTCGCATGTGACGCTGTCCTGAAGATGTTGGTGTGCCGCGCTGTAGCCGCTGCTTTCTTCTGGACCTTTTAGCTTTCATGGTGTTGCCCAGGTGCTTCAGACATGAACAGTCAAACTACACAGAGCCTGTTCAAAAAAACATTCTCGGCCACAGATGGCATGGAAAGCTGTCCCCTTAAAGATGTTGATGTGCCAGCGCTTGTTGCGCTGCTTTCTTCTGGACCTTTTAGTTTCTGGTGTTGCCATCAGGGTCAAGCATGACCGGTAGGGTGCCAACAAGACTCATCTTAAGCAGAGACTGCTTGCACACTTTCCTAACATGTGCACAGCATCGTCCTGTTCGCATTCAATGTGATGCCCTGGCAAAGGGCTTATTAACTGGACAGAGACCTTGATGCTGTCCACCTGGCACGTGCTTCTCAAAATTGAGATGCCAAACGTATTCAACAGGTTTCTGCATGATGTCAATAGGACTGTGCTATTCCATGCTGCTTCCCTTGGTTTGGTTTAATGGCATATTCTGATTTGCGTCAGTGCAATTCGTCGAATCTGATTGGTTAGGACAAGATAGTGAAGGGATGGATGAAGTCAGTTGAACCTAGCTATTAAGGGAGAACAACAAGATGCATGCATCTCCCAAGGCATTTTGACTGGGATATAATCTCATGAGAAAAAAAAAGAAAAAAAAGCATGTCTTGTTATTTAAAAAGGACTATGAATGTACAAGGCAAAATATTCTCAAACAAACCCAAGTTGCTCCAGACTCAACCAGCGAGAAATGCCATCCAACCCAACAACCAGATCCCAGTGTTGGGTCAGTAAAATGGTGATTCCTGTATATAGAGTGAGTAAGCAGAGTCTCTCTGTGATTGATATTACCAATCACGTGAGAGCCAGGTTTAGGCGCAGATTTCAAAATCCAGACAGACAGATCCAACAGCGTTCCAGGAGCAGCGATATAAGCTCCAAGAAATCACCCCAAGATACCAGATATTTTCTCCAATGGCCATAAAAAGGAAGGACTTTATATTTGTTATTCATTGTTCATGTGCGGGTCAATAAATTGTTAAAATTAAACGAAGTATTATTCTTTCTTGTTGTTAGCCATAACACAATACCAGCTACCAGAGTAAATTTTACAATTACTATTGACACGTTGTTGGTTGGGTGGTTATTAATTTTAACGCATATCAACCCGTCCAGGGTTATATGATGCCTAGCGATTGGGGTGTTATAATATTGTGTATTCATATATAGACTGAAACCAAATCCAATTGCCATTACAGTCATGATTCAATGTGCTAAACACATTGTTAAAACCAATTACAAAAAGTATATATATGAATACCACAATATGTAATAACACCCAATCCTAGCATCATAATACCTGGACGGGTTGATATGCGTTTAAAAATTAATAAACAACCCAACAACAACGTGTCAATAGAATGTCGTAAAATTTACTTCTGGTAGCTTGTATGTGTTATGGCTAACAACAAGAAAGAATTAATACTCGTTTAATTTTAACAATTATTGAACCCGCACATGAAAAATGAATAACAATATAAAGTCCTTCCTGTTTACGGCGCTATTGGAGAAAATATCTGGATCTTGGGGTGATTCTTGGAGCCTTAATATCGCCTGCCTCCTGGAACGCTGTTGGAATCTGTTGTCGGATTTTGGATCTGCGCCTAAACTTCTGGCTCATCACGTTATGGTATATCCAACACAGAGAGACTCGCCTTAACTCACTCTATATTTACAGGAATCACCATTTTACTGACCAAACACTGGGATCTGGTTGTGGGTGGAGGCATTTTCGTCGCTGGTTGAGTCTGGAGCAACTGGGTTTTGTTTGAGAATATTTTGCCTTGTATCTTCATAGTCCTTTTTTAAAATAACAAGACATGGCTTTTTTTTCTTTTTTTTTCTCATGAGATTATATCCCCAAGTAAAATGCCTTGGAGAATAGACATGAGCATCTTGTGTTTCTCCCCTTAACATAGCTAGGTTCCAACTGATCTTTCATCCATTCCCTCACTATCTTTCCTAACCAATCAGAATTTCGACAGAATTGCACTGACCAATCGAATATGCCATTTAAACCAAAACCAAGGAAAGCAGCATGGATAGCACAGTCCCTATTGAACATTCATGCAGAAAACCTGTGAATACGTTTGGGCATCTTCCAATTGAGAAGCACGTGCCAGGGTGACAGCATCAAGGGTCTCTGTCCAGTTAATTAGCCTTTGCCAGGGCATCACATTGAATGCGAGCAGCGATGCTGTGCACAGTTAGGAAAGTGTGCAAGCATCTCTGCTTAAGTGAGCTTGGGCACCCTACCGTCATGCTTACCCTTGATGCAAACACCATGAAACTAAAAGGTCCAGAAGAAGCAGCGGCAACAAAGCGCTTGTCACATCAACATTTCTTCAAGGACAGCTTTTCACATGCAACATCTGTGGCCGAGAATGTTTTTTTGAACAGGCTCTGTGTAGTGTACTTGTCATGCTCTGAAGCCACCCTGTGCAACACCATGAAAAGCTAAAAGCGTCCAGAAGAAAAGGCAGCGGCTACAAAAGCGCTGGCACACCAACATCTTCAGGGACAGGTCACATGCGACATCCCTGGTCGAGCAATGTTTTCAAACATTGGACTTCAGTCACAGGAGACGCTGTAACTTCAGGGCGCAATAACTATGTTACATAATTGTTAGTAGCCTAACACTTATTTACAGTAGTGTAGAAACCAAAATGGTTGTTATAAGTTGCAGCAGCGGCCTTGAAGGATTGATTGACGGCTTGATCTCAGTCTGATCCTTCCGTGGATACTGTGAGAATCGGTGGAGAAGACCCTCTTCCGGTTTAGATTAGAAAGAGTTTAGTCAGTATCGGCCAAACCATGAAGGTGGTAAGTCGTGCTAAGCGCACGGCCGTCTCAATCTGCGCAGGTAGTCTGGGGGATTTCGGAATAAATATGATCTAAAGCAATCGAAGTCTTGTGTTATTATCTAAAAACTACCAATGACACAAGGCTTCTGATAAGAGAAATCCCCATGGAAGACCAGACACGAAGTCCCCAGACGAAGTCCAGACGCTAGGAAGAACGTAAGATACCAAAGATGGCAGAAGAATAATAGAAGTAAAGAGAGTATACAATAACTATATTATAGTCTCCGAGACTGAAATGCCAATAATAACATCGAATGTAAGCAGGGCGGTGCTGCGCACATGTTAGGAAAGTGAGCATAAATCTCTGCTTAAGATGAGTCTGTAATTTATGAGGAAGTGCGTCCCGGTCTTCTGCCTCAAAAATGCTACTCGGTGACTATTTAAAATAACGACCCAGCTCAGTCTATTTAAACTATCCATTTTCATATCTATCTATATTACTATATTACTTAAATACTAAAATTTTTTTTTTATTCATGTTTGTTTAATGTCTTGTTTTTAGTTTAAATAAACAAGAATATACGACAAAAAAAGAAGCCGACCCCCCCCAATACATTTACTTGTCGAAAATTATATCTATCTCCATTTGTTCATATCTATCTATATTATTTGTTTGTTTATCTATCTATCTCAGTCTATTCCAAACTATATATCCATCTCATATCTAAAAAAGAATTACAACAATTACGATAAATAAACAAGAAATATGACAAACTGGGGTTGTTATTTTGATAGTCACCGGGTAGCAATTTTGATGCAGGAGACCAGTACGCACTTCCTCATAAATTATCGATGAGTCTTGTGCACCCTGCTGTCCTGCTTTACTTTTAGCCATTCTATCTGTTAGGAAGACCTAATGAAAGTAGATTTGCTCCCCTTGATCAGTAGGGGACTGTTGAGAACCCGGAAGTGGGGTTTCTGCTATGTCACTTTTAGATTGGGGTTTGGACTGAGTGGACGCAGCTTACAACCCATGTGAGCTAGTTAAGTCACTTTTAGGGTAGAAGCATTCTCTACCCTGTGTTAAATAAAACCTTGTTAATTTCCCAACAACCTGGTCTTGCATCATTATTCAGTCTTCCGTATTTTATCTGTATGTAAAAACATAGCACTATTGTTGACTGGTATAACGGTGTCCTTGATGGGACGTTAAACTGCATCTAATGGTGAAGTTCCAGTTCTGGAGCTCTGGGGAGTGTGGAGTACCCCTTCATCACCATTACTCCACCGTGACTTCAAGTGGTAGCACTTGTTAAGATATCATCTATGGTTTAAATAGAAAAAAAAATGTTTTAAATAAAAGTTTTTAAAAAATTGAATACCCATCAAGAATGAATAAAACATTGTTTTCGGCATAAAATAACCCAACATGGGTTTACATGCCATCTACAAGAACAATGTGTCAGAAATATAATTGGATGATGAATGTATTTCCTATTGGAGTCGGATGCCGAGGTTTCATTACCAGCTCAACCTCCACATTCTTGACTAAACTCCGACTTTCTCCATCAGGCAAGAGGAAATACATAAAAATGATCCAAGATAAGTCTCTAACTGCGTCAGTGTGGATATGGCAATCTCACAGAGACAACAAACCAATAGTCTGGTGCTATCGTGAGTTACTGCTGGGGCACTGTGTCTGGGATATCAAAGATAAATACGATATAGATCCTATCATAAAATGGGAAATTGTGTTATATACTGACGTTTTCACCGTACCAAATCGATATAATGTTATATACCTTTCTTTACTTCTTCTATATCTTGGTCATCTATTCTTCTGGCCGGCTTTGCTATTCTGATCATCTATCATCTTGGTCTGGTCTAGCGTCTCTGGTGTTGACTTGGTATATCTTCTAAGGTCTGGTCTTCTATGGGGATTCGGGTCTGGTTTTCTGTTAGGGATTTCTCTTTATCAGAAGCCCTGTGTCATTGTTAGTTTTTAGGTAATAAACATAAGACTTCGATTTATGTTGATGTTATTTTATTTCCAAATCCCCAACCAGACAATCTGCGCAGATGACAGGATGCGCATAGAAATGCGACTTACACCTTCGAGCTCCTACCTGCTAACTGCTGAGTTACTTCTATCCTTAAACCGGAACAGGGTCTTCTATGCCTTCCGGTTCTCACGATTTATCCCTAGAAAGCAAGGTCAGAGTGAGGTCAAGCGCTGTCACTCACTCTCAAGGCCATCAGCTGCACTAATCGCCATTATGATTTCTACACTATTGCCATAATCATTAGGTATCTAATAATTATGTAACAATTGTAAAGAAAACTCGCTGATATAGACCAGGTTAAGGATTCTGTCCTTTATGTGCTGAGGAAGAATTGGTGGTAGCACCTGTTAGGGGTCCCATCTATGGTTTAGATAGAAAAAAATGTTTTTAAAAATTTATTAAAAAAATTGAATACCCATCAAGAATGAATAAAACATTGTCTTTGGCATAAAATAACCCAACAAGGGTTTACATGCCATAAAACGTAACCATCACGACTCTGGTGTTATTCCTTGGCATATGAAACATAAGGACCCCCTCTGTTGCTGGCTGGGCAAAGGTAGACGGAATTGTTTTTGCACCACGAGACTCAACAAGTTTGAAGATGTTTGATATTATTTCTCTAAATTTTTTAGATGAGGCTTGATAATTTGGATTATGTAATTATTCAGACTATTGTCCTCTTTATTGTTATTTGTACAAGTTTCTGCTGATGTGCCCTCTGGCCTTCTTCAGATATTTCTTGGACTCTGGGAACCTTCTCAAACTCTGGAACCCACTTCTTGAACTTGGGAACCTTCTTGTTGTAATTGGGAGCCTTCACGGATCTTTAAACCTAACCCTTTATTCAATCCATGGGGGTAGACTGTTTTTATTCAGTTAACCATGACTGGGTACGAGTATTAAGCTGTGTTAATTATTCTATGTTACTGTTGCCCTTGACCCAGATTGAACCTGCAACCTAGAGATAACTGCCACTATACCATGTGTCCAATTGGACACCTGGCATAGAGGATATATATATTTACCAACTGCTCCGCATGAGCAGGATGTGACTCAAGGTCAATTTATTAAGCAGAGTTTAACAGGTTTGAATTCAGACTTTTCCCTCTCCTAGACCGGTTACCTAGCCAAGATTAAAGAGCCCAGTCTGCCCTGCAATTTACCCATAGCTGGAGGGAGAAATGGATTCATACCTTTCCCAAGGGTATTAGCGCTATGTGAAATGCAAACAGCTTCGCCCAGGAACTGAACTCGGGTCTGACGAGTTCATTTCCTACAACTCTAACCATTAGTCCACGCACCTCCATAGTGGATATAGGTGTTGAGTTAATGCAGTTCTAAGTGACAGTTAATCTCTAGGCTGCAGGTTCAATCCTGGTCGAGGGCGATAGTAACATAGCTTAACACTTGTACCCGGTAATGGTTAATGGAAAGAACAGTATGTCCCCGTGGATTGAATAAAGGGTTAGGTTAAAGTCCTGTGAAGGTTCCCAAGGAGAAGGTTCCCAATCCAACAAAAAAAAAAAAAAAAATACCTGACGGTCAGAGGGCACATTGGCCGAAACATTTTGCAGATAACAATAAAGATGAGGACAATGGCCCGAATAATCTAGATAATACAAGTTGTGGAAATGGAAAATGACAAAGTTGTATGAAAGGAACACTCTTGAATCTAAGTGAATAAGAACATGTTTTATTGAGAGATGTTTTGTCATGGTTGTTATATTAATCTATGAATAATTCAATAAATCAATGATGAGATTCTAAAAACATATAGGCGCCTTTCTTTGTTATTAAGTGCTACTACTCTACATTAGCAGCAACATGCAACATAATGTTTGCAAAACATTGCAGATTCAAAACAATCATTTTTCCTGGACATTTACTCAGTACATCCTATTCACCTAAGGATGAGTTTTCCTTCATAGCTGCTTTGTGTCCATTTTTCAAAATGGCCGCCATTTCCGCCAGGAGTCAGTTTAGCAATGGTTTCCCATCCGAATTTGTTTATAATATAATCTATACCAAAATTGGTCCTTTTTATTTTAGAAAAAAAAAAAAAAAGCTCAGTAGGTTTGAATAGGTAAATTGCCCAAAGCAAATCTCTGACGATTTAGTAACATTTATATTTCACAAATTGTATAGGAAAATAATTCTGAGACTGTCTTCTATTACTAGTATAGTGCTTTTTTTGCTTTTTTTTGCTTCTCATATTTGAAGAAATTGCCTTCAACTTTGCTCTAGTGTATTTTCGCTTCCATGGGTCCTAGAAACAAAAAAAACCCCAAAAAGTCCTGTTTGTATTTCCAGGTGTCTTCTAATTGAATGTAAAAGTTTCAAGAATCTTGATAAAAATTAGCCACTATGATTTTTAAAAAACAAAGTAGCGTGTAAAATTAGTCTTTAAAAAAAAAAGTCATTTTATGTTTTCGGTTTTTCAAAGAAAAATGTAATTTTAACTCACTGTAAAAATTAATTCAATGGATAAAACACATAAAAATTACATATTTAGAAAAATTATTTTCTTTTCTTTCCAACCATATAAATATTTTTAAGATTGGACCAGAAAACCCGAGAAATTGTGATTTGAACCAATTAAGGTGAAAAATTGTCTGTCCAAATGTGTGGTAATGCTAATCAACCCTTTACAAATTATTTAAATTTCTGTATTAACTGATTCCTAAGTATTCTGTTAAACAAACCTCCTTCTTTTTCTTCTCTATTCTAATCAAACATTTTAAAATGAATCAAATTTCGGCATTAATTAAACGCATAAGGAATTTGATATGTTATTTAAACAAATAAACCAAATTAAAATCAAATGCTAGTGAACAAGTTAAGAAACAGACTAAATGGTTACACTTGTCTACCATTGGTTTGAGTATAATCAGACCAATGGTAGACAAGAGTAGCAATAATTATTGCTACCTCTTCTCTTGTCTTGCCTATTGGTCTGATATCGCACCTCTTGTTTGTCATTGGTCTGATTTCGCCAGTCTTTACCAACCATTGGTCTGATTATCGCACCTCTTGTCTTGTCTTGTCTTTACCAACCATTGGTCTGATTATCGCCACCTCTTGTCTTGTCTTTTATTGGTCTGGTCTTGTCTTTTTTAACCATTGGTCTGATTATCGCCACCTCTTGTCTTGTCTTTTACCATTGGTCTGATTATCTCTTGTCTCTTTTACCAACCATTGTCTGATTATCGCCACCTCTTGTCTTCTCTTACCAACCATTGGTCTGATTATCGCCACCTCTTGTCTTTCTTTACCAACATTGGTCTGATTTCTTTGTCTTTACCACCATTGGTCTGATTGCCACCTCTCTCTTGTCTTTCTTGCCTACCATTGGTCTGATTTATCGCCACTCTTCTCTTGTCTTTCTTGCCTACCATCTCTTTAAACATAGTAAACACCTAGAAAAAATTGAAGGGTATTGGTGACACGCCCTGGATGATTTAACATGGAATTACCTTCAAGAGCTCCATCATCATACGAGCTGTATGGGCACCGCACCTTTTGAAGTGTTGTTCAAACTGCCAGAATAAGTTGAGTATTGCTTGTTTAGATGGTGGTTGCCTGACCTCAAAATTATAAATCTAACGTCTTTTTAGTTCTCACAATTGATCACGGATTTTCTAGATAAAATTCTATTATGTTTGTGCCTTTCTGTGTCGTTAATTTCTTCATAACTAGTCTCCAAGGGTAACTTTTCAACAAAACCCCGAAACTCACAAACAAAAAAAGATTATTGTAAAGTTATTATCATTTCACATGGTTTACTGACTTCTGGGTCAGCCTGTATGGAAAAAAAAAATTCAGTTTTGTGGAAGCATGGTTGGTTGGATTTTACGGCATGTCAATCCTTTTTGGGTTATTTCATGCTGATGTTTTGTTTTATACATTCTTGATCGATATTCAATGTTTTTTTAAAAAACACATTTAGTGATGCTGATAGCTTTTTGAATTAGTGCATCCTAGAGCACATATTTGCTTTAAATGTGTCCCCAGAAATATTTATGGGTCCCAACTAAAGCCGTCTAGCTCCTACCTTGTAACCTATCCTGTGTAATTCAGAACGACCGGCCAAAGAAGATATAAGACGAAAACATGGTGACTAGACGTAGCAACAAGCAAGTCTCAACTCTCTATTGGTATCTATGTCTCTCTCTGATATCTCTCTCATGTATATACACAACAAAGATGGCAGCCGCGGTGTAATGGTTAAAAAGTCATGGGAAATGGACTCGTCGCCCCTAGTTCAAATCCTGGATGTGGTAATTGCATTTCACTTTGCGCTAATACCCTTGGGAAAAGTATGAATCTTACTCTCCCTCCAGTTATGGATAAATAATAGGACAGACTGGGCTCTTTAACCATGGTTAGTGTTGAATTTCTGACCGCCATTCTTGGCCAGTTGTAAGAACTTAAAGTAAGTCCTGAAATCTAGAATCCTTTGGTGAGTGTATAAGTCCCGCAATACAGAATCCTTTGGTAAGTCCTATGAGGTCCAGTGAGATAATCACATGAGGTCCGTCCTCCACGAGTGTCCAAAGTGTAATGCCTAGGTGTTCTCAGACCTTCAGTATATATAATAGTATCAGCAGCAGAGTGCTGTCAGTGACTGGTTAATGGGTTGGTCACGTGACACTCGGTGAGTCTATAAGTAGAAGTGGACTTTTAACGCATGCCTTATATATCCAAAAATTCCAGCAACTGGTCTAGGAGAAGGAAAACTCTGAATTCAAACCGGTTAAACTCCGCTTAAGAAATTGACCTTGTGTCAC
Organism: Doryteuthis pealeii; assembly: GCA_023376005.1. NCBI lineage: Eukaryota > Metazoa > Mollusca > Cephalopoda > Myopsida > Loliginidae > Doryteuthis > Doryteuthis pealeii. The sequence goes on along the minus strand of CM042177.1, from coordinate 26,508,647 downwards.
ATCCTACTCGTGTGGAGGGGTTGGTAAATATATATATATATATATATATATATATATATACCTGACTGTTGCAAGATGGGTATATTCCTGACTTTTGTGAGCTAGAACTACTAATGGAAGGAGGAGGAAGAAATAATAAAGGTTTAAATCAGGATGAACGATGGTTTGACTGTAGCGTGACCCCGAACGAAGAATTGAGTGGCAAGCTGAAGTCGGGTGTTGACCGGAAGTCACGTGGTGACGTGGAACAAAAAAGAAGGGGTTCTTGCTCTTTTTGCGGGCGGCGGTCGTAGGGTACGGACCTGACCTTGGGTCCCTCATGAGAGCCCAGTAATCTAGTAGTGTTCTCTCTCTCTCTTTCTCTCTGCCTTTCCTCCTCTCTGGTAGGAGCCCACTATACGAGCACGATAATAAAGGCTGGCAGTTGTGACGACATGTTTCTCGTGTTATGATTTTTATCGGCACCATTTCAGCACGGTGACTTTTGGAGTTTTAGTACCAAGAAAGAAAAAAGGACTACGGTACACTGACAAAGATGGGGTATATAACATAGGGATAGGTGGCAAGTTATGGGAGTCTGTACTGTCAGCACGACATGATCATGAAACTAGAAGCAACAACTTGTGCTTACTGGTTGGTTGGTTGGTTGGTACGGCATGTCAACCCTTGTTGGATTATTTTATGTTGAAGACATTTTTTTATTCATTCTTAATGGTATTCAAATTTGCTTCAAACTCAATTTTTTTTTTTAAACACTTTTTTAAACTCCTTTTTTCTATCTAACCCATAGATGGGACCCTAACAGATACTACCACTCCTGGTCAGTGAACCTGGCGCTTAAAGGGTACTCTACACCCCCACAAAGTTCCAGAATTGAAACTTCACCCTTAGATGCTGTTTAACATCATATCCAGGACACTAAGACCCTCAACTACCGTCTTCTAGCATATATATGATAAAAAGTAGGGCCCCCAATTTTCTGTTAACATTTTTTCTTAATTACGATTCCATGTTTGGTAAAGTCTTTTTTTTTTTTTTTTTTTTTTTTACTTTTCATTTTTACCGTATTTTATTAGAAAATTGCAATAAAATATGAAAAAAAAAAATAAAAACAACCTTAATCCCCTAAAACCGTAACCCAATTTGCAAAATGTTAATTCATAGACTGTAGTTAAACTGTCATTGGGTACCACCAAAAAACTTTCCGTTTAAATTTTCCGACCTAAATCCGAAGTCAAGCCCCTCCAAAATACTTACATGATCAGTTTGGCCATATTGAAGGAAGAAACGTAAATATTTTTGAACTTTTTTTTTTAATCTCGCAAAAAAGAAATAACGAACATAAAGAGTTGTTACAAAGAAAAACTGTTAATTCAAAGATCAAATGTAAATTTCGCAGGAAAATTTAGTTTCAGTTTTGTAAAAAATAAATTGAAAATATTTTTTTCTTTATTTCTAAACGGAATGGTCATGTGATAGAATTTACTTTTCTTTCGTTAGGGATACCAATTTTTGTCGGCTGTTACGTTTTTAAAAACAAATTAAAATTAATTAAATCTATTATTCTAAGGTCAAACTTTGTCTAAATCGATAAGTAGTAACATACTGACCATCATTAAAAAAGAAAAATATCATTACATATGCAATTTATTTTTAATACAATTTATACATTAAAAATCGTCCAAATTTCTAGGAAAAGTTAAGTTGAATTTATTTTGATTTATCGTGTTCAATAATGGTTTAAAATAGTTTTAAAATACTTATAAACATTTCTTTTTAGAAATAAGTAAGGCGTTACTTTAAATACATATTTATTAAATATTACTGAAATTTTACTCACTCGTTTTAACTTTTAAGTAAAATCCGTTTTTTGCATGTAAAAAAATAGAAAATATATTAGTTTCGTTTGAAATGAAAATGTGTATATTCACTTCCGGTTTATTAATACAGTATAGTAAATACAATTAATTTTCGACCATTATGTGCATTATATTGAAAATAAATTTAATTGTTTTAAAATATGAAAAGCCTTATTTTAAGTTTAAAATGTTATATTTTAGATTCTAGAAATAAATATCTATTTAATGCAAACCTTTTTTTTTTTTTTCGAAAAAAAGTATACTTTTTGAAGAGAAACTCGATTGAAAATGTACCCCCCCCTTTTTTAAGCAGAAAAAATATCGATGTATAATTTTCTTTTATAAGATAATAGCCAATTAAATAATTATCGAAATGAGTAAAAAAGAAATCTCCAAAAGATTTTTTTTTTTTTTTTTTTTTTTTAACACTTTATTTTTCGATTTTCGGTACTTATTTTCTCATAGAAAAGCCACCATAATTATTTTTGTTTGTTTCTATTCATAACTTCGTCTTTTATCTCTTTATTTATACTGTAATTAGAAAACTAAAGGCCAAAATCATTAACCTGAAACGGAAAAAAAAGTCACCCCCCCCAACATAAGCCCCCCCCCCATTCAAAAATAAGTGACCTGAAAAAATGAGAAAGTTTTGAAATAAAATAAGTAATGCATCATAAAGATTATTTATTGATACATAAACACTGAAAATTTCATTAAAATCTGATAATTCCCTGATTTTTGGTAAATTATTTTCGGTTGGGGGGGGGGCTAAAGTCATTTTGTCAAAAATGCAATTTAGTCTCATTTTGGGTATCCCTATCTTTTGTCATGTTTATAAAACGAGATTACAGATTGTTTAGAATTTTTTACTTGTAAATTTCGTGAAAATCAAACCAGTCTTGAGAAAATGAATTTGTTGGTAATTTATGAGGAAGTGCATCCCGGTCTCCTGCCTCGAAAATTGCTACCCGGTGACTATGAAAATAACGACCTAGCTCAGTCTATTCAAAACTATCCATCTTCATATCTATCTATCTATCTTTCTCAATTTGTTCATATTTATCTATATTACTTTAAATACTAAGGTTTTCTTTTATTCATGTTTAATGTCTTGTTTTTAGTTTAAATAAACAAGAATTACGACAAAAAAAGAAGCGACCCCCCCCCCCAAATACATTTACTTGTTGAAAATATCTATCTCCATTTGTTCATATCTATCTATATTATTTTGTTTGTTTATCTATCTCAGTCTATTCCAAACTATATATCCATCTTCATATCTAAACAAGAATTACAACAAATTACGATAAATAAACAAGAATTATGACAAACTGGGGTCGTTATTTTGATAGTCACCGGGTAGCAATTTTTGAGGCAGGAGACCGGGATGCACTTTCTCATAAATTACAAATTTGTTAAACTTTGTTTGAACTTCGTGTCTCCCTCTTCCAATTTCAAACTCTAAACTATTGTCTACCTGCCATTTCAACTTTAGCAATTGTTTCTTAGAAACACTTTAAAGTATTTAAAGGTAGATTAGTCAAATATTTTATCTGAAAATCTACGACCCACTTTTCTTTATCAATGGAATTCGGTCTCAATCAGTCTGTAACTGAAACTACGTCACTGCTTACGTCACATTACACAAAAACGTCAAATATAGAATAAAGAACAACCTATAGAATTAATAAAAAAAATTGTATCATTAAATTATTTTTTTTACTCTCGCTCTTTTTTCAGTAACAAAGAGTTAATTAAAAAGTTTACAAATAAATACCTACGATTTTGTGTAAAAATGTATGTGTAAAATATTCAAAATAACTATTTAATTAATAATTAATAAATGCATGCAACATTTTATTTGAGGTGGGACAGAACTAAGTTTCAATTTCAAATCGTTTTATTTATTTATTTTACTCCTTTCATAAATTTGATTTTACTTATTCATGATACAAACCTTCTGACATTGAATTTTTAACACCCTCTCCCTCAGGCAATCTTATTCAAAAAAATAATTTTTACACCGCCTGGTGGGTGTTTTTTGCTAATTTATGCTATTCTTTGTCAGACCATAAAAGGACAAATAACTAATATTTGTTAAATCAAGGCTAAACTTGCAAATCGGTCGGAAAATTATTGACCCAGAAAAAACGGAACCCAAATTTTCCCATTAAACTAACCCTACCCCCTAGTTAAAATTAAGTTTTATTACAAAATTTGTGGGTTCTGATTTTTCTGGGTTACCAAGAAAAAACAGAACACAAATTATTTTTTTTCCCATTAAACTAACCCCACTAGTTAAAATTAACGGTTTTATTACAAAATTTGTGGGTTGTGTTTTTTCCGGGTCACCCTAATTTTCCGACCGATTTGCCAAGTTTAGCCAAAATCAAATTTCAAGGAAATAACTAGGTTATGTTCTATTTATTTAAAATGTTTAACTTTAAGTTTTGAAAGAATTAAAACAAAAAATTTGAAGAAAAAAAAAATCTTTTAATTTGGTATTTATTATTCAGAGATGCTGATAGTTACACGTCCTGCGTCACTGACGCATAAAAATCTAAAAAGACGCAGGAAAATTGTGTCCATGTGTTCCAGTGTTGTTTTTTTGTGTTTTCCCCCTCACCATTTCCAGCTAACTGTAAATACATTTCAATATTTTCTTGGAAATGAATTACATGCTATGGGGTACAAGGTATGGGTTAAAAGGCTTTAGTTGTTCATAGATAAAAAAAACTCTACAATTTATTAAGAAACTTTAGTTGGGACCCATAAAATTTCCCGGGGACTCCTTCAAATCAAATAGGTACATCCCAGGACGCACTAAAAAAAAAAAAAAAAAAAAAGCTATCAGCATCACTGATTATTGAAAATTACATTAAAAATCCCAGATTCCGTTTCAGGTTAATGATACTGTGATCACAGAAAATTGATTCCCTTAAAAAAAAAAAAAAGCTTTGAGGGTTTGCCATAAGGGTAATAGGGTTGGGACAATCATATAGGTGCTAGGGCTTGACGGGTGGAAGTAGGGTTGCTCTTCGACCACCTGACTAACCTAATTAAGGGCCTAAGTGGAATGTTGCTAGTAGTCCTAGGCTGCTTAGCCATGAAAATCTTATCCTTAAGCATAAAATGACCCAGTGGGTTTACATGCCATAAAACCCAACCAACAAGATACCACTGTACTAGGATCTTGCCAGAGAGCTGTAAAAGGCATTTTATTCATTGTTGAATTCCTTGCAGCTGAATCATGTTCTTTGGCGGAAAGGAATAGCATTATTGATTATTAAGATTTGCCAAACAGTTTTTGGTGCCATTATAGTATGTGGCCTACCCGGTTTAATTCTGTTATAGTATGTGGCCTACCCGGTTTGATTCTGTTATAGTATTTGATTCTGTTATAGTATGTGGCCTACCCGTTTGATTCTGTTATAGTATGTGGCCTACCCGGTTTTGATTCTGTTATAGTATGTGGCCTACCCGGTTTTGATTCTGTTATAGTATGTGGCCTACCCGGTTTTGATTCTGTTATAGTATGTGGCCTACCCGGTTTTGATTCTGTTATAGTATGTGGCCTACCCGGTTTGAATGTCCTACCTCAGTAAGAGTATATTTATAGATATAAGTAGTAGGCAATTTATTGAAACTAATTATTTTTCAAATATATTCAATTTCAAGAAATGCAATTCAGTCATAAGCTGTATATAGTAATTAAGAATAATTAAAAAAGAATTTATCCATAATTTACATGAATCAGATGTATCCTAAAATAAAAATGTATTCTAAAATATTCTAAAATTAAATACATTTGATTCATATAAATATGGATAAATTCTTTTTTAATTATTCTGAAATAGGGTTAGGGTTAGCAGTTATTATTATAACCTTATAATATGCTTTTTATGGTAGGCCACATACTATAAGAGAGACATGATTTTGTTGGCCACATTCAAAAGCTACGCCACATACTGATATGGTACCAAAATTGAATATCCATCAAGAATGAATAAAACAAAAACATCTTTGGTATAAAATGACCCAATGGAGTGACATGCTGTAAAACTTAACCAATAAGGTACCAAAGTACTAGGATCTTGCTAGAGAGCTGTAAAAGGCATTTTGTTTTAATTCCTTGCAACTGAATCATGTTTCTTGGCTGAAAAGATTGGCCAAACAATTTTCTGAAGAGCAGGAATCTGAAATGGATGGTTAAAAAAACAACCTGTAGGCTATTTCTGATTTAATTCCAGGCTTTGCCATAAATGTCACTGAAGAGAAGCTCTCAACATTTTGTGTAACATGTGACACAAGCTCAAGCGGAGTTTAACAGGTTTCAATTCAGTTTTCCTTCTAGACTGGTTACCTAGCCAAGGTTAAAGAGCCTAGTCTACCCTACTATTTACCCATAGCTGAAAGGAGAGTAATTTACCTTTCCCAAGGGTATTATAGCTCTTCCAACTGTTATCAGCGTGTTGCTTAATCGCCAGATTCTTAGTTATTATGAGTGTTGTCACCTCATCTAAGTAATGGACCATTCCGTTTTTAACAGAAAAAATATAATTCGAAAGAAAGAAAAAAAAATAGAATATCCCTCATGAATGAATAAAACAAAAACGTCTTTGGCATAAAATGACCCAATGGATTGACATGCCGTAAAACCAACATGCTACCATTGTACTAGGATCTTGCTAGAGAGCTGTAAAAGGCATTTTATTTTAGTTCCTTGGCTGAAAGGAATGGCATTATTGAAAAGGTTCGCCAGAACAAATTTCTGAATAGGAGAAATCAGAAATAGATGGTTTAAAAAAAACAAAAAAAAACAAAAAGTGTAGGCTATTTCTGATTTAATTCCAGGCTTTGCCGTAAATGTCACTGAAGAGAAGCGCTCAACATTTTGTGTAACATGTTGAGACCACGCATTTTTGTAAGGCAAACTGATTAAAACAGAAGGCCGTGATAATGTCAGTGAGGGGTGGGGGGAAGCACTCGACATTTATGAAATATCTCGAATAATAGACAGTAATCAGTGAGAAGCCATGTTGCTACAAGACAGAAACTTGATCAGACATTTTGAATTTTCAATCTTCAAAAGAATGAAAAAGAAAATAATTTTTCCATACTAGAATAATTCACATTTTAATTAAAAATATAGCGATTAATTCTATTGGTAGGTCTTCAAGTTAGAGACTTGTTAAGTCTATTTCCTAGAATATCAACTCAAATTTGCCCATTGAAATGAACTGATATATTATTAGTCTGTCGGTATTGTCTATCTCTCTGTCAGTCCGTCTGTCTGTCTGTCTGTCCCTCTCTGTCTGCCTGTCTGTCTGTCCCTCTCTCTCTGTCTGCCTGTCTGTCCCTCTCTCTCTGTCTGCCTGTCTGTCCCTCTCTTTCTATGTCTGCCTGTCTGTCTGTCCCTCTCTTTCTATGTCTGTCTGTCTGTCTGTCCCTCTCTTTCTATGTCTGTCTGTCTGTCTGTCTGTCTGTCTGTCTCTCTCTTTCTATGTCTGTCTGTCTGTCTGTCTGTCCCTCTCTTTCTATGTCTGTCTGTCCTGTCTGTCTGTCTGTCCTCTCTTTCTATGTCTGTCTGTCTGTCTGTCTGTCTGTCTGTCCCTCTCTTTCTATCTGTCTGTCTCTACATCTCTGTCTGTCTGTCTCTACATCTCTATCTATCTCTGTCTCTACATCTCCCCTCTGTATGTCTGTCTGTCTCCATCTCTCTCTCTCTTTCTCTCTCTCTCTGTGTCTGTGTCTGTCTGTCTCTGTGTCTGTGTCTGTCTGTCTGTCTCTCTCTCTGTGTGTGTGTCTCTCTCTCTCTCTCTCTGTGTGTGTCTCTCTCTCTCTGTGTCTCTCTCTCTCTCTCTCTCTCTGTGTGTCTCTCTCTCTCTCTCCCTCTGTGTCTGTCTATCTATCTCTACATCTCTCTCTCTCTCTGTCTGTCTCTCTCTGTCTCTCTCTCTCTCTAAATAAATAAATAAATTGGTAAATCTCTTTAAGTGTCACTCCATTAGTATTAAAATAATTTTATAAAAAATATGGAATTTTTCACAGAATGATTTTATTAAAAAAAAAAAAATTTTTTTTCTTTAAATTCTATTTATTTTGGCTATAGGAACATACTTTGAACTCCTTGTTGAATATAATATTCCTCAACTAAAATAGATTATAATTTTTGTTTTTAAGTCTGTGTGTGTAATGTATACGTGTGTGTGTGTGTGTGATAAATAGTGTTGGAGCTTGCCATAAGAGCAATAGGGTTTGGACAATCATATAGGTTCTAGGGGTGGAATTGACCAGTTGATTTATCGCAGGGGGGCTTTTCCAACCATTTGTCTAGCCTAAGGGCCAAAGTGGAATGTTGTATGTCATGGTCTGCTTAGTAGCCAGGGTTCTATTCTTAAACCTCACGGGATACCACCCATGGCTAACAGGTGGTCCCCATTAAGGGTTTTTTACCCCTCTGCAGAGGTGCAGTCGGTGTATTCTAAAGCCCAGCAACCAGTCCAGAACAAAAATTATCAACCGTCCCGAATGGGGTTTGGACCGTCCGGAATCAAAATATTTTTGTTTAATTCATTAGCATCATGAATCCTACTCTCCCTCCAGCTATGGGTAAATAGTAGGGCAGACCGGGCTCTTTAACCTTGGTTAGACAACTGGTCTAGGAGAAGGAAAACTCTGAATTCAAACCTGTTAAACTCCGCTTAAGAAATTGACTTTGTGTCACATCCGAACAAAAATTATCAACCGTCCCGAATGGGGTTTGGACCGTCCGGAATCAAAATATTTTTGTTTAATTCATTAGCATCATGAATCCTACTCTCCCTCCAGCTATGGGTAAATAGTAGGGCAGACCGGGCTCTTTAACCTTGGTTAGGCAACTGGTCTAGGAGAAGGAAAACTCTGAATTCAAACCTGTTAAACTCCGCTTAAGAAATTGACTTTGTGTCACATCCTGCGCGTACGGAGGGGTTCGTAAATATATATACTTGTCAGTCATCTGTAGCATAATAACATGTAATAAAACATTAAGAAAAGCTGAAGCAGTGATAATTCTGGATATTTGGACAAAAAAATCCATTTCCTAGTGTGTTTTGAGCTAAAAAAAAAAAAAAAAGAAAAAAAAAGTACTTTTTTAGTTTAAGTTACCCTGAGTAGTACATAATTCAGTCCTTTTAAACTATCTCCCTCCACCATTATTCATTACATGGCTTTGAGAATAGACCTGCGGTGCCGTAGCCTCATTTTGAGGTCAGCATTCGGGCAATCACTGGACAGTCATTATTGGAATGTAGTACCAACTTTTAGCAAAAAATTTTACTGTCCCTGGCAAACTGTCCCGGATGACGTTTTGATCGTCCTGGATGTAATTTTTATCGACGACAGGACAGCGTTAATGTCGAGCACTGCCAGCTACCATGGTGGTGTCTAATTTGAATGTAAACTTGCAATTGATATACCTATCTTAAACTAGGTGTTTCATCGGGGTGTAATAGTTACCAAGCTAGTCTCATATATCTTCAGTGGATGCCTCATACTTATGACCTTGTGTCACATCCTACCTGTGGCGAATGGGTTGGGTAAATTTGACCTCCTCTAAACTCTGTCCTGCCTCAACCTATTGTTAGCATTCAGGATTTTGGACCAAGTAACCGATAAGCATCCCAAATCATCAACTTAATGAAAGGTTCATATTTTAACTCCTCACTGTTAACTTTCAAATATTTGAAAATAAACAAACAGATGATCTTTTTAACTTATATTTTATCTGACAAAAACAAATTTTACAAATTTTGTGATACTATTTCTGAACAGCATCCTTTTATTTAAATAAACATAAAAAATATTTTGCAAATAAAAACTGTGTTTTTATTTAAATAAACATAATTGCATTTCTCTTCTGATTAAGTAAAAACTATTTTAGTATAAAAAGTCTTTCGTCTTTTTTAAAATTTATCGTGAGTGTTGAAAAATACTCATAAATTTCTGATTAAAAAGTATTTATTTAAAAAAAGATTTGCTATTGAATTTTAATTTGATTATGTGTACCAACCATCTATTTATAATCGTAAGTTCAACATCTCCATAAACTTCTGATTAAAATCATGTTTACAAAAAATTTGGAATTGGAAGTTACCAGTGATGAATTCAAATATGAGCCTTTCATTAAGTTGATGATTTCTATTGGATACTTGGTCCAAATCATATCCATGCCTCCCAGTGTTTTTCTTTTTTCTTCCCTCACCATTTCAAGCTAACTAAATACATTTCAATAGTTTCTTAGAAATGAATTACACAGGATAGTTTACAAGGTAGGAGTTAGATGGCTTTAGTTGTTTCCACAGATCATAAATAAAAAGCCTACTGTTGTATGCCCTTTTCATTACTTTTCTTTCTATTCTTCTGACGTCTTTTCTATCTTACGTCTTCTTCTAGTGTCTGGACTTCGTCTTGGTGGCCGGTCACACTTAACTCATTTCTTCTTCATCAGTCTTGTTACCAAGACATTCACCAACCACAAAACTGTTATTTTCTTAAGCTTTTATTTCCTTAACTATATATTTCATGTAACTAAATATCTGACTAACATAGCGCGTGTATGCAGTGTGCGTTCCAGTTAAACAGCACATCTTTGCCCGACGTCAAACTGAAAACTGAGGACCCAACCAGGTCCCACGTAACTTCACGTATTTCGCGGGCTTTCTGTACTATTCCATGGAAAGTCCCGCCTGTGATATGAAAAGGGCCATCCCTTTAGAAATACAGGGGATTGACAATAATATTATTCTATAATTATAGATTATGTAACACTACAATTTATTAAGAAACTTTAGTTGGGACCCATCAAATTTCTGGGGACTCGTTCAAAGCAAATATGTATATCACAAAACGCACTAAATCAAAAAGCTCTTAGCATCTCTGATAGAATTATCTCTAGCCAAAGCAAGAGAGGGGGACCCCCCCCAAAAAAAAAACACTTTCTGATTGTAACAGTTTTTAGACCTAGCTGTGCTAGTTAGGAATGTGAGGAATGAATGTTATGTATTGAATGAATCTCATAGATTGTTTTACCAATATGTAGTGCCCATTGAAATAAATGGCATTGTCTTTCATAAATGTCACCCCCCCCATATAACTGTAAACTAATGATTATTATAGTCAATTAAAATTAATTAAAATCATGGCTCTTCAGTGTGGCTAAACTTTGAAGGTAGCCTCAGGCTGGGATTAAAGCTCGGTAATTTATGACGAAATGCGTCCCGGTCTCCTGCCTCAGAAATTGCTACCCGGTGACTATTAAAATAACTTCCCCAGCCATGTCGTCTCGGCGGTGTTACTTGAAAGAAAACAACCAACTTAGGGCGTTAAATGTATTTTAGAGTGGGGGGGGGGGGCTTCTCCCCCTCCCCGACAAATTACGATATATAAACAAGAATTACGACAAATTACAGTATATAAACAAGAATTGGGACAAATTTCTATAGACAAACAAGAATTAGGACAAATTTCTATAGACAAACAAGAATTAGGACAAATTTCTATAGACAAACAAGAATTAGGAATTTCTATAGACAAACAAGATTAGGACAAAAAAAGAGACCCCCCCCAAAAAAAAATACATTTAATGCCCTAAGTTGGTTGTTTTCTTTCAAGTAATACCGCCGAGACGACATAGCTGGGGACGTTATTTTAATAGTCACCGGGTAGCAATTTCTGAGGCAGGAGACCGGGACGCACTTCCTCATAAATTACCTAAAGCTCTACTGATTATTCATCAATGAGCCTCTACCAACTGATTCATCAGCACAGAAAAAAAACACAGTTTAATTGAATTTATTTTTACAACTTTGTATTGTTTGCTAATATTGCCAATATTTCGATTTTTATCAAAAAATCTTCATCAGAGCATATTGATAGGAAAACAATTGTGACCGTTTCAAGATGTGATTATTTTCTGCCAGATTCTTTAAGAGAAATCAATAACACCAAGTAATTATTCATTAAACACTTGTTGTATACCCCTTTTACTTACTTCTATTCTTCTTCTGACGTCTTTTCTATCTTACGTCTTCTTCTAACATCTCTTCTAGCGTCTGGACTTCTCTTGGGGACTTCGTGTCTGGTCTTCCATTGGGGATTTCTCTTCATCAGAAGCCCTGTGTCATTGGTAGTTTTTAGATAATAACACAAGACTTCAATTTACTTAGATCATATTTTATTCTCGAAATCCCCCACCAGACTACCTGCGCAGATTGAGTCGGAGCGTGCAATACACGACTCATCACCATTGTGATTTCTGGCCGACTGACTAAAATCTATACCAAAACCATACCATCGTTTCCTACCTGATGATGGCAAACTGTATTGCCAAAAGCGCTTGTATCGAAACCTTTGGTGGACTGTTACACCAGTTCCACCCCCAACACCAAAAAGATGGCCCAAAAATTAGAAAGGATCAACCAAAAACTCGTCCGACAAGAATTGTCTGTACAGTTCAACAAAACTTTATATATATATATATATATATATATATATATATATATATATACACATACACTGTTCATATTTCTTTTTATTTTGTGGTTAGCATTTTGATTAAGAGCCATTGAAAACCTACTCTGAAATACAACTGCCACTAGATGACTCATGTGGCTGTTGATGTGCCGGGAATTTGTATTAATTCCATTTTTTTTCTCTTTTTCAGGTCAAAGAAATTATTGGACGTCGAACGAAGAAAGTCAGCGGAAAAGTTCATTTGGAGTACCTGATCCAGTGGAAAGGGTTCGGCCGGAGTGCGGATACGTGGGAACCGGTGGAAAACCTGAAATCCTGCCAAGCTCTCGTACGGAAATATGAACTGCAACACAACAAAAACCTAGCCATGAAGAAGACGTCCGACAGTAAGATTCTCAAGAACGCAATAAATGACAAACCATCCAACAACTGCAAGAAACCTCACGCGGACAAACAGAACAAGCCCAGCGCGGCGGTCAAGAAAAAAGTGGCCAACGGCAGTGCGGCCGACGGGGACAGTGACGATGGCTTTCGTTATTCACTGGTGACAAAGCCGTCCACAAAGACGAAGAAAAAACCCGAAATCAAACATTCAGTGAAGAAAGTCAGCAAGGGGGTCAGTAAAAATTCGGACAATCACACGAATGCTAAAATTCCATTGACGGTCATCCAGACGAAGGATCCGAACTTTCATGTGAACAAAAAGAAAGGAATGAAACGTTTAAAATTAATGGACAGCATGAAAAAGAATGAGGTAAAACCAGGTAAGTCTGACACAAGGTCTCCATAATGGAATTCTTTGCAGGATTATATATATGTGTATTTGGGCAGCATTCTTTCATTTATACATGTAGAATTAAACAAAAGGCACGTCTCCTGTTTAACAAATTTATTAACAATCTTTTCTACCTTCCTGGTCAACTTTTTTACATTTGGATGGAAACCGTAGATTAGTTCACCGAAGTTCTTATCCCAAGTACTTTCGGCACTTCAAAGTGCCATCATCAGGGGTGGTGTTTATGTTCCATATCCCCCCCCCCCCCATAATATCTAAAATTACATTCATGCCCCCACTCTAATTACCGAAATATCTTAACGGAAAATACACACATTCTGGACAAAAAAAAAAAAAAAAAAAAAAACCTCCAAATACTAGAAGCTTTATACATCAAACAATACAAACCATCCTTAAATAAAATTAATTTTCAATGCAGTACGCACATTTTAAAATGCCTATAGCACCTTTCCCATCAATTCTCCTCCTTCTAGCCTCCACATCCATGAATATACTAACTTGAAAAAAAACCAAAAAAAACCCAAAAAAAACTGGAACATAAACACATCACTCCTGATGATGGCACTTTGAAGTGCCGAAAGTACTTGGGATAAGAACTTTGGTGGACTAATCTACGGATTCCAACCAAATGTAAAAAAGTTGGCCAGAAGGCTGGAAAAGATCGTTAATAAGATCGTTAAACAGGAGACATGCCTTTTTAATTATATATATATATACACGCGCACACATACACAATATATGGGTCAGTGGAACAGATCCCAGTCCCACATATGCACACCAACATATATATGCATAAAAACACACACACACACACAAACTTAGATGGGGCCTGATGACATATTTTTTGGTTTCCTTTATATTATATTCTCCTATATTTATGGTATCTGAGTATTTGTGGTTAAAATTAAAAAATGAAACGTTTAAAATTAATGAACAGCATGAAAAAGAATGAGGTAAGACCAGATAAGTTTGACACAAGGTCTCCATAATGGAGTTCTTGGCAGGATTATATACATACAATGTCTGGGTCGGTGGAATAGATCCCAGACCCACATATGCACACAACATATATATGCATGAAAAGGGCACCTCATTTGGTGTAATGGTTAGCAAGCTAGATTAGCAGACCATTGTTAGTGAGTTCGATTCTCACTGGGCCCCACACTTCTGGCCTTGTGCTGCATCTAAGCTAAGCTTAGTAAATAACTATATATGCATGAAAACACACACACATACACCCTTAGATGAGGCCTGATGACATAATTTAATTTCTATATATAATTTTCTCCTATGTTTATAGTGTCTTGAGTATGTGCGATTAAAATTTAAAAAATGAAACGTTTAAAATTAATGGACACCATGAAAAAGAATGAGGTAAAACCAGGTAAGAATATTAAGCCTATTGAAGTCTGGCACAAGGTCTTCATAATGGAGTTCTTAGCAGGATTATTTACATACAATATCTGGGTCAGTGAAACGGATCAGATCCACATATGCACGCTCAGTGATGCTGATAGCTTTTTGATTTAGTGTATCCTGGGATGTACATACTTGCTTTGAATGAGTCCCCAGGAAAGTTTATGGGTCCCAAATAAAGCCGTCTAACACCTACCTTGTAACTTACCTTGTGTAATTCATTTCGAAGAAACTATTGAAATGTTTTTACAGTCAGCTTGAAAAAGTGAGTGAAGAAAAAGAAAAAAACACTGGGATGCATGGATATGATTTTACTGCGTACTTTTAGATTTTTGTGCGTCGGGACGTAGGATGCGTACCTATCAACATCTCTGCATACTGACACATATATGCATGAACACACACACAAACTTGGGGCCTGATGTCATTTTATTTAATTTCTTTCATATTATTATCTCCTAAATAATGCATTATTTACCGTGTATACTCAACTCAGATAGTTCACACACCTAATTTGTGGTTGCCCAAGTGAGTATTTGCGGTTAAAATAAAAAAAATTGAAACGTTTAGAATTAATGTGTTGCGTACTGGCATCAAATTCTATATGTTATATAGCGGCTTCAAATTCACGGCCCTACTTTGTGTATCTGCATACGTAGTGGGTATCGTCACTAACCCTAGACGATATATGTAGTAGTCGCTTAATGAAATCTACAACACATGGGTATAGTAGGAGTTTTGACTTTATTTCTTTTCAGCTGTACGTGGTTATGACAATGACTACTACTACTGCTGGGATGGTGAGGTAAAGGGGTGGCTGGTGGGTCCCACAGCCATTGGCTGCAACAGACCGTGAGCGTCTGTTGCTCACTTGTTCTCCGTCCTCTGTCTCCTCTCTAACTCGCTGTCGGCTCGAACCGTCTGCCTTTTATAGCGATAGATACTCCTACACATCCTTATCCTTTGATCTGATAACGGACCTTTGTTATATATCTCTTTATCTTCTCTCTGCTTCTTTGACCGTAAAGCCTTGCTTCCGTTTTTTAACTTCTTTGTTCGCTTTTAACGGGAAGAAAGTCCTTTGTCATTTTTGTCGTCTTTTCTTTGCTTAATTTAACGGGAAATTCCTATTTCCGTTTGTACAATATACAATAAATGGGCACCATGAAAAAGAATGAGGTAAAACCAGGTAAGAACATTAAAGCCTATAGAAGTCTGGCACAAGGTCTCCATAATGGAGTTCTTGGCAGGATTATAAACATACAATGTCTGGGTCAGCAGAACAGATCACAGACCCACTATGCACACTGACAATATATGCATGTGTGCACACACAACCTGCACACAAACTTAGATGGGCCCTGATAGTGTATTATCTAATTTCCTTCGTATAATTATCTCCTATATTTGTGGTCTGTCTGTTAACACATTATTTACCTTGTATGCTCATGGATAGGTCTTAAAATCTATTAATAATGAAGATTCGCTTCCGGTTTTTGTCTGTAACAAAAATTACATCACTGCTTACGTCACATTACCCAAAATCCTCATAAATAAATACACTGAAAATTTGAACATGCAACATTAGACAGTCCTCATTGTTTTTTAAAACAACTTTTAATAAATACATGACTGGTATTATATATCTATATATAGTTTGTTTTATTTTAATAGATATTTAAAGTTTACATTTCAAATTGTTTTATTTTTTAATCCTTTAATGAATTTGATGATTTTACTTACTTAGGGTACAAACTCGCTGACATTGAATTTTTTACTCCCACCCCTCAGGCAATATTTTTTCAAAAATCTATTTTTACATCACCCGGAGGGCGTTTTTTTATTATTTTGTACTAGTTATCTATATCTGTTACATACCATCTCTTTACTTAAACACTTATTGATGGAATGCAGATTTTTTGCTCACATCAGAAAACATTATTTTAAAGCAAACAATATGAAGGACCTATTTGAAAATGTTAACATAGAGGATATTTTCTCCTTTTTGAGGGAAATAAAATTATACCATAGAATATAGACATGAAACAAATCAATGTCATAGAGTATGATTCCATAATGCTACACATTGTTAAACCAATTACTAAATGTATATAATATGAATACACAATATGTATACAACCCCAACCGTGGAACGGGTTGATATGCCGTTAAAATTTTAAACCAAACCAACCAACATTACTTAAACAGTATATATGTTATGACAGATGTCTATCTATTATCAAACAAAAGTATCCGTGGTTATATCTCCCATACTAAATCTTCTGTTGTTGGAGTTCTTTATTTTTGAGTGGCTATCTTTGTGTCTTGGTTTGGTATTTCTTATTTCTAAGTATCTATTCATACCATCTCTTTACTTAAACAGTATATATGTTATGACAGATGTCTATCTATTATCAAACAAAAGTATCCGTGGTTATATCTCCCATACTAAATCTTCTGTTGTTTTGAGTTCTTTATTTTGGAGTGGCTATCTTTGTGTCTTGGTTTGTATTTCTATTTCTAAGTATCTATTCATACCATCTCTTTACTTAAACAGTATATATGTTATGACAGATGTCTATCTATTATAAACAAAGTATCCGTGGTTATATCTCCCATACTAAATCTTCTGTTGTTTGGAGTTCTTTATTTTTTGAGTGGCTATCTTTGTGTCTTGGTTTGGTATTTCTTACTTCTAAGTATCTATTCATACCATCTCTTTACTTAAACAGTATATATGTTATGACAGATGTCTATCTATTATCAAACAAAAGTATCCGTGGTTATATCTCCCATACTAAATCTTCTGTTGTTTGGAGTTCTTTATTTTTGGAGTGGCTATCTTTGTGTCTTGGTTTGGTATTTCTTATTTCTAAGTATCTATTCATACCATCTCTTTACTTAAACAGTATATATGTTATGACAGATGTCTATCTATTATCAAACAAAAGTATCCGTGGTTATATCTCCCATACTAAATCTTCTGTTGTTTGGAGTTCTTTATTTTTTGAGTGGCTATCTTTGTGTCTTGGTTTGGTATTTCTTATTTCTAAGTATCTATTCATACTATCTCTTTACTTAAACAGTATATATGTTATGACAGATGTCTATCTATTATCAAACAAAAGTATCCGTGGTTATATCTCCCATACTAAATCTTCTGTTGTTTGGAGTTCTTTATTTTTGGAGTGGCTATCTTTGTGTCTTGGTTTGGTATTTCTTATTTCTAAGTATCTATTCATACCATCTCTTTACTTAAACAGTATATATGTTATGACAGATGTCTATCTATTATCAAACCAAAGTATCCGTGGTTATATCTCCCATACTAAATCTTCTGTTGTTTGGAGTTCTTTATCTTTGGAGTGGCTATATTTGTGTCTTTGTTTGGTATTTCTTATTTCTAAGTATCTATTCGTCAGTCTGGTTTTTTTTTTTGCTTTCTGAGTATATATTTCTCAGAGTAGTTATCCGGCTGACGGTTGATTCTGTCTTCTTAGCTGTTTTTCTGGTTCTTCTTCCTTTTGCTTCATCTTAAGATTGTTAGACATTTTGAGTTGTCGGTTTGCCTTTAGTGACAAACTCAAGATCTCTATTTGTGTGAATAACATTTTATTTATCTTCTTAATCACCTGTGGGAACCCAGCTAACCATGTCTTTATCAATTGGCGGTTTAGTTAGAACTGACTAGAACTTAACGCCCTTCTCACATAGCATGCAAACTGGAAGCGGAGGTCAGAGCTAAGGTTACGACTTGTCAATCAAATCCCCATGTTCTAACGGCCGGGTTTGAATTCAAATAATATTTTCCTGATTTGAATTCAAATCTATTTTCTGCACTAACTGTTCATAATTGATGGTACACCCATCAATTATGTAACATTGCTTCAAAATAGACTTGATAGAATAACACTTAGGGCTGAAGCTAAATATCCCTATAGCCCTGTTGGCTGGGGCTTTAGAAT
This sequence comes from Doryteuthis pealeii, assembly GCA_023376005.1. Lineage (NCBI taxonomy): Eukaryota > Metazoa > Mollusca > Cephalopoda > Myopsida > Loliginidae > Doryteuthis > Doryteuthis pealeii. Next base: position 26,490,096 of record CM042177.1, on the reverse strand, counting down.
ACAGCGACTGCACCCCTACTGAGGTGAAAGACCCCCACCCTCACCCATGGGGCCACCTGTTGGCCGTAAGTGGCAACCCATGACGTTTAGACTCTTACTTAGGATAGACGGGCAATTGGAGAGGCCCCCTCCGATCAATCAGCTAGTCATGTCAAGCCCTAGCACCTATGTGATTGCGCCAACCCTTTTCATCATATGGGTGCTAGAAGGCGGTGGCTGAGGGTCTTCATGACCAGGGAATGACGTTAAACTCTATCTGAGGGTGAGGTTCCAATTCTGGAGATCAGGGGAATGTGGATCACCTCTTCATCACCATTCTGACCCAGAGTGGTAGTACCTGTTAGGGTCCCATCTATGGGTTAAATAGAAAAATGTGTGTATATAAAAAAATTCAGTATCCATTAAGAATGATTTCATTTCAAAACTTTGTTGGCATTAGATGACCCACTGAGGTTGATATGCCATAAAACAAACCAAACCAAACTATCACTTTGTTGGACACTATACCAACACACTTTAAAATTCTGATAGCATCTCCGTTTAAGTTTGTAATGTTATTCAATTGTATATCAAGCCCTAGCACCTATATGATTGCCCCAACCCTATTGCTCTTATAGCAAACCCCAACCCTTTTTATCATATGGGTGCTAGAAGGCAGTGGCTGAGGGTCTACATGTCCTGGGATTGACATTAAACTCTATCTGATGGTGAGGCTCCAATTAGGGTCCCAATCTATGCGTTAAATAGGAAAATGTGTATATATAAAAAAAATTGAGTATCCATTAAAGATGGGTTTATTTCAAAACTTTGTTGGTATTAAATGATCCACTGAGGTTGATATGCCGTAAAACAAACCAAACCTGTTGAATAAGTTGAGGGTCGTTCAATAAATAAGGTGAACATTACTTAAGGAATTGGTAATATGTTTTAAGTTTACAGTTGCATCTTTTTCAAGGAAATCAATTGTGATAAGTCCTTTCATGTCTCAGAACACTGTCAGCATGATCTTCTTTACTGACCAACTTTATGGAAGTCTAGAAAGGAACAAGTCATTATGTCCCGATTATGCATTGGTCATACAAAACTAACACACTCTTATATACTCAAATAAAAACAACCACAATGTGAAACATGTCAAACACCCCTGACAGTCAAACACTTATTGATGGAATGCAGATTTTTTGCTCACATCAGAAAACATTATTTTAAAGCAAACAATATGAAGGATCTATTTGAAAATGTTAACATAGAGGATATTTTCTCCTTTTTGAGGGAAATAAAATTATACCATAGAATATAGACATGAAACAAATCAATGGCATACAATATGATTCCCAATAATGCTAACACATTGTTAAAACCAATTACTAAAAGTATATATATGAATACACAATATGTATAACACCCCAACCGCTAGGCATGATATAACCCTGGACGGGTTGATATGCCGTTAAAATTAATAAACCAACCAACCAATTCTTTACTGACTTGCTGCACCCGGAACTTTTCCTTTGCCAGAGAGTCTTTTTCCACTTCTTGGACTGCTTTTCAAGTTCAGTGCTACCTAAAAAATCTCTCTCTGGGGGAGATGAGCACTCTAGATGGCCTTTACACACAAATAACATTACTTTTATATATATTATTATAATTAATATATATATGAAACATGTGGACTTACTTTTCGTAACCTTTTGACGTAATGAAAGCTCTTGATTATTGAACTGAAAAGAAATGACGAGAGAGAGAAGAGAGGAGCAGAGAGAGGAGGAGGGAGAGACGAGAGGAGAGAGAGAGAGCAGGGGCAAGAAGAATTAGAAATGAGAACAAGAAGAAGAAAAAAAACAAAAGGAAAAGAAGAAAAAGAAAAAGAGAAGGAAAAATAGATGAAATGAAAGAGAAATAATACGAAGAAAGAGTGGAATATTCATGTGATAAGAAGAGATGAAAAGAAAGAAAAAAGCTAGATGAATGAAAAGAAAAAAAATTAAATGAATAAAAAGAGAAATTATTAAAAGAAAGAAAGAAAGAAAGAAAGAAAGAAAAAAATGAGAACGAGAAGGGAATTGATGAAAAGCTTGAGATAAAAAAGAAGAAAGAAAGAACCAGATGAAGGGAAGGAAAAAATACAATAAAGAAAAAAAGAAGAAATTATTGGAAAGAAGAACCAAGAAGAATATTGAACGAAATAGAATTGGTGAAAAGGCGAGATGAAAAATAAAAATAAAGAAAAAGACAGATGAATGAAAAGAAAAAAAAAGGAAGAATAAAAGAAAATGAATTTGAAAGAAAGAAAGAAAGAAGAATAAGAAGAGCAAAGAAGAAATGTAGAATATATTACAATTGATAAAGGAAAAAGATGAAAAATAGACTGAATATTAATAAAGAGAACAAATAAAAGAAAAGAGCGAAAAAAGAATAGTGATGAGGAGAGATTGGAACCAAGAAGAAGCTAGATGAATGAAAAAGTAAAAAAATTATTAATAAAAAAACCGTGAAAAGATTTGAAGAATGAACAAAGAATGACAAGAATGAAACAAAATGGGAACGGAAATAATCTGGTTGATACTTTAAACTGTAGTGTAAAGAAGAAGAAGAAAGAAAGAATAGAATATGAACAAAGCAAGATGAAGGATATAGAAATAAAAATTAAGAAAAAGAGACATATATTTCGTAACAGAAGATAGAAAAATTGAAAATATAACAAGATAAAGCAAAAGAATTGGTGTACGCAGTGCAGAAAATAAAATATAAGAAAAGGCAGATATGATAAAGAAGAAAAGGAATAAAATAGAGAATAATTAGTTCCGATGGTTTTATATTCATCTGGATCTGATGTGCAAACACAGTCTCCCTCTCAAGTCTTCAGGACTCTTTCTGAGTATCATTCCTAGTCACAATTGCAGTGCATACCAGTATTCTGTCTGGGTGGTCTCATTCTTCTCTCGATTTCAGCATTCTAGCTTCTCGAAGTTTTTGGGACGATTCAAGTGCACCACACCAGATTGTATTCACTTACACCCTCATATCCAAGTCTTTTCAATTCATCTGGCAAGTCAGGATTTGTCCATCTTTATTCGTTTTCATTCAATTCACTCCTGTAATCTGGCTGGAACGCAAGTCACCAGTTCACAAGTTCTTTCTATTTTTATAATCAACATAGTCCTGGTTCCTAGCTGGGATAGATTGGATCTGTTTTCTATTCAAAGTCCATATTGTGGTATTGTCATTCTCATGAACAGATTTTGTTCATTGCATCGAAACATTTTTTTGTATGGTCAACTAACTGACCGTAACCTAAGGTCCATCTACCTCCTCCTTATCTTCTGCTGAATCAAACACACTAAATTAACCTCTCCTTTCCTTAAACGCCACCCTCTGTGCTCATCACTCAATCCTCTCTCCACTCTGTTTTACTACTTCTCACTTTCATGTCTACTCCTAACCTCCTCCTTTCACTTCTGTTAAGCTAATCTTGCGAGAAATTTTCTTTCAATAAAATATCTTGACTGAGGTTCGTATTAAATTCGGACGAAATTGTTTCACACTCTCTGAATTTGTTTTGATTTTCATTTCTGTCCATCGCTATCCCTTCTTTTACCTACCTTCACTGCTCTGATCTCGATCTACTACAATTATCCATCCTACCGATTCCGAGTAATTATATATATATATATATATATATATATTATATATATATATATATATTATATATATATATTATATATAATAGAGAGAGAGAAGGAGAGAGAGGAGAGCGAGGGTTAAAAAGTGTAAAAAGAGAGAGAGAGAGAGAGAGAGAGAGAGAGAGAGAGAGAGAGAGAGGAGAGAGAGAGAGAGAGAGAGAAAGATGTAAGATCAGATAGGCAAGATGAGAGAAAGTATTTTTTAAAAAAGAATAAATGAAATAAATAATATATAAAATAAAATAAAATAAAAATTGGGGAAAAAAGAAAACATGCGAAGGGTTAAAAAGTGAAAAAGCCAGCGTCGCGCGCGAGAGAGAGAGAGAGAGAGAGGAGAGAAGTGAGGAGAGAGAAGAGAGAAGAGTCGTGTAAGACTATTTTTTCCTTCTTCCCTCTTTCTTACCGTAATTTGTACTGCATAACCAAATCAGTCGCGATTATCGTCGAATCAGTAAAAAGAACCAGGAGGCATAACTACCCGAACGCCTCTCATTAAAACAGAAAGAAGAAAGAAAGTAATTTTATTCTCTCTAAGTAGTCACTGGTCACAACAATAACTTCATCATAATTTATACTAACGGATCCTCGTGGCGTAGTGGCTAACGTGCTGGACTGTGACATCTATAGTACGCAAGTTGATTTGCAGTGCGCTACTCTGTTCATTCTCATTAATATCCTTGGTAGGTTAAAATTGCAAATCGTCGTCAGATTTTGAAAAAGAAAAAAATTGCTGGTCCATATTTTAATGAATTTAATTATTACTAAAGACACGATTATGTTATATTTTACTTAAATTTTAACTATCTTCTGTGCAGCATCCAGAATCCATCAGAGCTCATCGTGTTTGTATACCCTTTCATTACTTTCTCTCTACTTCTATTCTTCTGGCGTCTTTGATCTTAAGTTCTTCTAGTCTCTTCTAACTCTTTCTAGTGTCTGATCTCGTCTTGGTGGTCGGTCGACACTTAACTCATTTCTTCTTCTAGATCAGTCTTGTTACCAAGACATTCACACAACCACAAAACTGTATTATTTTCTTAAGCTTTTATTTACTAACTAATCATTTCATGAACTAAACATCTGACTAACATAGCGCCGTATGCAGTGAGTTCCAGTTAGCAGGACATCTTTGCCCGACGTCTAACTGAAACTGAAGACCCAACCAGGGTCCACGTGACTTCACGTATTCCGCGGCTTCCTGTATATTCCATGGAAAGTCCGCCCGTGATTGAAAAGGGCCATCCCTTTAGAAATACAGGGGATTGACAATAATCTTATGCAACCGCATAGATTATGTAACAATCGATGTAGGTCGTGCTGGGCGGCTTCACACTGGTGTATCCATGTGCAAGGTTTTCACAGGAGAAATCTCTTATGAGTTCGTCCTTGCTTCTCCAGCTGTGTCCAGCATGTCTTTTTTCGTCTTACTCCGTATGGTCTATGTGATGGAGAGGGGGAGATGTGGCTGTAATATCTGCTTTCTTGTGGGGTGTTTCCACGATTTGTAATAAGATCGCACACGCATTCTTGTGCAACTCCCATCTAGTTATTCTCTAGGCGTTTCGTTAGGCTCCTGTGGTGCAGCTAATCAGTAGCACTGATACAACTACGGCCGGAAGAGTTGTGCTTTAGCTTATCATTGAGAGTTAGATTTCTATATAATTGATAATCCGTATATAGGCAGTTCATCGCTTCCATATGGTGTATTAATGTCACTTTTCTGTGATGAGATATTATAACCAAGGTACATGAATATGGTAAGTCGCTAAAATTGGTAGACCATCGAGTGTAGAGATTGATAATACCCTGGTCTGAACTTGTGCACCTTCGTGTGCACATATCGATGACTCCACGTTGTAATGTTCTGAAGGACACGAGCTGAGACGGTTCCAATAAGCGTCACGGAGAACCGTCATGATCATCAAAAAGAAATATTTGAAAAATATCAGGTCATGCCACTCTTTTTGTGGGATGCTGTCGCTATATTCTAAGCCCCGCCGACACGGGCAGTAAGGTAGGTTGATTTTTCACTTTTTGAAAAATTTCAAATTCTCTCAAACAGCGAAATTGTTGTGTGGTGGTGAGGGTAAATTCCATGTCAACCATTCCAGGCCATGTACACCTACCACGACTACAATTTAAATTTAGGTGGTGGGGGGGGGTTCTTGCGAGAAACTTTTTAGAATCTATTTTTTGTTTGTAAATGAGTTCTAGAGCTTAACCAATATAAGTTATAAATGATTTCTGATAAGAAAGAAAAAAAAAAAAAAAATAAACTATCTTTTTGGTACATAATAATGTTCAGGTATATGTGAAAATAGGATATAGAAAATAGAGTACTTAAATTTTGGAATCCATCCTACAATGCAGTGCCACATCGGCATATGACTTGCAGGAAAAAATCTAACACCTGGAAAAATTTAAAAATTGAAGGGAGAAGCGACAGTTTACTTTTTTTGGATGATTGACAATGGAATCACCTGCATCACATGGAATACGACATTCAAAAACTAGATCGTCTTACTGTAGCACGATATGTGAGAGTAAATGAGCATCAATAGATGTCTACTAAAATACCCCCCCCCCCCAAAAAAAAAAAAAAAAATCTCGTTTTGCCACATTTAACTAAGAAATTGGTTAGAAATTTAGCAATTTCAATATTGAAACAGCAAAAGCTTGTCATTTAAATGAAGGGAATAGATTTGGTGTGGTTTGGTTTGTGTTTAGGCATACAACCTCAGTGGGTCATTTAATGCCAAAGTTTGAATAAATCATTCTTAATGGATAATACAATTTTTTTTATAACTCTTTTTTCTATTAACCCATAGATGGACCCAACAGGTACTACCACTCGGGTCAAAGAGGACCAGGTAGCAATGGTGATGAAGGAGGGTGCTCCACATTCTCCAAACCTCCAGAACTGGAACCCACCATCAGATAGAATTTACGTATTTCCCAGGACATGTAGATCCATCAGCCACTGCCTTCGTATTACCCATATGATAAGAAGGAATTGGGGGTTGCCATAAGGGCAATAGGGTTGGGCAATCATATAGTGCTAGGGCTTACGTGACCACTCGATGATCAGAGGGNGAGGGTGAGATCAAAAAGTAATGCCATTTTGTTTAGGATAGGTATAATTACCAACACAGGAACATGTATCATACATTAGTTTCTATACTTGACTATGCCAGTTCTAGTTTTCAACTAGCTGTTTTGGAAGCACTGTACATCACTTACCTTTTATACCTGGTTTTTGTAAGCGAAAAATGTGACATAATGGAACCTTTTATCCTGATTATGTATTTCTTGTGTAAATTTTAACTTGGTTCAAAATCCGCATGCTAAGGAAACAATATAAATAATAGGAAGATGGGTTATTTAAGATTTCAGAAGACTTTCCGCATGACCTTCTTTACTGACTTGCTGCACCCGGAACTTTTCTTTGCCAGAGAGTTAGTGTATTTCCACTCCGTAGACTGTCTTTTCAACCCAGCCTTGCTGGTCCACTCTGACCTGAGTGGTAGTACCTGTTTTTTTTTTAATTTTTAAAATTTATTTTATTTTCTAAACAGAATATGCATTTTCAAAATTTAAAAAAAAAAAAAAAAAAAAAAATTCCAGCTCCGAACTTGAACGTTTCGTTTGTACCACTTTTGTATTTTTGTAACGGTTTAATCACACCGTCTCTCTATCACACAGAAGTGAATATGTATCGAAGCTAAAAGTTTTATTCCAGTTCCGTTGCTATTAGTAACACGTAACCAAGTATTACCTGCTTCATGTTATTTAATGAGCAATGGAAATTGTTGAGTAAAAAAATGTTGCATAGCCATCAAATTCTTATTCTCATTCCCGCTGCTAAATCTGGTAGGTTAGTAGTCAGCGTAGAGACTCAACACATGGGCAATTGTAACAAACTTTAGTTTATTTCTGTACATTCTCTCGTGTTGCGTGTGGTGGTAAGCTTGACAATGGGAATCTGCCCAGGGTTGACAATGCGTTGGTGAGGTGGAGGGTGGCTACGTGACGGCTCGAAGCCATCGGCTGTGACCGTGAGTGCGGTCACTCACTTGTTCTCTGTTCGCTGTCTCTCTGGGGTCTGTTTACTACTGACCCTGACTGCTTAACCCTCTGGCTTTTGTATTGACGACCGCCTACGCATCTTTATCTTTGATCTGATACTATTTCCGAACTTATTGTTTCCCCATCCTTCTTTTGTTCGCTTTATCGAGAAAAAAGTCCTTTGTCATTTTTGTAGTCTTTTCTTTGCTTGTTTAATTTGTAACATATCCAACAAAAAGAAGTTAGGTTTAGGGTTAGTTTTAATGGGAAAATAAATAAATAATTTATCAGTCAAGAGTGGTCCCCTTTGATCATGTTAGACTTATAGGAAATAACCGTGATCTCTCAATAATATGATTGCTAAACTATTTCTGAGAAAAATAATTGCAGCAGATGTTGACATGTCGATACCCTAAGAAACAACTGCACAAAATGGAAAATGATAAACGTACAATGTACGCGATTCCCTAACCTCTAGATATTAAGTAACCCAGGCAGTTGACATGCCGTCAAAATCAATCAATGATCTAGGACGACCATCTTTATAACTTGATCAACGAAGGGTAGATAACTCTGTGATACTCAATGCAAGGGAAGTAACTTCGTATATGGTAAAAACTAGCCCACTTACTATGTTGAAACTAGAGATTTCAGATCTCCCCTCTGGTTCAAGTTTGACACAAGGCCAGTTTAATTATTAATTAAGATTAGCTTATTTGGACCATATAACCTTTAGGCACCCCTTTTGCAATCTCGTTTCATAAGGACATTTTTTCATTTACACCGTCAAAATCCAGTTGATTTTTAGAGTTTTTTTTTTTTTCTAATTATAAAACTAACCCCTAACAAACAACAGATTTGACGGTGTAAATGAAAAATAATGTCCTTATGAAACGAGATCGCAAAAGGGTGCCTAAAGGTTATGTGGTCCACTTATCATTTTTTTATGTTCTACTTGATTTTGTAAGTTATCTACTTCATTCATATTATTTAAAAAAAAAAAAATTGTATGCTTGAGCTTTTGGTGGTGGTGTGCTCCACAAGAGTGGGTAATCTGAACATTAGCTACATAAATGAGAGCAGCCTCCCCTTGTTTTGTTCACTTTGAGGAAGCTGTTTGTTTGGCTGGCTATTTCATTTCACCGTAAATCTACACTGAAAAACGAATTTGTTCCAATCAGTACAACTGCATGTTTTAACACAAAAATATCATAAAATGTGTTCTGTAGTAACAATTAAGTCATTTCAAATAATGTGCAAGCACAACAAGAACACATTTTATGATATTTTTGTGTTAAAACATGCAGTTTTATTGATTTGAACAAAATTCGTATTTTCAGTGTAGTTTACAGTGAAATGAAAATGGCCGGCCAAAACAAACTGCTTCCTCAAGTAAAACAAACACAAGGGAAGTTACTCTCATTTATGTAGCTAATTTAAATTTTCTCATTAGTATTCAATAATTTATGCGAGCAGTTATAGTCCAAACATGTTGGTAAATTTTGTAAACCTATAGGTATATATGTAAGTTTAACAACTTAATCCACTAGTCTTCTGTAAACTTTACATTGTTTGTACTTCTCAGTCACCCAAAAATTCAATGACAGACCTCTGTTCAAGCTAGGGGCAATCTGTTTAATTTGCTGCCGTTTTTAAAGACTCAAAAGAAATTTTACAATCTATTATTATACTAAAGCTGAGTTAAGCAACTTTGCTTCCTAAAGGATTTTTTACTGTTTAGTTTAATGACACAAAAATTATACTAAATTATTCCTTACTTTTAGGATTGAATTATGTTTGAAAAAAAATTGTTTAATTGGTTTCTAATTAGTCTTAATTTGCAATTAAGTCAAAAACTGACCAATCTCTTACTTTACTCTGTGTCTATCTTGTTCTTCCCCTCTATGTATCTCTTGATTACCTCCTGTTATATAATGTTAGTTTCATTGGACAGGAGAGAGAGAAAGCCAGGAGAATTTGAAATGTATTTCTATGTTAATTTCACAACCAGCAATCCGTAGCTTAAATGAGGTCAAACATTTCCTTTCTTAGAAAGCTAACAAATGATTTTAAGGTTTCGTCTGGCCGTATTTATTTAAAAAAATATTTTATTCACTTTGCTAACTCCCTTTTCCCTAATCTCAATGATCTACCCAGAGCTGAATTGGTGACCCAATTAACAAATGTAGAGTCTAAATTCTGAAATAAAACTTTTTTTTCTTTTTTTTTTTTTTCTAAATCCCCTTATTCATTGAAAGTTCCAAAATTATGTCTTCAACTAGCTTGTGTGATTATTTGGTAATCTGAACATTAGTTACATAAATAAGTAACCTCCTCTTGTTTGTTTCACTATGAGGAAGCCATATGTTTTGTCGGCCATTTCATTTACTGTAAATCCATACTGAAAATGCGAATTTGTTCGAATCAATAGAGTGTTCGGCTAGAAACCACAAGGTTCCTAGTTCGATACCGGTCCCACCAACTCAGCGTATGAGTAGCACAGGGATCTGTGCGGTAAAGTAAGGAGCTGATGGTAGGTGTGGTGCTCCACCTCAGATGCTAAAAACAATCTCCTTGGTCTAGCGCTATTGAAAAGGGGATAGACTCCCTCGCTGACTGGCTGATATCGACTTTAGGCCGCCGCGACGACTTTATTTTAAGACAAAAATATCATAAAATGTGTTCTTAATAACAATTAAGTTCATTTCAAATAATGCACAAGCACAATTAAGAACACATTTTATGATATTTTTGTCTTAAAACATTCAGTTGTTTATTGATTTTGAACAAATTCGTATTTTTAATGTAGATTTATGGTAAAATGAAAATGGCTGACCTAAACGTACGGCTTACTCAAAATGAAACAAATAAGGGAGGTTACTCTTATTTATGTAGCTAATATTCAGATTACCTGTTATTTGATAACTGGCCTCTGTTGAATCCTGGATACTCCAGTTTGATTTGCTGCCAATATTCCAAATTATGCACGGTTTTACATTTACAAAAAGGAAGAAAAAAAAAACAAAAAAAAAAAAAAACGTAATTCTGAAGAAAAAAATAATTAATTTCCCCCTATTTATTGGATGACATTCGTGCTTTAGGCATAATCAATTCGGGGGAAAAAGAACACTTTCTTCTTTCCCAAGAGAGAAGAAAAAGTAAAATTGTTGAAATATCGGATAGGTTTCTTCAGGGAAGGGAAGTAACTCTAATTTACTTCATATTATTTTCGCCCTTGTAAATTCATTCGGGACGAATTAAGCATTTTTAATACAAGATTTATGTTAATGTATTCTTTTTGTGCATGTTCGTTTTGTTTCTTTTGTGTTTTTTTTTGTTTGTGTGTGTGTGGGGATTTTTTTTGTGTGAGTTTTTTTTTTTATTTTTTATTTGTTCATTTTTTAATGGTCAAAATTCAGTTAAATCACACTTAACGGACCTAAATTCCACCATCGTATGTTACCTCGCCGAAAGAAAAAAAATACCAAAAATCAAGGAATAAACCGAATTTAAGGAAATTTTCAGTGTTGATATATCAATGAATAAAAGATATAATCCACCAGTTATCTTATTTAAAAACTTTTATCTTTTTCAGGTCAGTTAACTTTGAACCATGTATGTTACGCCTCAAAGATATTGTTCGATTTAACCCAAAATCTGTCGAGATCAATTCATTTTTAATGATTTTGGTAATTTATGAGGAAGTGCGTCCCGGTCTCCTGCCTCAAAAATTGCTACCTGGTGACTATTAAAATAACGACCCAGCTCAGTCTATTCAAAACTATCCATCTTCATATCTATCTATCTATCTATCTCAATTTGTTCATATTTATCTATATTACTTTAAATACTAAGATTTTTTTTTTTTATATTCATGTTTATTTAATGTCTTATTTTTAGTTTGAATAAACAAGAATTACAACAAAAAAGATGCGACCCGCCCCACACAACAAATACATTTATTGTCGAAAATATCTATCTCCATTTGTTCATATCTATCATAATTATTTTGTTTGTTTATCTATCTATCTATCTATCTATCTATCTATCTCGGTCTATTCCAAAACTATATATCCATCTTCAAATCCTAAACAAGAATTACGATAAATAAAACAAGAATTTACGACGAGGCTGGGGTTGTTATTTTGATAGTCACACAGGTAGCAATTTTGAGGCAGGAGACCGGATGCACTTCCTTTTTTTTGTGCTTTCTATGTTATAAGATCACGTGTTATCTACTAAAAGTATTTATAGAGGTTTAAAATACAGTAATGTCACACCATAATATTATTACAAACCACAATGAAAAATATAATAATGGGTCTCTGAATGTTTGAGTATGAGGCTTGAAAATTAGTATTATCTGCGTTATTCGATATTGTCCCATCTCATTGTTATTTGTACAACGTTTCGGCCGATACCCTCCGGCCTTCTTCAGGTATTTCTTGTCGGATCTCGGGGAACCTTCTTTTCGAATCTAGAACTTTCTTGTGGGAGCCATCACGGAACTTTGAACCTAACCCTTTATTATTCCATGGGTATCGCTGTTCTCATTCTGGCAACCATAGCTGGGGTAGGGTTGTGTTAATTAATTATTTTTCTTAACTGCTTTCACTCAGGATTGAACTCGGGTACCAGAGATAACTGTCACTAGAACTGTCTTAACATAACTGCCTAATCCACTCAGCCAGTGTCCAATTGACAATTGAGTGTGAATTTTGGAATGTATATATACCTAATTTCTTGATTTTGGCATAAGGCTTTTTGCTCATGTTGTAAGCAGCAACGACGATACCTTTCTGTTACTTATATGGATGGTGGGAATGAAGCTTGAGATGACTGTCTCATGAAGGTAGCTTACGATACACCATCAATTTTAGACAATACGGTCCCAAGTCCGACAAGACAATACCTGAAGAAGGCGGAGAGTTAATCGGCCGAAACGTGTGTACAAAATAACAATGAAGATGGACAATGAGTCTGAATATGCAGATAATACAATAGTAATTGTCGGGTAATTTGTATGTGCAAATCATCCAGAAAAAGAAAAGAAAAAAGAATTTCGGCCATATATTGAAATATGGATCGCGCGGTGGCTTGTGTGGATTAGTCGTGGAAAATGGACTCGTGATTCGAGTATCAATTCCTAGAAGCTGTTGGCATTTATACATAGCGCTGGAGATACCTTGGGGAAAGGTATGAAATCCATATATTCTCCCTCCAGCTGATGGTGTAAATATAGGGCAGACTGGCCCTTCAGCCTGGTGTAGGTAACCAGTCTAGGGAGAGGGATAACTCTGAATATCAAACATTCCCTCCAGCATAGGGTTGAATAGTAGGCAGACTGGGCCCTTCAGTCATTGGGTAGGTAACCAGTCAGGAGAGGGTAACTCTGAATTCAAAATTCCTGGAGGTCGGTCGTGGATATGGTTTGTGGCAACCTTGATGCACAATTCTTTCTATCGACTGTTGCCAAAAAGCTTGGATGGTCCAACACAAGCCTTCACCACTAAAACAAATCACTGTGTGGATGTTCATGTTATGAACACTCGTACGTCGATTGACGGGAGAGTCCATCATATGAAGCAAAATAACTCAGTGCAATAGAAATATTTTATTAAAAGAATATTATCATGCGTAGTGGGTTTCTTTGACATGTCTGTCTACCTAACAGTTCTGGGGGTTAGTGGATTTTCCCACCTATTGGAAATCATTAATAACTTAAAACTGGTTAATTTTGAGACTTTTTAATAGCTATTTTGGATTCTTGCCAAACACTCAGAGATTTCTAATAGGTATCCGTCCATACATCCCTAACGCACAAAAATCTAAAAGGGCGCAGTAAATCATATCTATGTGTCCCAGTGTTTTTCTTTTTCTTCTCGCCATTTCAAGCTAACTCTAAATACCTTTCAATAGTTTCTTAGATAGGAATGAATTACACAGATAGGTTACAAGGTAGAAGTTAAACAGCTTTAGTTGTTTCCTCAGATCATAATATAAAACCCTACAATCTATTAAGAAAACTTTTAGTTGGGATCCATAAATTTTCCAGGAACCATTCAAAGCAAATCGTGGCGTCCCAGGATCAAAAAACTATCAGCATCACTAAACCAAATTTTAGGAGTAAGGAAGCTCTAGAACTCATTTTTGCAAACAAAAATAGATTAGATAAGTTGGACCCCCCTTCCTGCAATTTTTATTTTTTTATTTTTTGAGAACTAAAAATTGACATGACATGTCAAACTGTCCCGGATGATGTATTGATCGTCCTGGATGTAATTTTTATTGACGCATTAGTGTTGAGCCCTGCGGTATACCATCATTTAAATTTCACACATATATGAAAATAATCTGAGACTGGCTTCTATCAATATACAGTGCTCTTTTTTAGATTTAAAAAAAAAAAAAAAAAATTTTTTTAAATATTAATTCTCAAAAAAGATTTTCAATAAAATATCAAAGGGAAATTGTCTTTATATAAAACTCATCTCTACACTTTCAAAACCAGACAAATGATTTACATCAGTTAAAAAGTCTGAAAATTTGATTTCTAAACATTTTGTTGTATTTTGTATAGACTTGGTTATAAATAGAATTTTTTATTATGTTTTACATAGAAAATAGGTTAATCCTGATTTTATTATTCAGAGCGTAACTGCTAAGTTTGAGGCGAAATAATGGCCATTTTTCATGTTTATTGGACGTTTATATATATATATATATATATAAATAAATATTAATATAGTATATATTATATATGGCTGATTAGCACAGTCGGTTAGAGCATCCGGCTAGAAACCGCAAGTTTCTTAGTTTGATACGGCCCCCCCAACTTAGTGTTATGAGTAGCACATGGATCTGTGCGGTAAAGTAAGGAGCTGATGGTGGTGTGGAGCTCCACCTCAGACGCAAAAACATCTCCTTGGTCTAGCGCTAGTGAAAAGGGGATATGACACTGCTCGCCTGATTGGCTGATACCGACTTAGGCCACCCGGACGATACTTACTTACAGAATATATTATAATATATATATATATATATATATATATAAAGTAGAAATATAACAAAGACTCAGATCTTTGCATTATAGTCTTTTAGGAGGCTGGGAACAGTGTCTAACACCCCCCCAATCAATCAGATGCAGATAACAAATTCTTTATGTACTTTTAAGAGTATTGAAACAGATTTAAAAAAAAAAAAAAAAATTTTTTAAATAATTCTTTTATTGTCGAGTTTCCCTCTGCTGTGGGTCATAAAAAATGAATATTGTTGCCAGTTAGTGTCGGTAATTTGTTAGAAATTTCTTTAAATCAATCTATTCCAGATTTCAACTTTATTTCTAGACACGTTTTAAAAAAAAAAAAAAACTATGTCGTAAGGAAGATTCTTCGGATTTTGGATTCAGTCGGTGAGTTGTTCGGCTAGAAACCACAAGGTTCCTAGTTTGATACCGGCCCTCGTCAACTCAGCGTATGAGTAGCACACAGGAGCTGACGCTAGGTGTGGCACTCCACCTCAGACGCAAAAACTCTCCTTGGTCTAGCGCTAGTGAAAAGGGGATAGACTCCCTCGCTGTCGGCTTGAACTGACATTAGGCCGCGCCCAACGAACTTTACTTACTTATGTGTGTGTGTGATGTATTAAGTCATCTTCCAGAAAAATATTTTTTGAAAGAAAGCTTTTAAATATTATTTTTAAAGAAGTTAATATGCTGAAAATTGAAATATATCCAATTTAATTTGTATCCCTGTAGGCCAAGGCAAGAAATTTTGATTTGAATGAGTCCCTGGGAAATTTGACGGGTCCCAACTGAACTTAGTTAATATTTTGTTGGGTTTATTAATAAATTTGGGAAAGGGACGGGAAAGTTTTTCTCGATGGATCAACTTAAGCCGTCTAATCAGCCTGCCTTGTACCCCCCTTCCATGTAATCAGAGAAATTGATTTGTAAACATTTTTGTTTGTTTTCGTATAACTCGAGTATAATAAGAATTTTATTTGTTTTCATTTGTATAGGTAACTTACTAAATTCGATTATCAGGGCGTAAAAGTAATGTTTGAAGTAATCATGTTTGAGATGTGTTTGTATATACATATATTGTTGTGTGTGTGTTGTATGAAGAGATGGAAGTGAATCGATGGTATGTAGTATATTAAGAAATTGGAAAAAAACACAGGTTTAAATAGTTGAGTGGTAAGTTTAGTGGCGACGCTTTGCAGTGTTTCAATCTATTAATTAGATCATCTTCAGGGCATTTGTTGTGATAAGGAAGTGTATAAAAAAAATTTAGACAGCTTTTCTCTGTTATTCTGTGATAAAAATTATTAATGATAGAAAATAGCTTTAATGAATAAATGAACTTAATTAAATAATAAAACAAACTTTACCAACAATAAATTTTCCAATTCTATAGTAGATGAGCAATTCAAAAGACCATTCATAACATTAACTAAAACGGAATAAAAAAAAATACCACACTAGAACAGCTCCACTCATAACATAATATATTATTGTAATCAGATGAACCGAAACTATAAACATGACGAAAACTGCATTAAAAAAAAAAAAAAATGAATTTGTAATAATGTTTCTTCCACTGATGCCAAACAATAAAGTGTAAACGCTATTATCTCACCCAAAGTTTAAAACACCAACCAGTCGACTAACAACAATTCATCTCCTCTCTCTCCTCTCTCTCTGCTATCATATATATATATCGTATATATATGATATATAATAGCTATATTATATATATATATAATATAATATAGTCGTATATATAGATATATACTATATAATATAATATAGTCTATATATATATATATATCTTATAGTATATATATATTATATATTATATTATACTAGGATATATAGTATCTATATATATTAGTTAGTTATTATATATAGTATATATATATAATATATTTATAAGAGATTATATCTAGGATATTGGTTTATATAGGGGTATAGGATATTCTAAGGGAGGTGATGGTGATATATATCGTATAGGGGTCGATATATCGTAGGGAAGTATGAGTAGTATCTATAATATAGTTGATTCTATAGGTGATAGTGAGATGAGTATGTAATGATAGTATATATATAGGATATAGAGATATAGTCTATGCTGATTATAGGTGTAGGTATATAGTATGAGATAGGCGTGACGTTATATAGTATTGGATAGGTATAGTGATATGTCGTATATATAAATATATATAATCTATTATATATATATAGCATATCATTCGGATAGTATATAGGATATATATTAGACGTATATGCGGGTGGTAATGATAGTAAGTATATCGTAATAGCTAGGTTAGGATAATATAGGTAGTCTTAGTAGTAGAATATGTTATATATATCATCGATATAGTAGTGATATCTAGTATTATACGATAGTACCTATCTATGAGGTAATGGGTGAGTATAGTAGGAGTATCTATATATGGTATGTATAGGATTATCGTATAATCTGGTAGGAAATATATACGGGGTATATAGGTAGTAGGTTTATATGAGTCGTATACTACGAGAGTAGGTATAATAGTTGATATTCGTCATCTATATATTATATAGTATATAATATTCTATATGTAAGTGGTATAGCTATCTATAAATATTCGTATCGTATATACTATAGTTGTAATTATATAATGATAGGTATAAGTGGGGGTATATGGTTATATTATACTATATAGATATCTATAAGTATATCATTGATAATATATAGAGGTATATATATATTAATGCATTAGTATTAGTTTAAGTAGTAGTACTGATATAGGCCTTCCGACGGTCCGGCGAGCTTAAAAAGCATAAAGTGACTATTGCTACCCATGGACTGCTCAGCCACCTGGGTTCTATCCTTAAGCATCACGGGTCGCCAACAGGTGGCCGAAGGGGAATAGAATATAAATAGAATTCAAATTGAAAATACGCCCACCAACACCCGGATATGCTGCTTTTTACATAATAATTAAGCTGTAACAGTGATAACCTTTTAAAGTTAAATTCCTGGATGTGGTAATTGCATTTCACTAAGCGCTAATACCCTTGGGAAAGGTATGAATTCTACTCTCCCTCCAGCTATGGATAAATAGTAGGGTAGACTGGGCTCTTTAACCTTGTTTAGGCAACCGGTCTAGGAGAAGGAAAACTCTCAATTCAAACCTGTTAAACTCCGCTTAAGAAATTGACCTTGTGTCACATCCTGCTCGTGCGGAGGGGTTGGTAAATATATATTAAAAGATTGAAATCTATTTCCTCAAACGAAGGCAAAGTTTTGAAGAAAAATATTTTGTGTGGTAATTTTTTTTTATGTTAACTTGCAACTTTTCGCCACGTGGGGGGGATGTTACAGTTCCAAAATCAACCTACCCTATCTTACAGGGCAGTTCAATAATTGAAGAAGATGAACTCAAACAAAAAGGGTATTAAAAAATAATCGTTTTTATTTCAAGATAAAGACAATGGTGATTGGTTAGAGGAACAAAAAAAAAGACAAAAGAAAAATGAAAGAAAAAAAAAATGAAAGAAAAAAAAAAGAAAGAAAAAAAAAAAAAAAAAAAAAAAAATGAAAAGAAGAAAAGTTTGAACATAATGTGTGTTGTTTTTATTCTTTTCTCCTGTGAAAAGAAAAGTTGGGACGGATGAGAATTTCAAAAAAAATAAAATGGGTCTTCCCTACAGCCCTGTTTTTGTTTATTTGTTTTTTTAGTTTTTTTTTTTTTTTTTAACTGTCACCATATATTTCGAAGAAAAAAAATGGACAAATAAATTACGAAGAATAGTATTTATCAAAAAAAAAAAAAAAAAAAATTAAGAAAAAAAAATGAATATTAAAAAATGATTAAAATAAAAAAAAAAAAAAAACTAGATCTCTTACTTGTAGAAAAAATAAATTGGTTAACACTATGGTGACCCAGGTGGAGCAGGCTGACGAGTCGGGGTTGCTAAAAAGAATAATCTTTTGGGACCCACTCCTATCTGGGGTCTGGTAACACTGTGGTAGAAACTTCTGTAACCGTTGTCGAATCAATCGGAGTGAAGATAGTTAGTCTTGAAGGACCACTCTCACCTAAGCCATTAATAATTCTCAGGTGAAGCAGCACCACGGAGATAGGTGATTGCTGAACTGGAAGCAAAGGTAGTAGTTGGTCTTGAAGAACCACTCTCGCTTGATCAGCTGTGGCACAGCAGTAACTATCCGTGGTAATAGAAGTCAGAAGAAGCTGAAGTAATTGGGTGAGGAGGAAAACCTATTTTATAGGCGTTGGTAACCTCCTCACCCATCCAACAGGACTAATCCATTTCTGGTCTCCTTCGACCATATCAGTTGCTCCACCGGTACGTCACCAGCCCTTCTATCCCCTTTTGTTCACAAAATATTTAAAAACAAAGATTTAGAGAAACTATTAAAAAAAAAAAATTACAAAAAATTAAAGAAAAAAAAACATTAATAGATGATTAAAACCTAGATTAAAAAATAAAATAATATAAAAATTTTTTTTAAAAAAAACATTAAAAAATATGAAAACAGATTACAAAAAAAAAAAAAAAAAAAAAGATTATCAGAAAAAAAGATTAAAAAAAAAAAACCCCAAAAAACAAAAGATTATAAAAAACAAAACAAATTTTTTAAAAAAATCTAAGAGGAAAAAAAAAGATAACTTTAGATATTTAAAAAGATCAAAAAAGTATTTATTATTAGAAAAAAAAAAGATTAAAAAAATATCGATATTTGACGCCCTTATCACTCTTTAAAAATACGAATAAATATTTAAAAAAAAAAAAAAAGAAAAAAAAAAGGCTTTCTTTCCTCCTCAATATGATAGTCACAAAACTCATTCACCAAATAATGACAATTAAAAAAAATCTAAATTTAGATGAAAAGAGAAAAATATACATATATATACAACATAAATTAATTTTTTTTTCGTATGAAATAAAAATCAATGATTTTGAGATTTTATCAAAATCTATGAGGGTTACCATTTTTGGATTAAAAGATATGAAACGTATTTGAAATTAAGATTTATAATTTTCAGGTTGTCACTTTTTTTTTTCAGAAGGAAAGGAGACGCCATTGTAAAAGTCCGTGGCCAGAAAAAAAAAGTCACAGAAAAAAGTCTCAGGAAAGAAAAAAAAAGTCACAGGAAAAAAGTCTCAGGAAAGAAAAAAAAGTCACAGAAAAAGTCTCAGGAAAGAAAAAAAGTCACAGAAAAAAGTCTCAGGAAAGAAAAAAGTCACAGAAAAAAAGTCTCAGGAAAGAAAAAAAGTCACAGAAAAAGTCTCAGGAAGAAAAAAAAGTCACAGAAAAAAGTCAGGGAAAAAAAGTCAAAAAAAAAAATAGTCACAGAAAAAAGTCTCCAGGAAAGAAAAAAAGTCACAGAAAAAAGTCTCAGGAAAGAAAAAAAGTCACAGAAAAAGTCTCAGGAAAAGAAAAAAAGTCACAAGAAAAAAGTCTCAGAAGAAAAAAGTCACAGAAAAAAAGTTCAGGAAAAAAAAAGTTCACAGAAAAAGTCACAATCAATTTATAGTGGTCAGTCATTTAATAATTTTTTTTAACTCAAGCGAGACATAAGGTAAACACTTTTGGTTTAAGATTTTTTATTTTTCTGTTAATTATTTTTTACCGACCACGGTAAAAGTTTGGTAAAATTGATATTTAAAAGAAAAAAAAAAAAAAAAAAAAAAAAAAAAAAAAATTTTTAGGCTTAGAGAAAAATACATAAAAAAAAATATTACAGTTGTGGCCCAAAAATATTTTGATAAGCGTACAGAGCGTGGTCACAAAGTTTTGTCACCCATACATTTTAAACGTAAAATCATTACATTATACAACATGAAATTCTAGAAAAAAAATACAATGATAAATGATACCTTGACTTACGAGTTTAAGTCGTTCAGTTTGAAACTCAATTTACTCGTATATCAAATCAATTATCCCCAGGAAATAAAACTGAAATACCATTAATCCGCACCCCAATGAAAACTTTTTCCCTGTGACATTTTAACCAACCACCATAAATTGTGACTTTTTCCTGTGACTTTATTACCAGCCATTATAAATTGGGACTTATGTATAAAAAAAAAAAAAAACTCACAGGAAAAAAAGCGACAATTTTGGAAAAAAAAAAAAAAAAAAAAAAAAAAAAATCACCAAAGTTAAAACTTTTTTCCGTGTGACGTTTTTCACCGACCCCTATAAATTGTGACTTTTTTCATGTTTTACTGGTCATGCCCTGAACATGAGATTAGTGCAAGATTGTGCTTCAGCAAAGACAGTTGTGCTCACAACTATTTTCAATTTCCAAAATTAGGGGTCAAGAGAAGGGTCAATTAGGGGCAAGAGAGTACAGAAGGAAAAAAAATAGTGATCATCCTATGGAGCGTATTCCCACTCCAATATTACGAGGGTGAGTCAAAATGTAATGCCATTTTACTTTTTCAAGGATACATACTCTCATTCGAAGGTGGAACATTGCTATTGAGAGAAACGGTGACTATGTGGAGAAGTAGGGATGTGATCCAGAGGACCAGCTTCATTTTGATGTATGATACATGTTCCTGTGTTGGTAATTACACCTGTCCTAAACAAAATGGAATTACTTTTTGACTACCCTATGTGGAGAAGTAGGTATGTGATCCACAGAGGACCAGCCTCATATTGATGTATGATAAATGTTCCTGTGTTGGTAAGTCAAAAAGTAATGCCATTTAGGACAATACCCGTCCTAAACAAAATGGCATTACTTTTAAAAAAAATTTTTTTTACTTACTCTCGTATTTGTAAACCAACTACAATTAGGGGCCTAGTCAAAAAGTAATGCCATTTTCTTTATTTCACGTGAAGTTTTTTTTGTTTTTTGTTTTATAAAACTAAAGCCTACATCGAGACCCTTAATGAGGCTCAGAGCAAGAATCTGACGAGTGAGACCCAACTTGCCAATCGACAATGTCCTCCTTCCTACTGCATGACAATGCTCGACCACACACAAGCATCAGGACAAAGGAGAAAATAGTCCTATTCAAGTGGACAATTTTACCGCATCCTCCATACTCACCAGATTTAGCGACTTTAGACTATTATCTCTTCGGCCCCATGAAAGAGGGTTTGAGAGGCAAACATTATTCCAGTGACAAGAAAATTAAATCTGTAGTGGCTCAAAGAACAGTCAACAGATTTTTACGGGACAGGGATACATGCTCTCATTCAGAGGTGGAACATTGCTATAGAGAGAAACAGTGTGGAGAAGTAGGGATGTGATCGACAGAGGATCAGCTTCATTTTGATGTATGATACATGTTCCTGTGTTGGTAATTATACCTGTCCTAAACAAAATGGCATTACTTTTTTGACTCGCTTGTGTGGAGAAGTAGAGATGTGATCCACAGAGGACCAGCTTCATTTTGATGTATGATACATGTTCCTGTGTTGGTAATTATTCCTGTCTTAAACAAAATGGCATCACTTTTTGACTCACCCTCGTATTTTGAAAAAAAAAAAAAAAATGAATGAATAAATAGATGAATAAAAAATAAATAAATATATAAATATTACAGCACTAGATTGACCTTGATAAAAAAAAAAAAAAAAAAAAAAAAAAAAAAAAAAACCTTGACTTGAGTCTTATTGAAAAATTTTCACCATGGGGTCGCAACAATTTACCATGTCCAGAAATGGGTAATTTTCACCTTTAGTTGTTAAAATTCCTAGCATAAAATTGTGCGTGCGCATTATCTGAAATGAACTTAATTGTTATTAAGAACACATTTCATGATATTTTTGTGTTAAAGCATGCAGTTGTATTGTTTTCGAAAAAGTTTCTAAGATTTGTTTATTTCGCACGGAGACTTTCAAAATAGCTACCGGCTTAGTTCGGGATGAAAGTCAAGGGAGTTACTCTAATTGCCTTATTTGCTAGGAAGTTTAACAACTAAAGGTGGAAATTACCCAAGTTCATCTGGAACGGGACTCATTATCTTGGAGAGTCACGAGACGAGGCGACTCATGGGTAGTAAAGTAGAATTTAGTCAGTCTGGAATTGAGGCCAGCAGCTCTTCGGAGCAAGACATGTATTTTTGTTTCTGCTTCTCCGTGCAAGGGTTAAGATTGTATCGGAGAGGGGGGTGTTAAGATTGTATCGTGGGAGTGGGGGATAAATAAAAATGTGTACACGAAAATATGTCTCAGTGTTTCCAGTATTAAAAAACAAAGATAGAAAGCCGAGAAGCAGACAACCTGACAAAAAAGTTAAGATACCCGGCCAATAAAAAAACCCAGACACCTCGACGAAAGTGAAAAAAAATAACAACCTTGTCTTGAGTCTTATTAAAAAAACTTTTCAAAAGTTGTGGAAAAAAAAGCAGCCATTTAGTGTGGAGGTCATTAAACTGGTATGTGCGAACGAACAGTCTGATTCTTGGCTTAACCCTCACAGACCAACGTATCCACACTGATTAAGAGCATTAAGATAATGGATAGGCATAGCCTGTCATTTTTGTAAGGTAGTGTACATTTTAAAATTAACGGTAAAAGCAGTAGGAAAAAAAATCACTGAGAATTTGATAGACAGGTCTTAAACCCAAGTTCATCTCGTTAGTTTAGAGAGTCACGTGACCAGGTGACTCATGGGTAGTAAAGTAGAATTTAGTCGGTCTGGAATTGAGGCCAGCAACCCTTCGGGCAAGACATGTATTTTTTGTTTCTGCTTCTCCGCGCCAGGGTTAAGATTGTATCGGAGGGGGTGGGTAGGTTAAGATTGTATCGGAGGGGTGGGTGTGTTAAGATTGTAAGAGGGGTGGGTGAGGTTAGATTGTATCGGAGGGGGTGGGTGAGGTTAAGATTGTATGGAGGGGGTGGGTGAGGTTAAGATTGTATCGGAGGGGTGGGTGAGGTTAATATTGTATCGGAGGAGGGGGTGGGTGGTGTTAAGATTGTATCGGGGGATTTTAAGAATGTATCGGGGATGGGGTTAAGAATGTATCATGGAGGTGGGTGGTTAAGATTGTATCGTGGTAGTGGGGGAGTAAATAAAAAATGTGTACACGAAAGTATGTCTCCGTGTTTCCAGTATTAAAAAAACAAAGATAGAAAGCCGAGAAGCAGACAACCCCGACAAAAAAGATAAGATACCCGGCCGATAAAAAAAGGACCCAGACACTCAATGAAAGAGAAGCAGTAACCCGATGGTAGAAGACGTTAAAAGAATTTAAGAAGCAGTATGCAACAGGGGGTGGGGATACAAAGTAGGCATTTTGAAATTTAGTGTTATGAATTTGAAAATCAAATAAGTTACTTACTAAGCTCTGCTTAGTTGTGGCACGAGGCCGGTTGAGGCACCCAGTGATATTCAAACTCACTAGTTTGCTAGTCTAGCTTGTTAACCAGTACAGCACCCAATTTGTGCCGGGTAATGTAAAAACAAATAAGCTTAGCTTCAGTGTTGGAGGAGCGCCTTCCAGCCCTAGGCAGCATTTTTGACTTCATCTGAAAGGGATAGGATCAGATGCATTGTCTTAATGCCACCCTCAAAAAGTGGGATGCTGAGGGATCTTACCTTTTTTTTTTTTTTTACTCAAAACGTACATTCGTGTGTCTAAAGGCCTCCTTGTCTAAACAAAAAGTAACCTTGGGTCGCATCCTGCCTGTGAGGGAGGGGCTAGATTCATCTAGGCCCTCCGTCACAGGCAGGCTGCCTGTCAACTGTGGTTGACTTGATTGGTAAAAGTTTCATGTTAAAAATGTGGTCCGCGCTCGTTATTTTTTCAATTATCCGGCCCACCGCGAAAAAAGTGTGACAGAGAACACGAGGTGAGTGGCGGGCGTGAAGGCTTGCCGTATTCTCGAAGGAAGCGGGCTAGGCTTTGTCAAGCGTGTAGGACCGATCTAGAATCGAACCAGAGTCTATCAGAATGCAAAAGAGTGACACATTGGCGCGAGCACCGGAGTCAAGATGCCACAGTCCCGTATGTGAGCGCAGACGCCCGGATGATAGGGGGAAACAGTGTATAAGTAGAAGTGGGGTGACGACAGAAAGGAGTGTTGCGACATTAGCTGCTAAGGATTGTATCGACGACGACGAAGTCAGTGTTTTTGCCTGCGAGAAGGTGTTTGACTAGCTTCTTTTGGCCCCCCTCTCAACAAAGACCTGTTGATTTAAATATTTATTTTACCCCTCTATTTTTTTTTCCTTCTAGAAAAAGTTTGGCGATCCCTGGTTTAGTCTAAGACTACTTTGTAAAATACGGGGGTTTGGTTTTTGTTTAATGGCATATCAACCTCGTGGGTTATTTAATGCCAAAGCAATCCTGCAGAAGAACACTCGTAGAATTATTTAATCCATAGCTGAGATGTTTACATTATGGTAGGTCGATTTTGTACTTAAAAAAAAAAAAAAAAAAAAAAAAAAAAAATCAAATTGTCCATCTATGTAAAAGTTGTGTATTAGTATATTGAATACTGATACCAAAAAATTAGATCTTTTACTTGCTCCATTGTTTGAGGAAATAGCATCAAAGATCGTCTACTAAAATACACAAAAATCCTTGTTTTCGAAAAAAATTTAACCTTTAGAAAACGAGGATTTTTAGTGTATTTTAGTAGACGATCTTTGATGCTATTTCCTCAACCAATGGTGCAAGTAAAAGATCTAATTTTTGGTATCAGTATTCAGTATTCTAACATACAACTTTCACGTAGATGGACAATTTGATATTAAAAAAAAAAAACTGAATGCTGTGATATCTTTTAATGTTTATTTTTTCATAAACACTATCTTTGGCGTAATAAATTTGGAAACTTATTTTTTAGTGAACTTATTAACATAAGCGTATCTGAAGCTCGCTCCTTACCTAGTTCTCAACATAAGGAAAAAAAAAAAAAAAAAAAAAAAAGCAACTCGGAAAGCTCGTAAGTCAAAGCACCACTGTATTGTGTTTAGGGAAGACCGGTCTTTAGCTTTAGTAGGGCAACCAATTTAGGAGAAGGAAAAAAGAAACTTAATTCAAAACGATTGTCAAAGAATCTGTGGCACACCGGTTCACCTTTCTTAAGACAAGATTAAAAAACATTTTTAAAATTGCGTACTCAAATTTTGGGTGTATATAGCATAGAATATTGTGACGTGAGCTATGACGTAGTTTTTGTTACAGACAGAAATACAAACAATCTCCATTATTAATAGATATGAAAGTAAAGTAGGCGAAGTGACCTATTGTTGGTATCAGCTGAACAGCAAGGGAGTCTATCCCCTTTTCACTACCGCTAGACCAGGGAGATTGTTTTTTTCCATCTGAGGTGGGTCGCCACACCTATCAACAGCAAACCACTTTACCGCACAAATCAAAGCTGTGCTATTCATGCGCCGAATTGGCAAGGGCCGGTATCGAACCTGGAACCATGTGGTTCCGAGGCGAATGCTAAACCGGCCGCTTAAAATAAAACAATTTTGATAACCGAGATTTTTATAAAAAAATAAACATCATGGAGAATTTGAGGAAAGCTCGTAGATTGCGGCACTCGTAAGTCAAAGCACCACTGTATTGTGTTTAGGAAGACCGGTCTTTAGTTTTGGTAGGGCAACCAATTTAGGAGAAGGAAAAAAAAAAAGAAACTTAATTCAAAACGATTGTCAAAGAATCTGTGGCACACCGGTTCACCTTTCTTTCATTATGAGCTCGTCCCCCCCCCCCACCAAAAAAATGTAGCTGGTTCTACGTAAACTTTAACCACTACAAACAAATCTCCTGTGTAGTTAATTTGCTAAACTTCAACTAAAACAATATCTTTCAAAAAAATAATTTTTTTACACCACCCGGAGGGTGTTTCTTTTCGTTGCTATTTTTTTTTTTTTTTTTTTTTTTTTTTTAATCTAAAAAGCCCTAGTCGGCCATATTTGCCCACGAAAAAAAAAAAAAAAAAAAAAAAAAAAAGCGAAGGGGGTGGGGGCTACCTCATCTGAATTTGATCTCAGCTCGCTGAGTTCATTTACGACGTATATAGAAAGGGAATGCCAAAGAAACTAAGAATATTTTTGTCACTGATGCCATGTACGCGTTGGGGGGGGGGGGGGGTCTACCACAATTTCGAAAGGTCACGAGTCACATCAGATCTCCTTAAATATCTCGAACTTTATATAGTTGAAGGATAATATCTACCTAAGACAATAGTTCTCAACCTTTAGGGCACAATTTTGTCACCTATTTTACTCTAGTGGATCCAAATAGTCATCCGATATTTAAAAAGAAATCCTATAGTATTTGTATGATTAGGCATTAGTTATTTATAATTTATAATATAGTTGGAAAAATACGTGAACAATGCGTCAGAAACGGATGGATAACAAATGTATTTCCCATCGAAGTTGGATGCCGGGGATTTATTACCAACTCAACCTCGGCATTTTTGTCTAAACTTGGACTTTCTCCACCAGACAAGAGGAAATACATAAAAAAGATCCAGGAGAAAGCTCTAACCGCATCAGCGTGGATATGGCAGTCCTACATTGTGACATCAAACCGACATACACATAAAACATGTGTATGAAAATATTTTTTTAAAAATATCAATACTGTACAAAGCAAAAAGAATAAAAAATAAAAATCGCATTTAAGATTAAATAATTACCTTAAACAGCTTGGATGCTAGCTCTTCCAATCACTCCCGGCTTTCAATGATAATATTTCCTTATCTAACTAAATTTGACAGTAACGAATACATTTACAGCTATTTCTTTTTGTTAATGGATTTCTTTTAAGATTTACAGATGAGATTTTAGCTCATATTTACTAAGATAAAAACAAACAGTTAGAAATCCAGGACACGAAGCAAGTACTTATTAAAACTCAAAATGTTAAGATCAATATGTAAATTAGCCCTCCCGTTCACATCGTAAATCACTATCTGGTTGTATATATAAATACAATTACATTATTATTTACTAGCAACAGAAAACACCCTCCGGGCGTCGTAAAAGTTAATTTTTGAAAGATATTGCCTGAGAGGGTTGGAGTTAAAAATTTATTGTCAGAGGGTTTATATCATATTTATTAAAGGAGTAAAAAAAAAAAACAAACAAAAAAAAAACAATTTGAAATGAAAACTGAGCCCTGTCCCTCTCAAATAAAATGTTGCGTGCATGTAATAATCAAACAATTATTTTGAATATTTTCCACATCAATTTTACACAAAATCGTAGGTATTTATTTATTTGTAAACTTTTTAGTTAACTTCTTGTTACTGTAAAAAAAAAGAACGAGTGTAAAAACAATTTTTAAAATTGCTTACTCAAATTTTGGGTGTATATAGCCTAAGAATATTTGTGACGTAGAGCTATGACGTAGTTTTGTTACAGACAGAAATACAGACAATCTCCATTATTAATAGAAGATATGAAAGTAAAGTAGGCGAAGTGACCTATTGTTGGTATCAGCTGGACAGCAAGGGAGTCTATCCCCTTTTCACTAGCGCTAGACCAGGGAGATTATTTTTTGCATTTGAGGTGGGTCGCCACACCTATCATCAGCAAACCACTTTACCGCACAAATCCAAGCTGTGCTATTCATGCGCTGAATTGGCAAGGGCCGGTATCGAACCTGGAACCTTGTGGTTCCGAGGAGGATGCTCAACTGGCTAAACCGGCCGCTTAAAATAAAACAATTTTGATAACTGAGATTTTTATAAAAAAATAAACATGGAGAATTTGACGTAAATGACTAAGGGGATTGTGATGTCGGTAGTGATATGGTTTCACATAATGGGGGGGGGGGACAGTCCCCCGTGTCTAACGCGCTGGGCTGCGACAATGTAGTAACCGAGTTCGAACTCCAGTCGTGTTTTGAGTTCACTTTAGGTCTAGTGCTCTTGGTAAAATTATGAATACTCATCCCCCAACTATGGGTTAGATAGTACCACTACTGTTCTACTAGCATTAAATAACCCACAAAGATTGCTATGCCTATAAATCAAACTATAGAGCTAATACGTATGGTATGAATCCAACTACTTCCTCCCCCCCAACTATAAGTAAATGGTTAGAAAGCTAGATTAGCAGACCATTGTTAGTGAGTTCGATTCTCACAGGGTGCCCCCATACTTCTGGTCTTGTGTTGAGAAAATTTGGTATATAAGGTGTGTGCTAGATCGTCGCCTATACTTATAGACTAGGCCAGAATCATGTGATCTAACTTTTGGCCAATCACTGGCAGTACTCTGAGGTTGACACAATACTTAACGGACCCTACTGGCCATAATTACACTGACATTCTTTGACGACGGACATAGGATTAAAACACTGGACCTTTACCAATACGCAGGATAGGAGTTAAACGCTTACCAAAGGATTCCATAACATAGGACTTTCTCTAAGCTCTTTTCAACTGGCAAGGATGGCATTAAAAACTTTACACCTTGTGCCGTATCTAAGCTCTGCTGAATAAATGACTATAAGTAAATAGGAGGGTGGACTGAGCTCTTTAACCTTTGCATAACAACCGGTCTGGAGAGAGAGAGAGAGAGAGAGAGAGAGAGAGAGAGAGATGCTCTGCCAGGTTATTCTTGCCCAAGATACAGTACATGAGAAGCACCCCACAACCAAAATCAGGTCGCGAGTCCAGCAAGATATTTGTTAAAGATTTATGGTCTTATATAATTATGATATTATGCGAAGTGTGTGTGTGTGTGTCAAGGATCACAGCCAAACAAAGTTCCAGGGAATTGTTCAATTTGTTTTATTTTGCGTAGGCATTAACTTGGCCCCCAGGCGTGATTGACATCTGTGGTCATTGGTCATTACTGGATGTCATCATATAGAAAAAAAAAAGAAAAAGAAAAAATATGGCCCAAAACGGACTTTGATATGGAATGCACATGTTTTTTTTTTGTGTTTTTTTTTTTTTTTACCTCAAAACCGAACCCGACGTTTTTCCCATATCCAGCTCTATTTTGGAAGTGGAAAAATGACTATATACTAGTAAAATATTTATCATCTTACCCCGAGCAACGCTGGGTACCCCTGCTTCTATCAACTAAACCAACCATAGCTCTTGGTAATCAAATCCCGAGTACCCACAAGCATATTTTAGGAAGCTACTTGATTATATATATATATATATATATATAATGTGTGTTATTCGTTTTAAACAGAACGCAGCAAACGAAAGAACGTTTTTTTTCTATATCACTTCGTCACTTTTCGTTTGGATTTTGAAAAAAATTAACTGGTTAGACAACATCTTATCATCCAATTGTCCCGATGAAGGCCTTTTTATCATAAAACCGAAACGTTTAA
>CM042177.1:26422546-26457546 GCA_023376005.1 Doryteuthis pealeii | reverse complement strand
ATTCGGAACAGCTTTCCAGGGAAACAGCTTATTGGTAATAAAATAATCCTCACCCCAGACTCTGGACAGCGAACCCTTGCGGCTAAGACTGCTCAGATTAGCCACGCTCTGCACGAACAGATTTTTACGGAAGTTCACGTTCAATCTGCGACCTGTTATGAGGGTGGGTTTATCTTTGAGAAGCGTGCTGTAGGACATCATCTTTTCCAGGTTTTCCTTTAGGGAGTTGTCAAAAAGTATGTCCGAGTTGGCGAATCCGTACAGCGACCCTTCGAAGTTCTTTTGAGTTTGTAGAAACATGGTCTTGAGAACAGGCACCCTCCCGCAACCGTAATGGGTAATGGGCAGAACCTTCCAACCCAAGTCGATTGCGCGGTTTCTCAGCGAGGTCTCGTTGGTGAATAGCACCGGCAGGATGTGCGGTAGCCAGCTGGTCCACAGGCGGAGGGTGTTGTTATGAACGGTCAACTTGTCCTTGGTCGTAATCCAGGACGTGAAGAGGATCAGCACACGTTTTGGCAGCAATTGCTTCTGGCGTTCCTGGGGACTTAAGTCGGTGACTGAAGTATACACTGTCCGGTTGTTGGTGAAGACCGCTTTTAAACGGGTGCCCGGCGACAAGTGGCGGGGGATTAGATCAGAGAAGCGGACCCCCAGCAAAAGAACAGTCACAAAAATAAAGAGCAACCCGCAGCGTTGTAGCACCCGACATCTGGGCAGTGGCACCATAGTCCACAACTGAAAAAGAAAAAAAAATACATAATTAGGTATGACTTCAATTAAGCACATATCCCCCCAAAAAATTGTCGGCTCAAAGCCATATAAAAATAAACACATTTGTTTGTTTACTTAACCTCATACTGTCGTGTAGTAAGTCAATAAAAAGTGGAATATAAATAAGTTTCAAAACATACGAAGAATGTGGAATGGCAAGCTAGTGTAACGGTTAGAGACTTCGCCTGTCAGCTTGACAGTCAGGTTTCGAGTCCAACCGGAGCAGTCTTCCAGTCTATAACCTTCTGATGAGACCTAATAGGTAGAAATGTACATTCAGGGATTGCATTTTCTCGACTTGTTTAGCCTTACATTTTGAACATATATGCCCGCCTAAAAAATTAATTATTAACTAATTAATTTTTAAAATTAGGTATGACTTCAATTAAGCACTATTCCAAAAAAATTGGTCGGTCAAAGCCATATAAAAATAAACACATTTGTTTGTTATACTTAACCTCATATATACATAAGTTATTAATATATATAAAATCGTATGTCATTCGCTGAAAGAAAATACTAAAACAAAAAGAAAATCAAGAAATTAACCGAATTTAATGAAATTTTCACTGTTGATTTATTAATGAATAAAAGATGTAATTAATGCACTAGTTATTTTATTTAATAAACGTTTACATTCTTTTAGGTCAGTTAACCACATATCTGTCAGAATCTGTGATACGCATCAAAGATACGTGGTTCAAAGTTAACTGACCGGAAAAATGTAAAAGTTTTAATAAATTAACTAGTGTATTATATATTTTATCATTAATATATCAACACTGAAAATTTCATTTAATTCGGTTAGTTCCTGATTTTAGTATTTTTTTTCTTTCGGGGGTGACATATGATGGTGGAATTTATGTCCATTCAGTAGGATTTAACCTAAACAAATCTTATTATAATGGAGATTGTGTGTTTTTCTGTCTGTAACCGAAACTATATTACTACTCAAGTCACAATCCCTTAATATTTAGCTAAAATTCTCCATGATTTTTTAAACCTTAGTTATTGATAAAAATTGTTTTACATTATTAATACTGTTGACCATATCTACTACTAATAACATGCAATTGTATTAATATATACAACAAAATAGCGGTTTACAGTTTGAACGAGAAGTCTAATTTGCATATTGATATTTCAAATTTTATTTATAATAAATATGTGCTTGGTATTATTGATTTCTAATTGTTTGGTTTATCTTAAGAATATAAACAAAATCCGTGGATAAATCTTAAAAGAAATTTATTTACAAGAAGAAATAACTGTAATATTATCCTTTACTTCCTATTTAACTAAATAGTTAATTAGAAAATTACCAATGAAAGAGGGGAGTAATGGAAAATGATGGAATAGTTAGTTACAAAGTTGTTCTATTTTTTCGATTATACCCCCTCTGTTGCAGATCTTTTTATCTGCATCTTAGTCAGTTTCATTAGCCTTTCTATTTAATATGATATTTTATTATATAAAACTTAAATACTTGCACCGGAGGGTGCATATATTTGCTAGTATATATAAAAATAAGAGAGTTTTATAATTTGCTTGAAGCATTGTGTATATATTGGTTAGAGGTTGATTTAGAAGGCTATCACAATGCAGGTGTAAAGAAAAAATAATAATACGGTAACATGATGTTTGTGTTACAATTGTAAATACAATATATAAAAATGTATGTATTATTAATGTACATTACATACCTAAAGAGCATGGTAATACGACCCCCGAAGAAAATTTGGGTTATTTCTATAGTCTAACATAAACAAAGGGGAACCACTCTTTACTGATAAAAATTATTTATTTTCCCATTAAACTAACCCTAAACTAGTCTTCTTTTTCCTAATTGATCATAAATAAATAAAGGATTTATCAGTCAAGAGTGGTTCCCCTTTATGTTAGATTTATAGAATAACCAAAATTGATGTTGAACTTAAACAGATGCCAAAGATAAAGAAGGCAAGAAGGGGGGGGGGAGAGAAGCCAAACATAGGCCTCCTTACACGTTAGAGAAGGGGTGCGTATTATACACAAGGTTTAGGTTTTTCAGAGGTACAGCCCCTAAAACTCCGCTGCGTATTATACTCAAGGGCGGACTAGACTCGAGGATTTACGGTATATCTAAATATATAGATCAACATTGTATACAGATAGACCCATGGATACACCACAGTATGATAATTTAATTATTACAAGGTTTGATACCTACAAGGTGTGTCATAAAACATCGAGATTGAAGCTATTTACCATGATAAGAAATAAACAATGAATGGAACGTTAATTTTTTTAGAATACAAGGTGTGTCATAAAAGTGCCAAGTTTGAAGCTGTATTTACCAAGACAGAAATAAACAATGAATGGAACGTTAATTTTTTTCAGAATACAAGGTGTGCCAAAAAGTACAAAAAAATCTCGATTTTCTTCTTTTTACTCACCTTGTGTAAAATTTATATTTATATATATATATATAAGTAAAGAAATAACAAAAGACTTAGAGATTTAGCATTATAGTCTATTTCTCCCTGAAAAGACTATAATGCTTAATCTCTAAGTCTTTGTTATTTCTTTACTTATATATTTGCTCTGTGACTCTAACATTAAGAGCACACATTGAGCTCTCAAACTGCGACTTGTTTTTTTAAATAAAACTCTGTGTCGCAAGGAAGATTTATTTCTCTGGACTTTTGGATTATATATATATATATATATATATATATATATAATACACACACACACACAATACTTGCAGGACCTATAGAATATCACAGTATGATAATTTAACTATTACAACGTTTGATATGGTTACTTAAGAGTTATTGCAAATAGTTCAATATGTAGAAAGTTTAATAAATACGTATTTAGTATGTATCTAATCATCGACAGGGTAAACATAGTACAATTAACCTTAGAAACGGTATGCATCCAACTATTCCAACACCAGCTTGGGCAAGAGGCACATTAAGATCTTTAACTTTGGCCAGGCAACCAGTCCAGAGGAACTGAAACCTGTTAAACCCACTCGTGTCACATGCTGCTTGTGCAGAGTGTTTGGTAAGTGTTTATATATATATATATATATAATATATATATTCTATAAAAACACTTGTATGAAAACCTGATAATTCATTAAAACGACTGATGATGCCGAGCTCAAGCTCTAGCGAAATATATCGTACACACTTTTGTCTGAGTTTTGTTCTCACATCTCCACCACATCTGTCGGATTCATTCCAATCCTCTTCCACACACACATACACATATATTATATTTATATATATAAAAAATAATAATTAACAACTTTAACTAATAAATTTTACACACACACACACTTTGTCGTCACGTACTTAAATAAATACAAACAAACAAACAAATAAATAGACACCCAAAGAAACGATTAATCTACTCACATTTCCATACACGCTCTCCTCTCTATCTTTCTCCCCCCTCTCTCTCTCTCACACACACAAACGTAAGAGAATGTTCGATGTCATCCTTCAAAACCGTTTATCCAGCAGCGTTTCATAAATTTTGAACAATTCTAAGAGCGCTAATTTTCCAATCAAAACATGTTTAAACAAACTGATCAACAAAAACAGATCACAGTCTCATTATTATTCTGTGATAAATTTTCCTTTTCCTTATATCAACAAAAGCCCTGAAGAAGATCTCACTAAACAGATTAAAACACTGCAGCGTTGGCTGAATAAATATCACTCATTTTATTTTTCACGATATATATATAAGTTGAAAATGGAAGCGAATCCGACGGTATGTTGATGGGGAAAAATAAACAAAGGAAAGAAAATGCTGAATGGATAAAATAGATTTTATTTACTGACACGTGTTTCGGCCAGGAGTTTATCCATGCACACTATTTATTATTTCAATATAATAAATAATAATAATAATAATAAAATAATAATGCGAAAATTGATAAGACCCAACAAAATAGTAAATGTAGACTTTGCGGTAATAGAGATGAGACTGTAAACCATATACTCTGCGAATCTAACAAACTAGCAAACGAGAATACAAAACTAGACACGACTGGGTTGGGAAGGTGATCCACTGGGAATTATGCAAAAAAAAAAAAAAAAAAATTTTGATCATACAACAAAAATGGTATATGCATAAACCAGAATCTGTTCTTAAGAACGAAACGCATAAAATTCTCTGGACTTTGAAATAAAAACGGAATCACCTTATCCTAGCAAGAAGACCAGATCTAGTGTTGATAACAAAAAAGAAAGAACTTGTCAACTGGTGGATTTTGCAGTGCCAGCAGATCACAGAGTGAAGCTAAAGGAAAATGAAAAAATGGACAAATATCTGGATCTTGCCAGAGAACTAAAAAAGTTATGAAAGTGATACCAATTGTAGTTGGTGCACTTGGAACAGTCCAAAAGGATTGGAAAAGGGTTTGGAAAGTTTGGAAATCAGAGGAAGGATGACACTATTCAGAACACTGCACTGCTGCAATCTGCCAGAATAGAAAAGTACAAGATCTTTTAGTATACAAGGAAAAACGGCCTTTGTCAGAGTAAATTCTTGGTGTTTAAAAATCAAAGTGATTAAAATACGGAGAATTTCTGAAAATGTTCGAAAAAAAAAAAAAAAAAAAAAAAAAATTTTTTTTTCGAAATGGTTTGAAAGAAAACGTTCCACATCACTATTCTCTATCGCTGTGGAACGTTTTCTTCAAACAATTAAAAAAATTCTCCGTATTTATAACCGCTTTTGAACAACATCAAAGAATTTACTCTGACGAAGGCCATTATTCCTTGTATACTAAACGATTTGTAAGTTTTCTATTATTATTATTATTATTATTATCATTATTATCTAGTCATTATATGGGCGAGGTAAAAATAGATTTTTGAAACATTGGGTGGGAGTAAAAAAATTCAATGTCAGCGAGTTGTACCCTAAGTAAGTAAAATCATCAAATTCATTAAAGGATTAAAAAAAAAACAATTTGAATGTAAACTTTAATATGTATTAAATAAAACAACTAGTATAGATATATAATACCAGTCATGTACTTATAAAACTTGTTTAAAAAAGAAAACAATGAGGACTGTTTTAATGTTAAAATTTTGAGTGTATTTATTCTATGTTATGACGATTTTGGGTTACAGACAAAAACCGGAAGTGAATCTCATTATTAATAGAATTATTATTATTATTATTATTATATTATTATTATTATTATAATTATTATTATATGTATTTAAGATAATAATAGAGTGCATGTGTGCATTTGTTAAACTCTTGGCCGAAACACGTGTCAGTAAAATAAAATCTATTTTATCCATTCAGCATTTTCTTTCCTTTGTTTATTTTCCTTTCAATATATATATTGTTTGGAGATTGATTTTGAAGCTATCACAATGCAGGTGTAAAGAATAAGGTAACAATGGGTTGTGTGTTAACCTGTAATTTTATAAAATGCACATAACAAGAACGACTTCAGTTCCATTGATCTTCTGAAAAAGAGATTTTATCTCGAAATATTCAAGAATAAAATACAGTTAACACACACACCATTGTTACTTATTCTTTACACCTGCATTGTGATAGCCTTCAAATCAACTCTCCAACCAATATATACACATGTTTAAGCAAATTATAAAACTCTCTCTCTCTCTCTATATATATATATATATATTAATTATTATTATTAAGAGGAAAAATAAGGTCACCATGGTTCTAATCAAATTGAATGATTTCATCAGGACCACTACCGTACGTTAACTAAGTTTGATGTAATTCCTTAGTTAAATTAAAGATATTTTTCGGATAATACTAATTATAAATAATAGTTAGTAAAAACAGTTAAAATTAATTCTAATTATATTTTAGGGGTTTAATATTACTAATTCATAGTTTTATTGTTCTTTTTTGTATTTATCCTATTTAAAATTAATAACTATTTAAGAAGTTTTTTTAATTTATTTAGTTAAATTTAGTTAAATGTAGTTCTAACAATTTTAGTGACCGACCCAACCTATGTCAACAATTGCAGTCGATTCAAATCTATTATTTAAAAGGCTTTTCTTATCCAGATAAAAGTGGATGATATCAAGTGTCACTTTGATAGGATTCAACCAAAATTGAGAACTCAAACATATGTATAGATATTGAATAAATAAGAGAAACGAGGAAAAACACCCAACCTATGTCTACAATTGCAGATTGATTCAAATCTATTATTTAAAATATTTTTTCTTATCCAAGTATTTATTTATAGTGTTGATTTGGTTCCTGCTCAAACGAGTTATACGAAGAGGAAATATAATTACAAAAAGAGATTACGTCATAAAGTTTTTTTCAACGTTTCTGTATGAAAAGAACGTGATTTGCTTTTTTAATTTCATTTAAAAAAATTTTTTACGTAGGGATTTAAATGGGGCATCCTGCGAGGATCTAACTCACGATTCAGTAATAATGGATCTGCGAGACTAACTTTTTTTTTCAAACTTTTCTGTATGAAAAGAACGTGATTTTACGTAGGGATTTTAATGGGACATCTTGGGATTATATATATATATATAATATATATATATATATATATATATAATATAATGTGTTGATTTTGGTTTCTGTTCAAACTAGTTATACGAAGATTTGGTTTGGTTACGGCATATCAACCTCAGTGGGTCATTTAATGTCGACAAAGTTTTGAAATGAATTCATTCATAATGGATACTCAATTTTTTTATAAACACATTTTTTCATATTAACCTATACATCAGACCCTAACAGGTACTACCACTCGCGGTCAGAGTGGACCTGGGAGCAATGGTGATGAAGGGGTGCTCCACAACGTCATTCCAGGAACACGAAAGACCCTCAGCCCACTGCCTTCTTGCACCCATATAATAAAAAGGGTTGGGCTTGCCATAAGGCAATAAAGTTGAGACAGACGATTGATTGGTTCTGACCGCCCGTCTAGCCCAAGAAAGGGCCAAAGTGGAGTATTGAAAGTCATGGACTGCTCAACCACCTCGGTTCAATACTTAAGCATCCACGGGTACCACCGACGGCCAACAGGTGGCCCATTGGGGAGTCTTCCTCCCCTGCAGAGGCACAGTCGGTGCATTCTAATGCCCCAGCCTGTGCGGTAAAGTAAGGAGCTGATGGTAGGTGTGGCGCTCCACCTCAGATGCCAAAAAAACAATCTCCTTGGTCTAGCGCTAATGAAAAGGAATAGAACTCCTCGCTGATTGGCTGATAGCGCTTTAGGCCGCCCCGACGACGACTTACTTTACATATATTTACTTTGTCGTTAACTGTTTTTTTCTCGAAGTTTCCTCCAGACATACAGATTCACAAACTGCCCTTTATATATGTATAGATATTTACCAACCCCTCCGCACGAGCAGGATGTGACACAAGGTCATTTCTTAAGCGGAGTTTAACAGGTTTGAATTCAGAGTTTTCCTTCTCCTAGACCGTTGCCTAACCAAGGTAAAGAGCCCGGTCTGCCTGCTATTTCCCATAGCTGGAGGGAGAGTAGATTCATACCTTCCAAGGGTATTAGCGCTAAGTGAAATGCAATTACCAAGTCCAGGATTGGAACTCGCGGCGACGAGTCCGTTTCCATGACTTTAACCATTACACCACGCACTCTTTATATATGTAACGATAATTATTTAATAGTTTTGTTTGGGTATTTTTGAGTAGTTATTAATAATTATTTATTTATTCATTAAGAGGTAAACATTACATTCATACACAATAATTACTTAATAAAAAATAATTTTTTAATCATAACAATGAAATAAATCATGTTAAAAAGAGCAATATCTTCAAGAGAAAAAACTGTAAAAATGCTCCATTTTGATTGATACAGATTGTCAATTTATACTTTTTTTTTTCTCGAGCAGTGTACATATTGAGTTTGATCCATTTTTATAATGTTTTGCTAATAATAATTTCTAGTTGGTAGGCTCTGGTCTTGTGCTACTACTACTACTACTAATCATAATAATTATTATTATTATTTCACTCCGTTTGGGTTTTTCACATCAGTGTTAGCTGATGGTATTTCAATGGAGTATGAGTGACAACAAGTCCCTCAGGTCTCCAGCACTCTTCTGAGTATTCTAGCCGAGTGCAGCAGTCTGGATGGTCTCAATTCTTTCTCTGATTTCTAACTCTCCAGTTTTTTTTTCCAAGTTTATTGGGACCCTTCTAGTGCACCAACTACAATTGGTATCACTTTCACTCTCATGTTTCGCAGCTTTTTCAATTGTCTGGCAAGTTTTAATAGTTTTAAGTTTTAATAGTTTTTTGGGGTATTTTTTTTAAATTTATTTCTTCAATTAATGTTTGAAAATAAACAATTTTGATTTGATTTGATTTGACCACCTACCCGTGGTGAAGCGGGTTAGTTAAATACCTGCTGCAAAGCAACAATGACTAGGGAGATAGTATCGTGGTTGGTTTTATAGAGCAATTTTTAAAAAAATCTTCAAGTTAAAAAACAAACAAACAGAAAACCAAACAACAAAACGTTTCAGTTTCAAAAGATCATCTTACGAAATGTGACGACGACCTGTTCACGTATGATAATTAGTATCAATAGCATACTCGGCGTTTTAAGAAGACTTCCATTGTGTGTTTTTGAACATTCTTGTAAGATGAGTAAAATGTTACATCTATTATAATAAACCAGCAAAAAAGAGAAAAAAATGAAAAGAAAAAAAAGAGAAAGAAAAAGAAAAAAAGAAAAAAAAAAGAAAAAAAGAGAAAGAAAATGAAAAAAAAAGAAAAGAGATAAAGAAAAATAAAAAAAAAGAAAAAGAAAAGAAAAAATAGAAAAAAAGAAAAAAAAGAGAAAGAAAATGAAAAAAGAAAAAAGAGAAAGAAAAAGAAAAAGAAAAGAAAGAAAGAGAAAGAAAATGAAAAAAAAAAGAAAGAGAGAAAAAAAAGAAAAAAGAAAGAGAAAGAAGAAAGAAAAAGAAAAAGAAAAAAAGAAAAAGAAAAGAAAGAAAAAGAAAAGAAAGAAAGAAGAAAGAAAAAGAAAGAAAGAAATGAAAAAGAAATGAAAAAAGAAAGAGAAGAAAAGAAAAAATGAAAAGAAATGAAAAATGAAAAGAAATGAAAGAAAAAAGAAAAAGAGAATGAAAATGAAAAAATGAAAAAAGAGATGAAATGAAAATGAAAAAAAGAAATGAAAAGAAAAATGAAAAGAAATGAAAATGAAAAAAATGAAAAAAGAGAATGAAAATGAAAAAATGAAAAAAAGAGAATGAAATGAAAATGAAAAAAAGAGAATGAAATGAAAAAAGAAAAAAGAGAATGAAAATGAAAAATGAAAAAAAGAGAATGAAAATGAAAAATGAAAAAAAGAGATGAAAATGAAAAATGAAAAAAGAGAATGAAAATGAAAAATAAAAAAAAGAGAATGTAAAAGAAAAATGAAAAAAAGAGAATGAAAATGAAAAATGAAAAAAAGAGAATGAATGAAAAATAAAAAGAAATTGAATGAAAAAATGAAAAAAAGAGAATGAAATGAAAAATGAAAAAAAGAGAAATGAAAATGAAAATTGAAAAAAAGAGAATGAAAATGAAAAATGAAAAAAAGAGAATGAAAATGAAAAATGAAAAAAAGAGAATGAAATGAAAAATGAAATAAAAGAGAAAAGAAAAAAGAAGAAAGAAGAAGAAAGAAAG
Source organism: Doryteuthis pealeii (assembly GCA_023376005.1). NCBI lineage: Eukaryota > Metazoa > Mollusca > Cephalopoda > Myopsida > Loliginidae > Doryteuthis > Doryteuthis pealeii. The sequence goes on along the minus strand of CM042177.1, from coordinate 26,447,091 downwards.
AGAGAAAGAAAGAAGAGAAAGAGAGAAAGAAAGAAAGAGAAAGAAAGAAGAAGAAGAGAGAAAGAAAGAAAGAGAGAAGAAAGAAAGAAGAGAAAGAAAGAAAGAGAGAAAAGAAGAAAGAGAGAAAAGAGAGAAAGAGAGAAGAGAAAAAGAGAAAGAGAAGAGAGAAGAGAGAAAGAGAAAAAGAGAAAGAGGAAAAAAGAAAGAGAGAAAGAAAAAAAGAGAAAGAAAGAAAAGAGAAAGAAAGAAAAAGAGAGAAGAAAAGAGAAAGAAAGAAAGAGAAAGAAAGAAAAGAAAGAGAAAGAAAAGAGAAAGAAAAGAGAAGAAAAGAGAAAGAAAGAAAAGAAAGAAAAGAAAGAAAGAAGAAAGAAAGAAAGAAGAAAAGAAAAGAGAAAGAAAGAAGAAAAAGAAAAGAGAAAGAAAGAAAAGAGAAAAAAATAAATAAAAAAGAGTAAAGAGAAAAAAAAAGAAAAAAAGAAAAAATCACCAGAGATTATTATACTTTTTACATATTGAACTATTCTCATAGTTGAGGTAACCATATCAAACGTTGTAATAGTCATTATCATACCGTGCTATATCCACGGTTGCCGCTAGTTATTATTACTCACAACAAGAATTACGGGGTAGTTGGGAACTCTTAAATCTTCCGGTGGCAGGCAAATAATTTCGGATGAAAGAAGACAAACAAATTAAAACAACATATATTAAACAAAAGGTTAAAAAAAAAATTGCTGCAAATTTATGGCATTTGCGGCAAGACTTATCTTGCTGAATTAAGGTGAATTTAAAGGTTTCGTTGAGTGAAGCTGCGCTAGAAGTCTGTTCTACTCGCTTGGTTCTCGCGTCTCTCCTGGTTGGATCTCATTCGATAAGTGAAAGGCCCCTTAATGGGCAAAGTGTGGGGAGCGCTTGTTTTTAGCGACTCGCCTGATAAACAGCCCTTTGATAAGTAAAGGGGTTTGATTTTGCCGCCAACATCAGATATTGGAGATTCGCCCTCTAGCGGCAGGGGGGAGATAATTCTACTATCATTTTTCTGATATGACTTACATATTTAAAAAAAAAACAAAAACTCAAGTCTAAAAACCAACCAACTAACCAACCAGTTACACATTTCCGATATGGAACATCCAACTGTGGTGTAAGAGTTAAGCAAGCTAGACTCTCGTCGATCCATTAGAAAGAAAACGAACGAGAAAGAGAACGAACGAGAAAAAAAATTGAAAGAGACGAAAAAAGCAAAAAGAAAAAAAGCAAAAGAAAAAAAAAGAAAGAGAAAAAAAAAAAAAAAAGAAAGAGAAAAAAAAGAGAAAAAAAGAAAGAGAAAAAAAGAAAAAAAAGAGAAAAAAAAAAAGAAAGAAAAAGAAAAAGAGAAAAAAAGAAAGAGAAAGAAAAAAAAGAAAAAGAGAAAGAAAAAAAAGAAAAGAAAGAAAGAAAAAGAAAAGAAAAAAGAAAGAGAAAGAAAAAAGAAAAGAGAAAGAAAAAAGAAAGAAAGAAAGAAAGAAAAAAAAAGAGAAAAAAAAAAAAAAGAAAGAAAGAAAAGAGAAGAAAGAAAAAAAAAAAGAAAGAGAAAGAAAGAGAAGAAAAAAAAGAAAGAGAAAGAAAAAAAAAGAAAGAAAAAGAAAGAAAGAAAAAAGAAAGAGAAAGAAAGAGAAAGAGAAGAAAAAAAAAAAAGAGAAAGAGAAAAAAGAGAAAGAAAAAAAAAAGAGAAAAAGAAAAAAAAAGAGAAAAAAGAAAAAAAAAAAAAAAAGAAAAAGAAAAAGAAAAAGAAAAAGAAAAAAAAAATTCGCCAGAGATTATTATACTTTTTATATATTGAACTATTTGCAATAGCTCTTGTATAATAAACACATCAAACGTTGTATTAGTCAAATCATCATACCGTAGTATATCCACAGTTACCGCTAGTTATAATTACTCACAACAAAAACAACAACAAAAAAAACATTGAAAAAAAACAAAAAAACTCAAGTCTAAAAACCAACCAACCAGCCAGTACAAGCAGACAGTTACACATTTCCGATATGGAACATCCAACTGTGGTGTAAGGGTTAAACAAGCTAGACTCGTCGATCCATTACAACTGAATAGCGTAATCGATCTTCGCGGAATGCCCCAGATTTGCGACCTTGTTTCACATCCTGCCCGTAGCGAAACAGTTGGGTAAATACATACATATTTCCGATACCTACACTTCCACTGACTTGAGTATCATAGATCATTAGTTTTAATCCGGGGAAGACATTTTTCTATCCTAAAAACTTTTATTCACGCAGGTTATTAACGAATAGATAATCTATAATATGAGGTCGAGTAAAAAAAAAAAAAAGTAATGCCATTTTGTTTAGGACAGGTATAATTACCAACACAAACATGTATCATACATCAAAATGAAGCTGCTCCTCTGTGGATCACATCCCTACTTCTCCACATAGGGGAATCAAAATGTAATGCCATTTTGTTTAGTAACGTTAATTTTTTTCTCTCCAGAAAACAAGGTGTATCAAAAAGTACGGACTTAAAGTCTTAAAAAAATTAACGTTACATTTATTGAAATAGAAATAAACAATGAATGAAACGTTAATTCTTTTCCAGAATACAAGGTGTGTCAAAATTACAGATTTTAAAGCTGTATTCACCAAGATAGGAATGAGCAATAAATGTAACGTTATTTTTTTCCAAAATACAATGTGTCAAAAAGTACAGATTTTCAAGGTGTATTTACCGAGATAGAAATGAAGAATGAATGGAACGTTAATTTTTGAGAATACAAGGTGTGTCAAAAACAGTACCGAAAATCTCGATACTTTTTTGACACACTTTGTATATATTTATTCTGAAACTTCATCAAATAGGGTACTTGTATAAGTATATTTGATTTTAATCAAAGGGGGTTTCCGGGAGCACAAACCCGGCTAAAAATCTTTTCCCCCTTGATTTATATGAAACTAGCAGCGGCTACCCGGCGTCGCCTGTGTAGAGGTTTTTTTTTTAAGTTAGTCCCGCAGATCCATTATTACTTGGTGGTTGTTTCGGTCTATTTGAAATTGTTGATGCACCGACCGACCGACCGACCACCAAACAAAAGGGTCTCGAAGATTTCTTATTTTTCTGTGATATTTTTATATTTTTTCCCTCAAACTAACGAAAGCCCTGATGAAGATCTATTGAAACAGATCGAAACACTGCAGCGTAGGTGTAATAAACATTACTCGTTTATGAACTTGTGTTTTTCAAATTTTTTCATAATCTTACATACTGTCAGATTCACTTCCACTTTTCCCTCACACACACACATATATAAATAAAAAATAATAAGAAAAAAAAGAAGAGAGAGAGAGAGAGAGAGAGAGAGAGAGAGAGAGAGAGAGAGAGAGAGAGAGAGAGAGAGAGAGAGAGAGAATGATATCAAGTATCAAGACTTTGATAGGATTCAACCAAAATTGAGAACTCAAAGCTACCCTATCAGGCGGCAATTAAACTTAATAGCAAATATATACTAGCAAATATATGCACCCTCCGGGTGCAAGTATTTAAGTTTTGATATAATAAAATATCATATTAAATTAGAAAGGCTAATGAAACTGACTAAGAATGCAGATAAAAAGATCTGCAACAGAGGGGGGCATAATCGAAAAACAGAACAACTTTGAAGCTAACTATTCCATCATTTTCCATTACTCCCCTCTTTCATTGGTAAATTTTCCTAATTTAACTATTTACTTAAAATAGGAAGTAAAGGATAATATTACAGTTATTTCTTCTTGTAAATAAATTTCTTTTAAGATTTATCCACGAGATTGTTGTTTATATTTCTTAAGATTAAACCAAACAATTAGAAATCAATAATACCAAGCACATATTTATTAAAATAAAATTTTAAATATCAATATGCAAATTAGCCTTCTCATTCACACTGTAAACTGCTATTTTGTTGTATATATAAATACAATTGCATGTTATTAGTACGTTGATATGGTCAACAGTGGCTTCGGCCTCTGGACCATTGCTATAATTAACAGCGTCGATCCCAGGGGGCCATCCCCCCAGGCAACACCTGCCCCCTCGATTTAAAGGGGTAGGGCTGGGTTTATTGCCCAGTGCCTGAGGCGCCCCCCATGAGGGGGAATGCCGACGGGATCGACGCAATTTTTTCACCTGCCACTCCATGAGCTTCGGTTTGTGGGTGGTCCCACGTTAATAGGGACTTTGTGCCTGACCCGTACAAGTGGGGTACGCGGTAAATACCACGTAGATATAGTCAACAGTATTAATAATGTAAAACAATTTTATTAATAATTGAAGGTTTAAAAGAATTAAATCATGGAGAATTTGACGTAAATAATTAAGGGAATTGTGACTTGAGTAGTAATATAGTTTCGGTTACAGACAGAAAAACACACAATCTCCATTATAATAAGATATATAAGTGGATGACTTCAAGTGTTACTTTGATAGGATTCAACCAAAATTGAGAACTCAAACGTACATATGATTTGTGTGTGTATATATATATATATATATATATATATATATATTTTTTTTTTACATGATTTGTGTTTATATATTTTTTTACATATAGTTATTTACTAAGCTTGTCTTAGATTCGGCACAAGGCTAGAATTATAGGGCACCCAGTGAGAATCGAACTCACTAACAATGGTCTGCTAATCTAGTTTGCTAACCATTACACCCACGTATTTTTTTTTTTTTTTTTTTTACATATACGGAGTATTATAAATAAATAGATTTTAAATATAAAGAAAAGTAAAAATAAAAAAAAATGAAAAAATATAAAAATAAAGAAACGGGAGAATCACACCAGTAAGACCGACGGTGAAATATTAAAGACAAAAATCGACAAAAATATAACTGATGAGGCTATAAGGCTGAAATAAATTTATTTTCTAAAGGTATATATATATATATATATATATATATATATATATATATATATACTAGCAAATATATGCACCCTCCGGGTGCAAGTATTTAAGTTTTAATGTAATAAAATATTGTATTAAATTAGAAAGGCTAATGAAACTAAATAAGAATACAGATAAAAAGATTTGAAACAGAGGGAGTATAATAAAAGATTTGAAACAGAGGGAGTATAATAAAAGATGGAACTACTGAAACTTACTCTTCCATCACTCTCGTCTTTCATTGTTATTTTTTTCTAATTTAAGTATTTAGTTAAAAGAGGAAGTAAAGAATAAAATGACAGTTATTTTATCTTGTTAATGGATTTCATTTAAGATTCATTGAAGAGATTTTTGCTAATATTCATTAAAATAAAACCAAACAGTTAGAAATCAATAATACTAAGCACATATTTATTAAATTCGATTTTTTAATATTAATATGCAAATTAGCCTTCCCGTTTACACTGTAAACCGCTATTTTGTTGTATATATAAATATAATTGCATGTTGTCAGTATGTTGATATAGTTAACAGTATTAATAATGTAAGACAATTTTATTAATAATTGAGGTTTAGATAAAAATAAAATCATGGAGAATGTGATGTCAATAACTAAGAGAATTGTGACTTGAGTAGGAATATAGTTTCGGTTACAGACAGAAAAACACACAATCTCCATTATAATAAGATATATATATATATATGCTAAATCTCTAAGTCTTGTTATTTCTTTACTTATATATTTGCTCTGTGACTCTAACATTAAGAGCACACATTGAGCTCTCAAACTGCGACGGGGTTTTTAAATAAAACTCTTGTGTCGTAAGGAAGATTTCTTCTCTGGACTTTTGGATTTTATATATATATATATATAAGTAAAGAAATAACAAAAGACTTAGAGATTTAGCATATATATATATATATATATATATATATATATATATATATATATATATATATATATATATATATGCTAAATCTCTAAGTCTTTTGTTATTTCTTTACTTATATATTTGCTCTGTGACTCTAACATTAAGAGCACACATTGAGCTCTCAAACTGCGACAGGTTTTAGAAAATAATAAAACTCTTGTGTCGTAAGGAAGATTTCTTCTCTGGACTTTTGGATTTTATATATATATATATATATATATATATATATATATATATATATAAATCCAAAAGTCCAGAGAAGAAATTCCCTTACGACACAAGAGTTTTATTTAAAAAACCTGTCGCAGTTTGAGAGCTCAATGTGTGCTCTTAAAGTTAGAGTCACAGAGCAAATATATAAGTAAAGAAATAACAAAAGACTTAGAGATTTAGCATATATATATATATATATATATATATATATATATATATTATATATATATATGTGTGTGTGTGTGTGTGTGTGTTTATAATATATATATTGTATGGGATTTAGTATGAAGCATTGGGTATGGAATATAAGAAAGTTTTTTTAACGTTAAGTTTCGTTATATATATATATATATATATATATATATATATATATATATTAAAAGTAATCCGTTCGCTTACCTGGCGTCCGATCGACAGCGCCATTCTTAAATCCAGGAGGAAGAAAAATTACTACGTGTCTTTCATAGAGACGAAGATTCTAAAATTCCCTCGCAAGCTATAAAAGACGCCACCTGTTGGTAATGGCCTTCCTGAATGTTATGTGTATTCGAGGAAGAGGGCGGAACTACCTTAATGGGTATTGCTCCTGGTTAAACCTAGATTTTCTTTTTCGGTTAACTGCGTCTGCTGTGTCATAAGCCGTGACAACGGACTTTATTGCAACACTTGATATATACCAGCAGTTTTCAGTCGCTATCGTTAGTCGACCGCGGATAACAGGCTCTGTGTCAGTTACCTATAGGAAGGGGACAACACTGCGGTGTGCTTATTGGAGCGGAATAACACTTTACAGCAAAGCTACCGAAATTTCTCGGGATGTTTGAGATGAGACTTGGTGACAAGTACTATCTGCGTTATTCAGACTATTGTCCTCATCTTCATTGTTATCTGTACAATGAAGAGTTTCTCTGAATGTTTGAGACGAGGCTTGATGATTAGTATTATCTGTGTTATTCAGACTATTGTCCTCATCTTCATTGTTATCTGTACAGCGTTTCGGCTGATGTGCCCTCCGGCCTTCTTCAGGTATTTCTTGTCGGACTCTGGAACCTTCTTGTCGTAATCGGGAACCATCACGGAACTTTCAACCAAACCCTTTATTCAGTCCACGGGGGTATCCTGTTCTCATTCCGCTAACCATAGCTGGGGTAGGAGTTGTGTTAATTATTTTTCTATGTTACTGTCGCTGCTCAAGATTGAACCCGGAATCCAGAGATAAGTGTCACTTAGAACTGTCTTAACCTAACTACCTTATTCACTAGGCCATGTGTGCAATTGGAAGAAGGTTCCCGAGTCCGAAAAGGTTCCCAGAGTCCGACGAAAAATACCTGAAGAAGGCCGAAGAGCACATCGGCCGAAACGTTATACAGATAACAATGAAGATGAGGACAATAGTCCGAATAACGCAGATAATAGTAAGCTACCGAAACTATGTCAGAAGCGATGAAATTTCTCGAAAAAGAATGGCAACTGTATTAAAGTTTAAATTCGTAGAGAGCTGGAGGGATTGAAAATTTTGAGCAACATGGCGACGGGCGTATTTACGAAACGGGGACTTTCCTTGATGTTTGGCTTGTCTTGTTTTACGGCACATCAACCTCAGTGGGTCAGTTAATACCAATAAAGTTTTGAAATAAATACATTCTTAATGGATACTCAATTTTTTTATTTATAAACTCATGTTTTCTATTTAACCCATAGATGGGACCCTAAATGGTGATGAAGGGGTGTTCCACATTCGAGACCTCCAGAACTGGAACCTCAACATCAGTTTAACGTCATTCCCAGGACATGAAAACCCTCAGCCACCCATATGATAAAAAGGGTTGGAGTTTGCCATAAATGCAATAGGGTTGGGGCAATCATATAGGTGCTAGAGCTTGCCATGACCAGCCGATTGATCGGAAGGGGTCTCTCAGACTGTCCGTCTAGCCTAAGTAATGATCTAAGTGGGGTGTTGTATGTCATGGACTGATCATCCACCAGGACTCCATCCTTAAGCATCTAAAGTCGCCACTCACGGCCAACAAGTGGCCCAATTTGGGGGAGTCTTACCCCTCTGCAGAGGAGCAGTCGGTGTATTCTAAAGCCACAGCCGACAGGGCTGGACTTTCCTTGACATTGTCGCAGAGTCCTACAAGGAGATACATTAACACCATTTTCCTCGAAACCATAAGGTTTCAGGTTCGATACCGGCTCTCGCCAACTCAGCGCATGAATAGCAGATTGAATCTGTGCAAGTAATGGCGATGAAAGGGTTATTCACAGGATGCTGTTTAACGCTTAACCTCATACTCAGAATAGTAAGACCCTCAGCCGCCGCCTTCTAGCACATGATAAAAAGGGTTGCGGTTTTACCATAAGGGCAATAGGGTCGGCACAGTCATGTAGGTACGAGAGCTTAACGTGATTAGCCGATTGATCGAAGGGGGCCTCTTCGACCGTCCGTCTAGCCTAAGTAAGGGCTAAAGTGGAGTGTTGTAAGACATGGACTGCTCAGCCACCAGGATTCCCTCCTTAAGCATCATGGGTCGCTCAGCCACCTGATGTTTCTTTCTCTATTACATCAACGTTTTAAGTAACAGGATACTCTCCCTTGGTCTTTAAAAAAAAACATTGAAATACTGCATGTAACAAATTTGAGCTTAAATTTTTAATGAAAAATGATAAAAAAAATACTTAACTATAATGTTTTTACAAATTCATCTTGTTCATATAAAAGATATTGTTACTGTAAGTCAAATTGCGTGCAAGTAGTTAAGGTAAAAATTTATAGTTTTTTTTACAGCGTTCAATCTGTGGACAATTTCCCTTTATGCTCCATAGTCACCCATCATATTTACATCCCATATACCTTGATGTCTCACTGTAACGAGATAATGAAGGTCCTGAGTTTTGGGAGGACTACAATTAGAAAATGAGGAAGAAGAAATGAGACAAGGTGGAGGCTTTGAAAAAGGGTGGAGTGATGAACGATGATTTGACCGGGGCGTGACCCCCCGAATGAAGAATTGAAAGCCAACCGGAAATTTCGAGTGTTGACCGGAACCGGAAGTCCTGTGGTCATGAGGAACGACGAAGAAAAATACCGGCCTCTTTTTGCTTCCCGAGGCCTAGGGAACGGACGGGCCTCTGGTCCCTACTGTAGGATTACAGTAATTTAACAGTGTCCTCTCCCTTTTTCTCTCTGCTTTTCCTCCTCTCCGAAACAACCCACGAGACAAGCCCGGAAATAAAAGCTAAGCAGCTTGTGAAGATATATTTCTCGCGTTGTACCTTTTTATCGACAAGATGACCGCCGTGTACCAAATTCCTTTTTAGTGTTGTGAATTTGGAGGCACGTTGACAAGACCCGCTATACAACGTATATTGCTATTAGAACGTTACATCACTGACAAGTTAAAACAAAAATTCTTCCAAGTTGTGGTTGTAGCAGTGCTACTGTATGGCTGCACTTTAACCCTAACGAGAGGTCTGGAGAATAAACTAGATGGGATCTGCACAAGAATGCTGCGTGCGATCTTGAACAAGTCATGGAGGCAGCCTCCCACAAGTAAGCAGCTGTACGACCACCTGCCACCTATCACACAAACCATCCGGGTGAGACGGACAAGGCATGCAGGACACTGCTAGAGAAGCAAGAACGAACTCATAAGTGACGTTCTCCTGTGGAAGCCAACACATGGACATGCTAATGTGGGCCACCCAGCAAGGACCTACATTGACTAGCTCTGCGCGGATACTGGATGCTGTGCAGAGGACAATGAATGTTAGAGAGAGTTGGCGAGATATTGTCATGGATATCCGTGCTAATTGCGCGATATGATAATGATGATGTAATAGAGAAAAATGTCCAGGATATGACCAACAAGAGGATGACTGGCCTTTGATATGATGAGATGTCTGCAATGAGTGGTATCACTGGGTCTGTGCCAATATCTCCACAGCCCTCACCACCCGGGGTGAAACAATGGTTTTGTTCGACTAGTGTGTACACTGAACAAGTAGTAACCTGTTAATAACTCCTCATCAACAGTCCTGGCTATGACTCTAAACTACAAGCGATAGCCAGTACTGTCGACTGGGGCTTCAGACTCCACCGACTCCACCTCTGCAGGCGTGACCAGCCGATTGATCGAAGGGGGCCTCTTCGACTGTCCGTCTAGCACATATGATAAAAAGGGTTGCGGTTTTACCATAAGGGCAATAGGGGTCGGCACAGTCATGTAAGTACGAGAGCTTAACGTGATTAGCCGATTGATCGAAGGGAGCCTCTTCGACCGTCCGTCTAGCACATATGATAAAAAGGCACCCCAGCCCAAATCCGTTTTTGAAAGGAACTGAATTTTGCTTTTCACCGGTTATTAGTAAACAAAACAGCTGGCCGATAAAAACCAGTCACATTTTTAGACTAAAATAGTTTTTCTCTGAACAACTTTTTTTTTATGGCTCAAGGATCTAACAAACCTATCTTCGCCCTGAATGAGATTCAAGGGGGTTTGGATTTGTCGGACCCTTTTATCAAAAAGATATCTCCAGTTTTGATTTTATTATCTGTGACCCATGCAACACTCCACTTCGAACCTTACTCGAGATAGACGGGCGGTCGGAAAAACCACATCCGACCAATCGGCTGGTCATGTCAAGCCCTAGCTTCTATAGGATTAAGTCCCAAGCGTATTCTTCAAACTGCTATTATGGCAAACATGGTGCCAAAAGGCAGTGGCTGAAGGTCAACCACCAGTATTTATTAATACACATGAAGTTAATTAAAAATCAATAAGTTCATATATATATATATATATAATATATATATTATATATATATATGAGGAAATAACAGATTAGGAAAAATCCGACAAAATGTGAGGAAATGAATTGGAAAGGTGAATAACGAACACAAACAATTTAATTAAGTTGGTTTCAGAGACGTCATCAGAATGAATTTATTAGTTTAGAACAGAATGTTATATAAATGAGAAAAATGTAAAATTGAGGTGGCGGTGGAAGAAGACTGAAGGGGGAAGTAAGGGTTGTCACATATGTAGGTAGTACCACGGTCTACTAATATATACGACCCCATATGTCACGTATGTCAGGCAGGTTTCTAACAGGCCGATTCGTTTTATAATCAATTTATGTCTGTTTCGAAAAAATGTTAAAAATGTACAAAACTTGTATTTTTTTTCTTTCTTCAGAAATGAAATAAAAGATTGTAAACAAACTAACAAAAAAAAAAATAGTTTTAAAATTTATGCAGTTATACAAAACAAACACACCAACAATTTATCTATGATTTCAGGTTATATCAGCAAAAAAATGAAACCTTTTCAATGTGAAATGTATTCCCTTGTCATGGTAGGCAATGATGGTGATGATACTACAGAGAAATTAGGCTAAACTTGCATATTAGTCGGAAAATTGAAACCGGAAACTTTTTTGGTGGTGCTCCATGACAGTTTAACTTACGGTTTATGGGTTTGGGGATTAAGGTTGTTTTTAATTACGTATTGCTGACCCCCCAAAAAAAAACCCCAAAATTACTATACATTTAATTAACCATTGAAATTAATTATTGAATCCAACGGTAAACACATTAATCTCAGTTGTTTGTGTTAGTATTGCAATGTATAATTTCAATTAAACTTGGTTTAAAAAAATATATTTTTCAACATTAAATTTATAGTAATTCGTTGTTTTTTTGTATTTTTTTAAAGCAATGCGTAATTAAAAACAACCTTAATCCCCAAACCACTAAACCGTAACCCAATTCGCAAAAAAGTTCATACATACACTGTAGTTAAACTGTCATGGGGGACCACCAAAAAAGTTTCCGTTTTAATTTTCTGATCAATTTCAAGTTTAGCCAAACAGTATTTCTCGAGGAGAACTTATGGTTCCATCTAGCCAAATCTCTATTATTTTTGCTCAAACACCTAGCCCTGGTGATATTTAATGTGGATATATATTTACTTTGTCGTTAATTGTTTTATTTTCGAAGTTTCCCCGGACAAAAATTAATGCAAATTCCTTTATATATATATATATATAGATAGATAGATAAATAGCGATATAGATAGAGATATTATATCTATATTAATCTTAATTATACATTAATGAGTTATGCACTTTATGAAAAAAATCATCTTTTTTATTGTATTTTCTTATGAACAAGCTTTTCTTGAAACAAAAATATAGATTAGTTGGGACTGTCTCATCAAAGAGCGTTCGGGCTAGAAAACAATTCCTAGTTCGATACCGGCCCTCGGCAACTCAGCGTATGAGTAGCATACGGATCTGTGGGGTAAAGTAAGGAGCTGATGGTAGGTGTGGCGCTCCACCTCAGACGCAAAAACAATCTCCTTGGTGTAGCGCTAGTGAAAAGGGAATAGACCCGCTCGCTGATTGGCTGATACCGACTTTAGGCCACCCCGGCGATTTTACTTACTTAATATATATATTGGATCAGTCAAACTTCGACAGATTGGATCTCATTCATATTTCCCATTTAATAAAGATTTTTCGTAACGGGCATAAATTGACGATAAAACGAATCGGCCTGTTAGAATTGTGTTGCTTATGTGACATGTGAGGCCGTATATATTATAGTAGGCCATGGTAGTACGTATGTTTAGGTGGCGGAACGATTGAAAGATCAAAGGGTGGAGGGTCATCAGTTGTGGTGTCTGTGATGTGGAAAGATTAAATGAGGTGTTAAGTGATTAGTGCATAGTTGTGTGGCTTAGTGGTGGAGACAGTTTTTGAAGAATCAGGGGGAAGAAAGTGTCCTGTTTTGTCTCAGTGATTTTGAATTTATTTTTTATTGGTTGTCCATATATATATATATATATATATATATATATATATATTATATATAGCTGCAATATATCTTACTGCAATACTACTGCAAAATTCCAGGTTATTTAAGAAGCCTCATAACATCATAGAAATCAGGCAGCCAATCAGGACTCAAGGAATTGAATCACCCAAATGCATGAGTGGACTATTCTTGATTCCCATAAGTACCAATTGTCGGCACTGTTCAGCTGTGCTTAGCTAGTTGCTGTTGTTCAAACCAACAGTACACTAACTCACTTCAACACTATTATACTCAATAAGAAATGCCTAAACTTTCTCACCACACACCTACTTAAAATTAAATTTAAGTCACCCCTACCCATCAAATCCATAATCGAAATATCCAAGCACATAACAAAGCTAACATACTTTAAATTCAACAACAAATGCTACCGACAAAAAGCTAGCCTCCCAATGGGCCACCAACTCAGTGGCGTTCTAGCCTGCCTATTCCTAGAATTTTTAGAATCAGGTCCCTTCAAATATAGAATACCCAACAACTGCACATACTTTAGATACATAGACGACAACTGATCTCCCTCCACAGGAAACCAAAATAGAACACATCGCCAACAAACTAAACTCAGTAAATGCTAGACACCCTACTAATAAAATACCGAACAAACTAACCTACAAAGTCTATCAAACGGACTTATAATAGTCTCTACCTACGGCACTGCGCATAAGTAGGGGCGGGGAACGAATTTTTTTTCTTTTCCATTTATGCACAATGATAAATGCAAACTTTTATTTTAAAAAAAATGCCGAACCCAGATATATCTTAGTTATTGAATCTATGATCTGACTCCTCTATGTCAATCCAATGCCAAAATTCCTAGTATAAACTGACAGTAAATGTGAAAGTTATAATTCTACAAATACTGAAGCTTAAATTGGCAATGTAAATCTAGCACCCCACACATGTGCCACATTGATTCAAACATTATGCCTTTCATACAGTCCACATTGAGGACAGTACTTGCCTATCGATGTCTCCTTCTGCAGGACAACATAGGACAAGGGAGAAATCGCTTCATTTCTCATGAAAGAGGGTTTTTATTCAGTCCTCTAGCTCATAGCTATTATTTGAAGAGAATTTTTTTCTTTTTTAACTCTGCATACACACACACACACACACACACACACACACATGGAATTTAAAAACCAAAAAGGAGACAGTTCCTGAATATTAAAAAATTTTGTTTCCTTTTGTTAAAATTTATCAATTTTTTTCTGTTCAGTTCTTTCTTCCACTTTGGAGAGTTCAGATTATTAATTTTCCATTTCTCACAAGTTTCCCCAACAAATACTTAGAAGAATATAAATACATGGAAAACTACCCCACAACTTTAAAATACCCTAGACATTTCATTTTAAACGCCAAGAAAAAAGCCCTCAAAAATATACTCAAAAACGAAACCAAAAAACACCACCACCACTACCTCACCCTCCACTTCCACCCACAGACCTTTAGCCCTGCCAACCAACATACATAACAAACCCCTCTATGACAAACTAACCAGTCTAGGAATAAAAGCCACCTCCAAACAATTAGGGACCTCACCAGCTCCTCCACACATACAAACGCTTTTGACACCCCCAACGCCGGTATTTACACCATTCCATGCAACAAAAGCTACTTTTGAGAAAACCAGCACAGTCTTAAACGTATCTACGAACATAAAAGGTCAATAAAGACAAACAACCAAAATACCCTATTCACACACACAGCAGACTTCAACCATACATTCAACTTCAACAACGCATCGCTGCTCAAACCAATACATAATAAGAACTTACGCCGTCTATGCGAATCGACACTCATAGCAAATTGCAAAATAATAAAACAAAGACAGGGTTTCTTCAACCTAGACAATGCCATTGCAAAAATCATAGCCCACGAGAACAAAATCAAATTCGAAAACGGATAAATAAAAAATCCAAACAGAAATATCCCACCCCAGAATCTCCCCAAAAAGCTCTAACAACCTGACCTACTATCACTATTCAAATACCTACTTCTCCTTACACAAAGCTCTGCTCCACCCATCATCTTGATAACCTGACCTACTATCACTACTCAATGACCAACTTCTCCTTACACTGACCTACCCCGACGATTAAATATCTTCAAGGGCAACACACTTCCCACATACAAAACCACCCGCCCTCTCTTACTTTCCCCTCTCCCTCCCTTATCCAATTAACTTTTAAACATAAAAAGCGGATAGCAAATGCATTTATCAAAAAAAATCTTTAAGGACTAAAACATTTTCAAACAAAAATTTCCCCGGTCCCCTGATACACATCAGACATCAACACATTTGACCCACACTCCAAATATCAAATTCTCCTCTAAGTCAACCGACTGATTCCATAAAAATAAAAATGCCATTCCCTACACACAAACCCTCCCGACTTTCTCTCACCTCCCACCCATTTACCCTTTCCCTATAAAAGCAGATTGTACATGTACTTATGTCAACAAAGTTTCGTAAAAAGCTTCAGCCAATAATGAAGCGAAATATCAACTGAATTCAGCTGTCTGAGTTGTTATATCCACATTTTCTTCTATATTCTCATCCACATTTTGTCGGATTTATTCAAATCCTTCACTCCCAGGCTGTGGTTATATCATTATTGCTTTATGGATGCACCACCTGGACCCTAACGAAGCGCCTTGAAAATAAGCTAGATGGGACCTGCACAAGAATACTGCGTGCAGTCTTAAACAAGTCGTAGAAACAGCACCCCACAAGGAGGCTGCTGTATGGTCACTTGCCCCCCATCTTCCAAACCATACGAGTAAGATGGACTAGGCATGCGGGACACTGCTGGAGAAGCAAGGACGAGCTCATAAGCGACATACTCCTGTGGAAGCCAACACATGGGCGTGCTAGTGTGGGCCGCCCAGCCAGGACATATATTGACCAACTATGTGAGGATGCTGGATGCTGCGCAGAGCAGCTCCCGGGGGCAATGAATGATAGGGAGGGATGTGTGTATATATATATATATATATATATATATATATATATATATATATACATACACCAACCCTTTCGCACGAGTAGAAAGTGATGCCTCGTAAATTTCTTAATCGGGGTTTCACCGGTTTGAAGTCTATGGTTGCTTAACCAAAGTTATAGGATTTTGTATTTTTGATTTTAAAATATTATTACATAATTGCAACTCTAACCCATGAGTGTTTTGAAACAAAACTATTTTTTTTCCAAAACCTAGTTCTTAAGTTTCTATTGAGTTACAGTAAAAATGTATTTGTTTGATTTATTTTCTATTTTACCCCATAAAAATGTAACAATAAAAAGAAGCTGAGAATTTTAACAACTTTGTGTATCGTAAAATCCTGACGCTGAATGTAACACGTGGACATTAATCTTTAAAAACTACCTGGAACCAAATTCAATTTATACGTAACAGTTTTGGACTTATTTTAGTCAGATGTTTATGTGACAACCCATATCTGCCCATTAGGTTTCAAAGCGATTCTTGAGGATGTTTTAGTTTGATGTTAAAACCATTTGGGGTTAGTGTTTTGGAGACTTAATCAATTTTGTTCGTGTCTTTTTATTATTAGGTCCACCCTACTATTTACCCATAGCTAGAGGAAGAATATTTGGTTTGGTTTGTTTTGTTTTACGGCATATCAACCTCAGTGGGTCATTTAATGCCGATAAAGTTTTGAAATAAATCAATTCTTAATGGAGAAGACAATTTTTTTATAAATACATTTTTCTATTTAAACCATAGATGGGACCCTAACAGGTACTACCACTCCGGGTCAGAGAGGACCAGGGAGCAATGGTGATGAAGGGGTGCTCCACATTTCCCAAACCTCCAGAACTGGAACCTCACCATCAGATAGAGTTTAACGTCATTCCCAGGACATGTAGACCCGCAGCCACCGCCTTCTAGCACCCATATGATAAAAAGGGGTTGGGGCTTGCCATAAGGGCAATAGGGTTGGGAAAATCATATAGGTGCTAGGGCTTGACGTGACCAGCCGATTGATCGGAGGGGGCCTCTCCGACCGCCCGTCTAGCCCAAGATAGGGCCAAAGTGGAGTATTGCAAATCATGAACTGCTCATCCACCTGGGCTCTATCGAAGAATATTTGGATGTATATCTTTCCCCCAAAAGTATTAATGTTATTGAATGCTATTGAGTCAAATAATTACTATTGAGCTTGATTTGAATGACATTGTGGAGTCTTATATATACTTTGTCATTTTGCAGTGGACTTTGTAGCATTCGGGATTGTATTTCAGTTTAACCGTTTGTTGCCTTGTCTTCCCAGTTCAACGGTAATTGGAACTTTAATTATTCTTCATCTCTTCCCCCCCCCCACAACATTGCGCGGGCGTAGCGGCCTTTGAGGGGGAATTAATTCCTTTCGACTCGGCCGATTACAGGGGAGTAATCTTGATAAAGCACGGGGTATTTTTGATGGCAGTCTATGTTTGTAACCCTAAGGCGAACAACTTCTCCTGTCCCCGGTGCGAGCATGATCTGTCCGACACGTACAGCACAGACCAATAAGGGTAAAAATCCTGTTCCCAGCGCCATATTGAGCATGATTTGAATGCCATTGTCGAGTCTTATATATACTTTGTCATTTTGCAGTGGACTTTGTAGCATTCGGGTTTGTATTTGAGTTACAACCGTTTGTTGCCTTGTCTTCCCAGTTCGACGGTAATTGGAACTTTAATTATTCTTCAATTACGAACTTCTACCAAGATGTGAATGAAAAATGAAAAAAAAAAAAAAAAAAAAAAAAAAAAAAAAAAAAATGAAAAAAGCCTCGTCTAGGATTTGAACTCCGATCGCCGAGTCTATTTTCTACAATGATAACCATTACACTACACACCACAGCTATTTGCTCCAGTTTCGTAACTGAATCAAAAGGCAGTGACTTTACGTCTGGAGGAGGAAAATGTTGCGGGGTTGGGCTTGTGGTGTCGGGTGGCTTTAATCCTCTTTGGGTTCGACGTTTGCGTGACAGTGGTTGCAGGAAAAGGGCTATTCGTGGCCTAGCCTGTGTGTACACGCCTCGTTTGACTAGTCAGGTGTAGCATAAGGCCGACGATAGAAACAAGGTAAATCAAGACACTGGGGCGTGATCGGATTTCGTAGCTAAGCAACCCAGAGTCTAACGAAAGATATTACGCTTTGCCATATTGAGAAACACAGTGGTCTCTGTTCAGTAGAGTAGGTCGATTTTGGAACTGTAACGTCACTCTACCATGTGTCGAAAGTTGCGAAATGACAATTTGGATTATTTGGGTCAAAATGTTTTTATAAACCAAAATAAATTACAAAAAAGTAGCCATTTCTCTGAATGTTTGAGATGAGGCTTGAAGATTAGTATTATCTGCGTTATTCGGACTATTGTCCCCATCTTCATTGTTATTTGTACAGCGTTTCGGCCGATATACCCTCCGAGAAGGCCGGAGGGTATATCGGCCGAAACGTTGTACAAATAACAATGAAGATGGGGACAGATAGTCCGAATAACGCAGATAATACTAAAGTAGCCATTTTCGCGAAACCACCTGCCTTTTGAGAGCTAAAAATCGACATAACTCCGCCAGTTTTTGAAATTTAGAAGCTCAAATTTGGGGGATTGTCTAACTTAAACAGTTCACACCTGGACAAAATTTAAAAAAACATTTAAGGGGATGGATGACAATTTTATGTTTTCTGGGTGAATTGACGTGGAATTTTGGGGATTGTCTCACACCTAGTTTTGATTAACAAGAAAATAAATTGTAAACTAGTGGATTTTGCTGTTCTAGCATACCACAGTGAAAATAAAAGAAAGCGAAAAGATATACAAATACTTAGACCCTGCTGGAGAGCTGAAAAAGCACTGATACATGACGGTCACCGTGATACTAATTGTTTGGTTTACGGCATATCAACCTCAGTGGGTCATTTAATGCCGACAAAACTTTGAAATAAATTAATAATGGATACTCAATTTTTTTTATAAAAAATTTTTCTATTCAACCCATAGATGGAACCCTAACAGGTACTACCACTCCGGGTCAGGGTGGACCAGGGAGTAATGGTGATGAAAGGATGCTCCACATCCCCTAGACCTCCAGAATACACATAGCTTTTTGATTTAGTGCGTCCTGAGACGGACATATTTGTTTTGAATAAGTCCCCTGGAAAATTTATGAGTCCCAACTAAAACCGTCTAACTCCTACCTTGTAACCTATCCCGTGTAATTCGTTTCTAAGAAACTATTGAACTATATTTACAGTTAGCTTGAAATCGTGAGGGAAGAAAAAAGAAAAACACTGGCACGCATGGATACAATTTTACTGCGTCCTTTTAGATTTTTGTGTGTCAGGGACGCAGGATGCGTACCTATCAGCATCTCCACACACACACACACGAGTTAAATCTGGTGTGAAATCCCACTTTTAGTCAAATAATTACGAAATTCTACCAAGATGTCAATAGAAAACCACTGGCACACATGGATACGATTTTACTGCGTCCTTTTAGATTTTTGTGTCAGGGACGCAGGATGCGTACCTATCAGCATCTCCACACACACACGAGTTAAACCTGGTGTGAAATCCCACTTTGAGTCAAATAATTACGAAATTCTACCAAGATGTCAATAGAAAAAAAACATGAAGGAAGTTGAGCACCCGGAAGCAACTAATTAGGTCCGGACAATTATATGGGTGTTAGGTGCATTTGCCTCATACCCCACTTGTATGGGCTGGGCACAAGGCCTCGTTTTAACGTGGGCCCACCCACAAACCGAAGCTCATGGGTGGGAAAAAAAAAATTGCGTCGATCCCTTCGGCATTCCCCCACAAAGGGGGCGCCTCAGGCGCTGGGCAATAAACCCAGCCCTGCCCCTTTAAGTCAAGGGGACAGGTATTACCTGGGGGGAAAGCCCCCTGGGATCGACGCTATTAATTTTGACTTAACTGGTCCAGTGGCCGAAGCACACTGGACCCCCGTGTTAGGGCTTGACGTGACCAGCCGATTGATCGGAGGGACCTCACCGACCACCTCCCAAGCCAACCGGGACGAACTTCCTCATAGAGTACCCATCAAAGTATACTTTTTGAAGAAAAACTCTATTGAAAATGTACACACACCCCTTTTTAAGCAGAAAAAATATCGATGTATAATAAGATGTATATAAGATAATAGCCAATTAAATAATTATCGAAATGAGTAAAAAAGAAATCTCCAAAAAATTAATTATTTATCATTTTTTTACATTTTATTTTTCGATTTTTGGTACTTATTTTCTCATAGAAAAGCCACCGTAAAAATGTTTTCTCTATTTATACTACTGTAATTAGAAAACTATAAGACCAACTTGAAAAAAATGTTACGCCCCCAACATAAGTGGGGAATCAAAATTAAGTGACCTGAAAAAAATCAGAAAGTTTTGAAATAAAATAAATAATGCATTTAAAGATAATTCATTGATAAATAAACTCTGAAAATTTCATTAAAATCCGATAATTCCCTGATTTTTGGTAAATTATTTTCTGCTAAAGTCATTTTGTCAAAAACACATTTTAGGCTCATTTTGGGTATAGCTTGTTGTTATTCACTACTTTTAAGTTTTCACATCAGCGTTTCACCACCAACATCAATAATAATAATAATAATAATAATAACAACAACCAATAACAATGATAATAATAATAATACCAATAATCTTATTATAATGGAGATTGTGTGATTTTCTGTCTGTAACCGAAACTATATTACTACTCCAGTCACATTTCCCTTAGTTATTTATATCACATTCTCAATGATTTTATTTTTATTTAAACCTCAATTATTGATAAAATTGTTTTACATTATTAATACTGTTAACCATATCTATATACTAATAGCATGCAATTATATTTATATGTACAACAAAATAGCGGTTTACAGTGTGAATGGGAAGGCTAATTTGCATATTAATATTAAAAAATCGAATTTAATAAATATGTGCTTAGTATTATTGATTTCTAACTGTTCGGTTTTATTATAATGAATATAAGCAAAAATCTCTTCAATGAATCTTAAATGAAATCCGTTAACAAGAAGAAATAACTGCCATTTTATTCTTTACTTCTTCTTTTAACTAAATACTTAAATTAGAAAAAATAACAATGAAAGACAAGAGTGATGGAAGAGTAAGTTTCAGTAGTTCTATTTTTTTTTATTATACTCCCTCTGTTTCAAATCTTTTTATCTACATTCTTATATAGTTTCATAAGCCTTTCTAATTTAATACGATATTTTAATACATTAAAACTTAAATACTTGCACCCGGAGGGTGCATATATTTGCTAGTAATAATAAGGGCCAAAGTGGAATGTTGCATGTCATGGACTGCGCAGCCACCGGGGTTCCATCCTTAAGCATTACGGGTTGCCACCAACGGCCAAAAGGTGGCATCATGGGATGGATGCTCTTACTCCTGTGCAGAGGTACAGTCGGTATATTCTACTGCCCCACCCGATAGAGATCCATAATGCTTTTATTTTTTTAAAAAGTTATAACAATTTACTGAAACACAGCACGGATCTCCATGGCTCCCCCTTGCCACCCGTCCCTATCGACCGTCACTTCTGGAAGGTCCTCTGGACAGCCTCCAGTATCTGCGCAGAATTGATCGATAAAGGTTTTTGCTGGCCGACCCACACTGGTGTGACCATATGCAAGTGGCCACAGGAGAACGTCATTTATGAACTCGTCCTTGCTTTTCCAACAGTGTCTGGAGCTTATTTCCGCAACAAGCTCGTTGCATTTTTGTGTGAACATGTTCGAGACAATTATATGTACTAGGGCTTGACGTGACCAGCAGATCGATCGGGGGAGGGCCTCTCTATTCACCCGTCTAGCCTACTTTGTTTTGTTTTACGGCACATGGACCTTTGTGGGTCATTTAATGCCGACAAAATTTTAAAATAAATTCATTTTAATGGACACTCATTTTTAATAAACATTTTTCTATTCAACCCATTAATGGGACGCTAACAGATACTACCACTCCAGGTCAGAGTGGACCTGGAAGCAATGGTGATGAAGGGGTGCTCCATATTCCCCAAACCTCCGGAACTAGAACCTCACCATTAAATAGAATTTCTTTGTCATTACCAGGACATGAATACCCTCAGTCACCGCCTACTAGCACATACACGATAAAAGGGTTGGGGCTTACCATAAGGGACAATCATGGGTAATCCTTAACTTGTTCTTCGTAAATTCCTACCGTAAAATAAATTGAGCCCTCATTTTATGTTCGTGTTTTTGCAATAAATGCTTTTGTTTTTTTGCACCCGTTATTTAACAATACTAAATATATTTTATTTATTTATTTTAATATTTACTTCAATGTGTATATTCTAAAAGTGGGGGGCTCGTTTTACAATTTAGACATAAATTGGATCCTCCTTATATGACCGTAATTTTGTTTTTCGTCGACGATGATTAAAATCTGACATTTTTATTTTAGAGTACCAAAGCCAAAATAAAAAAAGAAAAAGAAAAAGAAAAAAATAACAACAAAAGGAGCCCCCACTTTAAAATTAACCATTCTCACAAAATAAAAACTTTTAGAATATACACATTGAAGTGAATATTGAAATAAATAAATAAAATATATTTAGTATTGTAACATAACGGGTGCAAGAAAAATAAAACATTTATAGCAAAAACACGGACATAAAATGAGGGTTAAATTTATTTTATGGTAGGAATTCACGAGGAACAAGTTGAAGATTACCCAATCATGTTGACATGGCCAACAGATTGATCGGAGGGAGCCTCTCCAACCGTCCGTCTAGCGTGACTTGTTCGTTTGGTGCAGTTGGATAAATATAATATTACAAATACTTTGCGCACAGTTGTATGGTCTTAGTTATTCCAAGTTAAACTCTGCTTAAAAATTGACCTTGTGTCGCGCGTGTGTGTGTGTGCGGAGGGAGGAATAAATACATATATGATATCAGTGATGCTGATAACTTTTTGAAAATGTCAATCCCTGTATGTACATTTCGACCTATTAGGTCTCATCAGCAAGGTTATAGACTGCTCCGTGTGTGACTCGAAACCTCGACCACCAAGCTGATAGGCAGGGATTCTAACCATTACACTAGCTAGACAATCCTGATTTTTCATTGGTTTTGAAGTTAGTTATATTCCACTTTTTGGTGACATGTAATAAGCAATTTACTAGTTCTTACGATTTTGTAATTTGAATCTGTTTAATCTCAATTTATTATTAATTTTATTCTGGTGTCGTTGGTTTCATTTTTTTTCTCTTTAAAATTTGTCTTGTGTTGTAGCGTTAGTCATGTAACCCGTTTATCTGTCCACCAAGTTTTAGGCAAGAATTTAAGGAGAGAGACAACTGTCAATGAAATATATAAACAAAATTTTAATTTTGTTTATTATATTTAATTTAGTGCATCCTGGGACGCACATATTTGCTTTGAATGAGTCCCCGGGAAAATTAAAGCCTGTGATACTATGGTTGAAGACGAACATGGTCAGAATAAATAAATAAATAAATAAGAAAGAGAGTAGGTTAAGGTCCGGCATAAGTAAAAGGGGTGGGTGGCTGACCTTTTTACGAATCCAAAGATTAGGTCGTAAAGTTTAAAGAGACCTGTATGCCACCATGAAATGGGACCACTTGGTGATAATATCTTAGGCACCCAGGTATTAAAAGCAAAAAGGATTTTTTAGGAGAAATTCTCTTTTGAAAAAATTAATGATCAACATATTGAAGACGGATTGTCTGGAAAAATATTTGAGTACTTTAATTTTAAGGGTTAATGGCGACTAGAAGTCTGCGATTTATTTAAGTCCTGGCCATTTGTGTGGTCCGGAGAAGATGGTTTGGGGAAGGGGAATTTGACATAAATACAACTAAACTCGAGCCCTAAGTTAGTTAGCACCCGGGGATTGAAGGGTTAAGTTCGCCAGTAGGGATAGCAGCAGTAGTAGCCAGCTGGATAGACAGCGAAAGTATCAACACACCCTTCTTCCATGTGTCTTGTTTACACTTGTTGTTGTTGTTTTGTTTTTAATCCTTGTGAGCCTGTGTTTCTGACTCGTGCTTTAAATTCGGCCGGCACATAATTCACAACGTTGGGATCTAGACAAGTACATCGAAAGAGCAGAGTGCAGAACAGGTCATCTCACAAGCCGTCTAACTCCTACTTTGTAACCCATCCTGTGTAATTCGTTTCTAAGAATCTATTGAACTATATTTACAGTTAGCTTGAAATGGTGAGGGAAGAAAAATGAAAAACACGGGGACGCATGGATACGATTTTACTGCGTCCTTTTAGATTTTTGTGTGCCAGGGACGTAGGACGCGTACCTGTGATATCAATATTTCTACGATTTTTGGAACAAGAAAGGAGCTTCTTCACACTGGATGGTAAGTCTCTAAAATTAATAGACTAATTCACATACCTAGGTAGTAATATCTCATCTATTGAAAACAATGTCAATGTACGCATAGGAAAGGCATGAAATGCTATAGACAGACTATCGATCCTATGGAGGAGGAAAATAGATTCTGGTGGCTGGTTTATTTTCA
>CM042177.1:26385046-26420046 GCA_023376005.1 Doryteuthis pealeii | reverse complement strand
AAATAGATTAAATTTAAAGAGATTATTCTAGATGATGAAAAAAAAAATGTTAAAGGAAATTCCTGTTATGTACATGTCAGATCACGCTACTTAGAGGGTATATATATATATATATATATATATATATATATATATATATATATATCGGGTGAGTCTAGTTCTCAGTGTAAATTGTATTACATATTTTTGGATTCAGAACGACAACATATATATTAATATATGAAGTTAAGTAAACAAACAAATGTGTTTAATTTTTATATGGCTTTAAGCCGACAATTTTTGGAGGATAAATGCTTAATTTTTAAAACAATTTTTAAACGATTTTTGGAGGATAGGTCGAAATGTACATTCAGGGATTGACATTTTCTCGATTCGTTTAGCCTTACATTTGAACATATATGCCCGCCTAAATTCATTAGTTATTAACTAATTAATTTTCAAAATTAGGTATGACTTCAATTAAGCATTTATCCTCCAAAAATATTAATATATGTTGTTGTGAATCACAAAATCCCCAAAAATGAATATTCGAGGTATATAATACAATTTACACGGAGAACTTGACTCTCTCTCTCTCTCTCTATATATATATATATATATAATCACGTGAGGGGTGAGACAAGTACTTTATTTTTAAAAATTCTTCCTAGTAGCGAAAATTATCTTTTTCGTTTTAGATGACAGTAATTGAAGTTCCAATTATTCTCTCTCTCTCACACACACACACACACAAACTTCCGGATACAAATATTCTTGCGTCAAATAAGTTTTTAAACAAATAGGAAAAAACACAGGAGTGTTCAAATACGTTTGTTTTTCGTTAAAAATGTGATATCACTTTTTTTTTCTAGGATTGTTGAAAAAAAAAAAAAAAAAAAAAAAGAAAGGAAAACAAAACAAGGATATAAAGACAGATTTGTAAGCTAAATGATTGTATAATTTTTTTTTTTTTTTTAATTTTCACAATTAAGATTGTGATAGATTTAGCTAAACTTGCAAATTGTCGTCAAAATTAAAGCGGAAAATTTTGACGATTTGTAAACATATCAAACCAAACTTTGAAATTAAAATTAATTTTAAAAATCCAATTCAAAATACTTGACTTTTTTTTTTTTGGTAAGTCAGGTTAGTAATTGTTTTATTTCATTTATTTAACGAATCTTGAAATATTTTCTAAACTAAAATATTTATGTGCAGTTTAGAAAATATTTCAAGATTTGTTAAATAAATGAAATAAAACAGTCAAGTAGGAAATAAATAAATAAATAAATGTAAATAAAAAAAAAATTTTTTAAAAGAGAAAGATTTTTTTTTAATTTAAAAAAAAAAGTTCGTGAGATTTTTTTTTATCATTTTTGAATCGGATTTTTTAAATTGATTTTTAATTTCCAAATTTAGTTTGATGTGTTGCAAATCGTTTTATGGATAAAGAAAACAAAAACAAAAAACTACTCCTTATATTGTGAGTTACAATATAAGGAATAGTTGTTTTTTTTTTATCTAACTAAATACTATTCAGTTTGTTATATAGATTAAATCTATTAAAAATTTTGAAATTTTATTTTTAAAAATTACTATATAAAAATTAGGGTTTTTTAATTGCGTCAAGTTTTTTGTTATAAGAAAATAAGTGAATAAAATAAAGCCATACATCTCTCCTAAAATATTGTCAGAAATTATTGTACTTCAATATGACAACATCAATATATATATATATATATATATAGTATTCGGGAAGTCAGATGATTTTACAAGTAGAATGAAAGTTTAAATTTTCATAAATTTCTAATTTATCTATTTAAAATATAAAATAAACCGCAGAATTTCTCGTAAGTGAAGTAAATTTATTTCCATTGTCTCTCTACCTACGCATAGAAAATTAATTACCAATAACGCATGTTCTTTTATTCTTTTAAATACCTACGTGATATTTGGTACACCACATACACACACATATATATATATTATATAGATATTATATATATATATAGCGTTTCACACACACACACACACATTGTTTCATTAGAAATTAAAATGTCTTAGTAATTACATGGTATAGTTAGACAAGCGAATCTTAAACAGAATTTAAGACTATTTTTTCAGTATTATGGATAATAATAATAATAATTATGTATTATGGATAATAACGGTTAGTACATTAAGAATTGTCTAGGGTTTAAAATAAATGTAAACACTGTTTAAAATTGGACAAACGAACGAAAAAACAAGAACTGGAGGCTGGCGCCGACATTTCATAAAAACAATGCAGACGCCATTAATGAATTTAAAAATAAATAAAAATCAATTTTAAAAACGGATGCTAAAGACGCTAGAATATACACAGATATAGACTTTTCGATTAATTTAAATAATTTTGAAGACGACAAAAATGATTAAGAAGTTCGTGTTTTTAAAAAACAAAACAACAAATCAAATTGAAAAAGGGAAGAAGAATTAAAGAAAGCAGGTGCCCCTGTTATTTTTTTTTTTTTTTTTTTTGGAGGGTGATAGCTTACCTTAGTGAAGAAAGAGGTAAAAAGCGGGTGGTTGAATCAGTGAAGATGGAAACCAGGTGCGTGCGTGTGTGTATAAAATATATATATATGTATGTATATATATTTGTGAGGGAGGCAGTGTATAACGATAATTAAACGCCTATATAAGAGACGTCCACACTATTACGATCACGGATGGTGTTGAAAAAGCGTAGTTATGGTGTATTAATAATTTGTTTTTTTTTTTCTTTTTCTTTCAGAGATTTTCTTTCGTCAGTAATTTTTTTTTCTTCTTTCTTTTCTTCTTCTCTGCTGTACTCACATAGCCTGTTTTTTTGGGGGGTTTTTTGTTTTTTACCGGTGAGGGGGTCAGAGAAGAGAAAGCAAAGACGAGAAAGCGAGCCGAGAGGTCTTTCTTCTTGCTTTCAACCCGACACTGACAACATTAAGTCTTTCTTAAGTGAGGAGGAAAAATAATGATAAAATAAAACACATCCCTTCCTCAAGACCAGAGGCTGTCGTAGTAGTTGTTGAACTTAAACATGGCTGTTAGCGTAGAATTTTAAATAATAATAATAAAAAAACAGGTTCTTTTTGTGTGTGGTTTGTTTGCTGTGGTAATACGTCTGTTCTTTTTTCTCTTTTTCAAGCCCTCGGTGTGATGGTATATTTTTTTTCCTAATATGCCCGTGCAGTCGTTCGTAAAATATTAATGAACTCTAGAGGAGGGGGAGATTGTTGTTGTTGTTGTTGTTGTTGTTCGCAGAGGGGAGGAGGAGGCAGAAGAAGATGACTGTACTCTGCTGCTACTGTTACTGCGATCAAAATATAATATACCCAACACCTCGCTCAGGCTTTTAATGAATGAGACAAATACCTTTGAAAAATTATTGACATTTTTTTCGGGCACTAGACTGAACATGACAGAGAGAGAGAGAGAGAGAAGAGAGAGAGAGAGAGAGAGAGAGAGAGAGAGAGAGAGAGAGAGAGTCAGTTTTTGCCGAATGTTTGAGTAGCACCTTAGCAGTCACAACGACCTTAACAGTCGTAAATCGTAAAAAAAAAAAGAATATTAAAAAAAGAATAGAAAAGGGCACTTTATAGCGTGATTTTGATAGAGCAATGCACCTGAAATGCTCAAAGTTAAGGATAAAAAGAATTTCCAATTCATTTTTTAAACGGACTTTTAAATAAAAATGAAAAAAAAAAAAAAAAGAAAAGGGCACTTTATAGAGAGATTTTGATAGAGCAAGGCACCTCAAATGCTCAAAGTTAACGATAAAAACAATTTCCAATTTATTTTTTAAACGGACTTAAAAAAAAAAAAAAAGAATAGAAAAGGGCACTTTATGGAGAGATTTTGGTAGAGCAATGCACCTGAAATGCTCAAAGTTAGAGGAAAAAACAATTTTCAATTTATTTTTTAAACGGACTTTTAAATAAAAAAAAAAAAAAAGAATAGAAAAGGGCACTTTATAGAGAGATTTTGATAGAGCAATGCACCTGAAATGCTCAAAGTTAAGGATAAAAAGAATTTCCAATTCATTTTTTAAACGGACTTTTAAATAAAAAAAAAAAAAAAAAAGAATAGAAAAGGGCACTTTATAGAGAGATTTTGATAGAGCAATGCACCTGAAATGCTCAAAGTTAAGGATAAAAAGAATTTCCAATTCATTTTTTAAACGGACTTTTAAATAAAAAAAAAAAAAAAAGAATAGAAAAGGGCACTTTATAGAGAGATTTTGATAGAGCAAGGCACCTGAAATGCTCAAAGTTAAGGATAAAAAGAATTTCCAATTCATTTTTTAAACGGACTTTTAAATAAAAAAAAAAAAAAAAAAGAATAGAAAAGGGCACTTTATAGAGAGATTTTGATAGAGCAAGGCAACTGAAATGTTCAAAGTTAGAAAAAAAATTTCCAATTCATTTTTTAAACAGACTTTTAAATAAAAAAATAAAAAAAAATAAAAAAAGAATAGAAAAGGGCACTTTATAGCGAGATTTTGATAGAGCAAGGCACCTGACATGCTCAAAGTTAACGATAAAAAACAATTTCCAATTCATTTTTTAAACGGACTTTTAAATAAGAATTATGAAAAAAAGAATAGAAAAGGGCACTTTATAGCGAGATTTTGATATAGCAATGCACCTGAAATGCTCATAGTTAACGATAAAAAACAATTTCCAATTCATTTTTAAACGGACTTTTAAATAAAAATTTAAAAAAAAAAGAATAGAAAAGGGCACTTTATAGCGAGATTTTGATAGAGCAATACACTTGAAACGCTTAAAACGAGAGAAAAAAAAGCAATTTCCAATTCAATTTTTGAATGGACTTTTAAATAAAAATTATGAAAAAAGAATAGAAAAGGCACTTTATAGCGAGATTTTGATAGAGCAATACACCTGAAATGCTCAAAGTTAGAGAAAAAAACAATTTTCAATTCATTTTTTAAACGGACTTTTATATAAAAAATGAAAAAAAAAAAAAAAAAAAAAAAAAAGAAAAGAAAAGGGCACTTTATAGCGAGATTTTGATAGAGCAATACACCTGAAATGCTCAAAGTTAGAGAAAAAAACAATTTCCAATTCATTTTTTAAACGGACTTTTATATAAAAATGAAAAAAAAAAAAAAAAAAGAAAAGGGCACTTTATGACTAATACATTATTCTATGTACTAGCGTACAGTAATAATATACATGTATGTGTACAGTGGTCAGGTGCACCACAACTCATCAAAGTCTCATGTCAAGTACACAGAATAATCTATTAGTGTCAGGAACATGAATAGCGTACAGTAATAATATACATGTATGTATACAGTGCTCAGGTGCACCACAACTCATCAAAGTCTCATGTCAAGTACACAGAATAATGTATTAGTGTCAGGAACATGAACAGTTTACAGTAATAATATACATGTATGTGTACAGTGCTCAGGTGCACCACAACTCATCAAAGTCTCATGTCAAGTACACAGAATAATCTATTAGTGTCAGGAACATGAATAGCGTACAGTAATAATATACATGTATGTATACAGTGCTCAGGTGCACCACAACTCATCAAAGTCTCATGTCAAGTACACAGAATAATCTATTAGTGTCAGGAACATGAACAGTTTACAGTAATAATATACATGTATGTGTACAGTGGTCAGGTGCACCACAACTCATCAAAGTCTCATGTCAAGTACACAGAATAATCTATTAGTGTCAGGAACATGAACAGTTTACAGTAATAATATACATGTATGTGTACAGTGCTCAGGTGCACCACAACTCATCAAAGTCTCATGTCAAGTACACAGAATAATGTATTAGTGTCAGGAACATGAATAGAGTACAGTAATAATATACATGTATGTGTACAGTGCTCAGGTGCACCACAACTCATCAAAGTCTCATGTCAAGTACACAGAATAATGTA
Organism: Doryteuthis pealeii; assembly: GCA_023376005.1. Classification (NCBI taxonomy): domain Eukaryota; kingdom Metazoa; phylum Mollusca; class Cephalopoda; order Myopsida; family Loliginidae; genus Doryteuthis; species Doryteuthis pealeii. The sequence continues at coordinate 26,414,121 of CM042177.1, read as the reverse complement.
TTAGTGTCAGGAACATGAATAGAGTACAGTAATAATATACATGTATGTGTACAGTGGTCAGGTGCACCACAACTCATCAAAGTCTCATGTCAAGTACATAGAATAATGTATTAGTGTCAGGAACATGAATAGCGTACAGTAATAATATACATGTATGTGTACAGTGCTCAGGTGCACCACAACTCATCAAAGTCTCATGTCAAGTACATAGAATAATGTATTAGTGTCAGGAACATGAACAGTTTACAGTAATAATATACATGTATGTGTACAGTGCTCAGGTGCACCACAACTCATCAAAGTCTCATGTCAAGTACATAGAATAATGTATTAGTGTCAAGAACATGAACAGTTTACAGTAATAATATACATGTATGTGTACAGTGCTCAGGTGCACCACAACTCATCAAAGTCTCATGTCAAGTACACAGAATAATGTATTAGTGTCAGGAACATGAACAGTTTACAGTAATAATATACATGTATGTGTACAGTGGTCAGGTGCACCACAACTCATCAAAGTCTCATGTCAAGTACACAGAATAATCTATTAGTGTCAGGAACATGAACAGTTTACAGTAATAATATACATGTATGTGTACAGTGCTCAGGTGCACCACAACTTTCGATATTAATTAGTCTGTTTCTTTTTTTCTTTAAAGAAATGCAACCTTAGTGAAAAGTTATGAAAAATGTAAAGTTTTAAATGAACTAAATTTTATCTGGTTTGTTTTGTTTTACGGCATATCAACCTCAGTGGGTCATTTAATGCCGATAAAGTTTTGAAATAAATCAATTCTTAATGGATATTACAATTTTGTTTATCAACTCATGTTTTTCTATTGGACCCATAGATGGAACCCTAACAGGTACTACCACTCCGGATCAGAGTGGACCAGGGAGCAATGGTGATGAAGGGGTGCTCCACATTCCCCAAACCTCCAAAACTGGAACCTCACCATCAGATAGAGTTTAACGTCATTCCCAGGATATGTAGACCCTCGGCCACCGCCTTCTAGCACCCATATGATAAAGGGGTTGGGGCTTGCCATAAGGGCAATAGGGTTGGGAAAATCATATAGGTGCTAGGGCTTGACGTGACCAGCCGATTGATCGGAGGGGGCCTCTCCGAACGCCCGTCTAGCCCAAGATAGGGCCAAAGTGGAGTATTGCAAGTCATGAACTGCTCATCCACCTGGGTTCTATCCTTAAGCATCACGGGTCACCACAAACGGCCAACAGGTGCCCCCATTGGGGGAGTCTTGCCCCTCTGCAGAGGTGCAGTCGGTGCATTCTAATGCCCCAGCCGACAGGGCGGAAATTTTATCTGGTTGAATTAAAATTTAAACATCGCCGTCGTTTAATGATTGATCCGAAAAAAAAAAAAACAGTGCGAGATTCGTGCCGATAGAATAATGTATTAGTGTCAGGAACATGAATAGCGTACAGTAATAATATACATGTATGTGTGCGTGCGTGCATATGTGTGTGGATGGGGGTATCAAGTATAGTGTTGGCGGATTACAGGAAGCATGGAGGCTTTGACAGCTGTAGTGTTTCGACAGCCTACAACGGATGCAGGCAGTTTATTCCACGCCTCGGCAACTCTGAGCGTGAAAAAATGTTTCCGAAAGTCATGTGAGCTATGCTGTTTTCTGACTTTGTGGCATGCCCACGTGTGTTAGAAATATGGAGATCAAAAAGGTGCTCAAGAATTGCTGTTGTTAAGATGGTTAATGATCTTATGAGCGTTTACCAGGCCAGTTGCCAGACGCCGGAGTTTCAACAAATTCATTCCCAGGACAGCAAGACGTCTAGAAGATGGCAGATGCCTGATGGAGGGTATTGCATTTTGACAGTCTCGTCTGATGATTGCAGTAAGCATGAAACTAATAGTAACGAGATATTAAATCCATAATATCCAATATTTGATTTTATATATATATATATATATAATATATATAATATATATATATATATATATATATCAGTTCAAATAAAGATTCACTGTGATGAAGGTCGAATTTTCTTTGTGTATGGAATATTTTTTTACATTTTTCTATTATTATTATTTCATTTCATTTGTTTATTTAATAATAATAATAGTTTGAATAATGTATACATAGATAAACTCCTGACCGAAACACATGTGTAAGTGATATTGATTAAAATTATCCTTTATTATCCATTCTGTACTTTCTTTCCTTTATTCATTCTTTCAACATATATATATATATATATATATATATATATATATATATATAAGTAAAAAGAGTGTATATTGTCAGAGTAGAAAAAACATCCTAGTGTCTGTTTGAATAAATTAGAAGATCATTGCCCGAGAGATTAAAAAGAAGAAAAGAAGAAAGAGAGAAAGAAAGAAAGAAAGAAAGTAAGAGTTAAATGAGAGAGAAAGAAAGAAAGAAAGAAAGTAAAGAGTTAAATGATAGAAAGAAAGAAAGAAAGAAAGAAAGTAAAGAGTTAAATGATAGAAAGAAAGAAAGAAAGAAAGAAAGAAAGAGAGAAAGAAAGAAAGTAAAGAGTTAAATGATAGAAAAAGAAAGAAAGAAAGAAAGAAAGAAAGGTAACTGAGTGGAAAGAAAGAAAGAAAGAAAGAAAGAAAGAAAGAATGGGAAGAGAAGAGTTAAATGAGAAAGAAAGAGAGAAAGAAAGAAAGAACTAATTGTTTAAGAAAACTTGATTTAAAAAAATCTATTCCATATGCACGTAAGAATATAGGAGTTAACCCCCCCCCCCAGCAGATTGATCATATATATATTATATATATATATAATGTGTGTCTGTATCTCTGAGCTGTGTGTATGTATATATATATATATATATATATATATATATATATATATATATATCATCCTATCGTGCTGGTAGCACAGATATCCCTGACAATCTATCACCATCCCTCCCTATCATTCATTGCCCTGGGAGGTCCTCTGCACAGCACCCAGTATCTGCGCAGAGTTGATCTATGTACATCTTTGCCGGGTGACCTACTCTGGCATGCTCGTGTGATGGCTTGCGCAGAAGAACGTCACTTATGAGTTCATCCTTGCTTCTCCAGCAGTGCCCAGCGTGTCCTGTTCGCCGCACACGGATGATTTGTGTGATATGGGGCAGATGGTCATACCGTTGTGTTCACGTGGGGTGTCGTTTCCACGTCTTGTAAAATATTGCACCCAGCATTCTTGTGCGAAAGCGCATGGAGAATTTAAGCAAACTAATGTGTTAAATTTGTGGTTGGGTTAGCTCAGTCGGTAGAGCGTTCGGCTAGAAACCACAAGGTTCCTAGTTCGATACCCGCCCTCGCCAACTCAGCGTATGAGTAGCACAGCGATCTGTGCGGTAAAGTAAGAAGCTGATGGTAGGTGTGGCGCCCCACCTCAGATGCCAAAAACAATCTCCTTGTCTAGCGCTATTGAAAAGGGGATAGACTCCCTCGCTGACTGGCTGATACCGACTTTAGGCCGCCCCGACGACTTTACTTTACTTATATGTATATATATATATCTATCATTAAAGTAATATCACTTGGTGAGTGTTATTCTTTTGAATGTTATAGACTTTTGAATACAGATTAATATATTACTACCTCCATCTGATGGTAGGTGTGGCGCTCCATCTCAGACCCCAAAACAATCTCCTTGGTCTAGCGCTAGTGAAAAGGGGATAGACTCCCTCGCTGACTGGCTGATACCGACTTTAGGCTGCCCCAACGACTTTACTTTACTTTTGAATACAGATTAATATATTACTACCTCCATCCCATAATAGTTGTTACATTTGGTCTATAAAATTTATATGCAAATGTAACAAATTGGGAAAGAGAAAATAATACAGCTCCTTACTTTACCGCACATAACCCTGTGCTACTCATACGCTGAGTTGGCGAGGGCGGGTATCGAACTAGGAACCTTGTGGTTTCTAGCCGAACGCTCTACCGACTGAGCTAACCCGGCCCCCCCCAAAAAAGCCATAATATTGATGCTTCTGCAATAACAAGTCAAAGTGCTTCTTTGTCTATGTCAGTTCATATAATTTTATGATAATGAATATATATTTGTCTATTTTTATTGACTTTTGAATACAGATTGAGATATTACTACCGCCATCCCATAATAGTTGTTATATTGTGCTATGAAATTTATATGCAAATGTAACAAATTGGGAAAGAGAAAATAATACTAAAGTATTCAGAAATTTATAATTTCCAATTTTAGTTTCAATACTTCAATGTGGTCACCTGTTGATATGGAACACATTTTATTAGAATGACTAGCAAATATATGCACCCTCCGGGTGCAAGTATTTAAGTTTTAATATAATAAAATATCATGTTAAATTAGAAAGGCTAATGAAACTGAATAAGAATTCAAATAAAAATATTTGGAACAGAGGGGGAATGATTGAAAAATAGAACAACTTTGAAACTAACTCTTCCATCATTTTCCCTTACTCCCGTCTTTCATTGGTAAATTTTCCTAATTTAACTATTTAGTTAAAATAGGAAGTAAAGGATAATATTACAGTTATTTCTTCTTGTCAATGGATTTCTTTTAAGATTTATCCCCAAGATTTTTGCTCATATTCATTAATATAAAACCAAACAATTAGAAATCAATGATACTAAGCATATATTTATTAAAATCAAATTTTTAGGATCAATATGCAAATTAGCCTTCCCATTCACACTGTAAACCGCTATTTTGTTGTATATATAAATACAATTGCATGTTATTAGTATGTATATATGGTCAACGGTGGCTTCGGCCTCTGGACCATTGATATAATTAACGGCGTCGATCCCAGGGGGCTATCCCCCCAGGCAACACCTGCCCCCTTGATTTAAAGGGGCAGGGTTGGGTTTATTGCCCAGCGCCTGAGGCGCCCCCCTTGAGGGGGAATGCCGACGGGATCGACGCAATTTTTCACCTGCCACTCCATGAGTCTCGGCTTGTGGGTGGTCCCACATAAATAGGGCCTTGTGCCTGACCCGTACAAGTGGGGTGCGTGGAAAATATCATGTAGATATGATCAACAGTCTTAATGATATAAAACAATTTTATTAATAATTGAGGTTTAAATAAAAATAAAATCATGGAGAATGTGTTGTAAATAACAAAGGGAATTGTGACTTGAATAGTAATATAGTTTCGGTTACAGACAGGAAAACCCACAATCTCCATTATAATAAGATGTATTGATACTGAAGTATTTATTGTTTTGGCTCCATGTTTATAATAAATATGCTTCATTATTAAGAGTATTTACGGTTTCGCAGGAGCTCTTATTTCTCCGTAGTTGTAGGCAAATTGTCGGACAAAGAAGGAACAAACACGAAAGTAAATGCAGACACTTGTATTGATAAAAAATTACATAAAATTGTTGCAAATTTTAATGGTATTTGCTACCAGACTTTATATGTATGGAAGTCTTTACATACAAAGAAAGACATATTGATTGTTAAGCTAACACATTGGCTCTGTAAGAATTCACAATTGCTAAGAAAAACCCACAAAATATTTAGGTCTCCATGGATTGGTCAAAAAATGGAAACAATTGTCTGTGTAACAGGAAACAATTTTGCTTTCAAAAATTTCTCAGTCAGTAAGGGCATCCACCTCAGAACTGCAAGGTTCTGGGTTCAATACTGGCATCTCACCCACTCAACGCATGGGTAGCACAGATTTAATCTGTGCAATAAATTGGGAAGCTGATGATATGTGTGGCACCCACCTTAGACCCCCCCCCCAAAAAAAAAAATCAGGTCTTCATGGATTGATTAAAAACATGAAAACAAAAACAATTGTCTGTGTGACAGGAAACAATTTTGCAGCATTTTCATTCAAGTCCCATCTAGCTTATTCTCTAGGCGCTTCGTTAGTGCAGCCGTATAGTGGTTAGAGTGTCCGCCTGTCAACCTGACAGGTAGGGTTCGAATCATGCACAAAGCACTGCCCTGTCTATAGCTCTGCTGATGAGGCCTAATGGGCTGAAATGTACATACAGAGATGACTTTTTCTCGATTTGTTTACGCTTTACATTTAGACCGATATGCACGCCTAATTCATTTAGTTATAATTAATTAATTAACAAAATTAGGTTGACTTTAATTAAGCACATAATCTCCCCCCCCACACACATATATATATATTTGATAATTTTGAATCATATTACCACGACCAGACAACTCGGCAAACACCATTTGCGACATCCGGAGCACTGGACAGCTGTTTCGACCTCCTTTGGTCTCATCAGCAGTGCATACCACAATCTCCGCCACTAGAGATTGAACCAGTGGACCACAGCGTGAAGAGCGGGGACTTAACACACTGTGCCACCAGCCCATGCCACAAACGGAGAATGCCAAATCATCTAGTCAATGGTAACAATAATTCACACACACACACACACACACATACCACACACACATATATATATATATATATATATATATATATATATATATATATATATATATATATATATAACAATTGTTTAATAAAAGAGGTAACACAAACCTTGATTTTTCTACGGACCATTTACTCCTTGTGGTGAGGTTAAAAGGGAATAAAAATTCCTAAAGTTTTCCTTGCAAGTCCGGAATCCTTCTTTGTGTTAGTCTTATAAGCAAGAAGTAAATTTGGATAATATCCAATATAATAAGAATGTAGTTATTTGTTCAACTGAAGTCAGCCTGACGTTGAGTTGATAAGTGAGCTAAATATCAGTTTCTCATTCTAAGCATTTTTGATAAATAATTTAATCTATATTAACAAAGGAAACAAATAAACAGTATTTTAGGTAAATAATAATAGTTATCCCGAGAAGACAAAACATACGTTAATCCCTAAAATATAAGTAGAATTTTACACGTTTATACTATCTATCTATTGTAAGTGGAATTAAGTTTGAAAAAAAAAACCCAAAAAACAACAACAAAGAGATTAGAACTGACAAATAAACAGATAGAATTAAGCCGGACACGACAATAGAAATTATTAAAGAAAACTAGCTATGTGCAAAAAACGCTCTTTTAATACGCACGGATTTTGTTAAAAAATATATTAAAACATTAATAAAAAATGAAAGATTAACTTTTGTTGGAAATTGGGTTATCTGCCCACCCGGAAGTCCGGACAATAGGGGACAGAGCATAGAATCCTGAATCAGCAGAACGAATACTGCAGGCACTAGCAGAAGACCAGAGTCGGCACGCTAGAGAAAGACGACAACTCCGACAAGACAAGCAGACAACACCGAGACAAGATAAGTGTACTTGAATCTCTTGTATTACCTTTATATATCCCGCCAGTAGAAATTCCCCTGGCAAAGTAACAGAAATACTGGGGTGAATTAGTATCTCAGTCGTAAAGGAAGGAGACAAGGCAAATTATAGAGTTTATAAATGGGTTAACAGTTTATTTGGGGGTTAGTTATTAATGTGTGTGTATACAATTCTTGTGCAAATGTCTTTAAGAGTTTGCCAGAGAATTTCTACTGGCGGGATATATAAAGGTAATACAAGAGATTCAAGTACACTTATCTTGTCTCGGTGTTGTCTGCTTGTTGGAGTTGTCATCTTTCTCTAGCGTGCCGACTCTGGTCTTCTGCTAGTGCCTGCAGTATTCGTTCTGCTGATTCAGGGTTCTATGCTCTGTCCCCTATTGTCCGGACTTCCGGGTGGGCAGATAATCCAATTTCCAACACTTTTTAATGTTTTATTTTACATTTAATATAAAGAACAATTCCAAGTTTATGTGTTATAAAAAAGAAAAAAAGAAATTTCTCTTACATAAAACCTAATTTTGCATTTAAAAGTAAATTCCCATAAAATATTTTCTTTGATCAATAAATACGATTTTGATATCCGCTAAAGAAAAGTATTTATTTTACATTTTATAAATTAAAAAAAATCCCTGAAAAAAAAAAAAAAAAAATAAACAAGTAGACAATAGGAACTTTTAATATAAAATTCTTTAGAAAATAACCTAACAATTTAGAAAAGAAAAAGAAAAAGAAAATATACACATTTTTTCTTATTTACGAGATTTAAGTTTCAATGTTAAAGATGCCCTATTACCAAAAACGAATTAGTAGCGATTTAGTTCTTTTACATATGTTCCGTCATTAAATTATCTTTCCAAAAATGTAAAAATCATTTATATCCCCTCCCCCTAAAAAAAGATCTTGTACGGGGGATCAATGCGCGAAACAAAAACTAACGAAAAAAATTATTAACTTTTTCAATTTAGTAAACATTTATTTACAATAAAAGTTCGTCTTTTATTAATTCATATACCGAAAGTTTTATTAAAATCGGATAGTTAGTTTATTTTATATGATTTTTAGAAGAATTTCCTGTGATCACCCTTTTTTCGAGCCAGCGATAATTTGCACATAGCTAAAGAAAACATATGAATAGGCTAGCAATACCCAATTTGTCGTCTGCTACGAATTTTAAAAACGAATTAAAATTAATTAAATCTATTATTTAAGGTCAAACTTTTGTCTAAAACGATAAGTAGTAACATACTGACCATCCTTAAAAAAAGAAAAATTTTATTACATTAGTAATTTATATTTAATATATTTAAAACGATTTGTTTTGATCTATTTTGATCGCCGACGCCATCTTGGTTCTATTTAAGTTCTTTTATTGGCTTGTTTACAATTTTAATGTAACATTCGCGATTGCAAGAAAATTTGCCAAAAATCAGTTAATTATCCGATTTTAATGAAATTTTCAGTATTGATTTATCAATTAATGAATTTTATAATGCATTAGTTATTTTATTTCAAAATTTTAATTTAGTATTTTTGCTATGAAAAATTAATATATAAAATTCATTTAAAATATGAAAAGCCTGATGTTAAGTTTGAAATGTTATATTTTTAGTTTCTATAAATAAATATCTACTTAATGCAAACCTTATTTTAGTATATCAAAGTATATGTTTTGAAGAAAAACTCGATTGAAAATGTACCCCCCCCCCCTTTTTAAGCAGAAAAAATATCGATGTATATTTTTTTCTTTTATAAGATAATAGCCAATTAAATAATGATCGAAATGAGTATAAAAGAAATCTCCAAAAAATTAATTATTTATGATTTTTTTGCATTTTATTTTTTGATTTTCGGTACTTATTTTCTCATAGAAAAGCCACCGTATTTTTTTTTTGTTTCTATTCATAACTTCGGTCTTTTATCTCTTTATTTATACTGTAATTAGTAAACTATAAGACCAACTCGCAAAAATGTTACGCCCCCAACATAAGTGTGTGTGTGTGTGTGGGGGGGGGTCAAAATTAAGCGACCTGAAAAAAATGAAAGTTTTGAAATAAGATAAGTAATGCATTATAAAGATCGTTCATTGATAAATAAACACTGAAAATTTAATTTCCGATAATTCCCTGATTTTTGGTAAATTATTTTCTGTAAATTCATTTTGTTAAAAACGCATTTTCGGTCAATTTTGGACCATCCTAATCTATTGTAAGTGGAATTAAGTTCGAAGAAAAACAACAGAGAGATAAGAATAAACAGACAAATAAATAAACACATAGAATTAAGCCGCATACGACAATAAAAATTATTAAAGAAAACATATGAATAGGCAAAGGTTTTAAAGTAGGGATACCCAAAATTGGCCTAAAATCTACCTGAAGAGACTAGACTCATTTTGTGTTTCTGGTCGAAATAAATTCATCATAGTCAAATGACGGCTGAGTTTTTCTTTCTTTGAAAGTTATATATATATATATATATATATATATATATATATATATATATATATATATATATATATAGTATGAACAAAAAGTATTAAGACAATCAGGAATATTTCTTGTATGTTGTTTATTCTCAACTAGATCGACCTTAGGTCATCGTCAGGAGAAAATTTCTTATTTGAAGAAATTGTTTATAGATTATTAGAAAGGGAGCATTATAGAAGAACTATAAAGGTTGAAGTGTTTTTGCGGGTTTGACATGCTATTAAAATATTTCGCACACATAGAAGAATAAATGTTCACTCTGATGAAGGTCGATTCTTCTATGTGTGCGAAATATTTTCACACACATAAACTGACCGAAACACATGTGTAAGTGATATCGATTAATGTGATATCGATTAAATTCATTTTATCCATTTACATTTCTTTTCTTTACTCATTTTTCCTCATATTGTTGGATTCAATTCCTTTTCCATTTTTACACACACACACACACACACACACACACACACACACACACACACACACACACACACACATATATATATATATATATATAGGTAGGTAGATAAATAGATAGATAGATAGATAAACAGACTGAGATAGCTAGCTAGATATCTAATTATATAATCAGATTGAGATAGATGTTAACACAGAAAACAAATTAACAATATTTTATGTAAAGAATAATAGTCATCACGAGAAGACAAAAATGTTAATATGGCCAACAAAACCGGATTTCTAAAAATCCGACTATGACATTTTAAAAACGAGTGGTCATGGCTGTTAAATGGTAATGACGGGTAACCCCACCCCAACCAGAGCTCCAGACCTCATAAGTAACGTACTCCCTAGGACAACTACACATGGACATACCAGTGTAGGCCGACTAGCAAAAACCAACATCAATCAACTTTGTGCGGATTCTGGATGCCGTGCGGAGAGCCTGTCAAGGGCGATAACTGATAAAAATGGAGAGAGAGAGAGAGAGAGAGAGAGAGAGAGAGAGAGAGAGAGAGAGAGAGAGAGATGTTATATCATTAGTGGCTTGGATAATTAAGGAAACATCTAGAAGGACACAGTAAAATCATATCCATGCATGCCAGTGTTTTTCTTTTTTCTTCCCCTACCATTTCCAGCTAACTAAATACATTTCAATATTTTTTTGGGAAACGAAGTACATTGTATGGAGTACAAGGTAGAGGTTAGATGGCTTTAGTTGTTCATAGATTTCTCCCTTGAAAATTAATACATTAGCAGAGATGCTTAAAAAAATAAAAGGACACAGTGAAATCATATCCATGCATCCCAGTGTTTTTCTTTTTTCTTCCCTCACTATTTCAAGCTAACTGTAAATACATTTCAACAGTTTCTTAGAAATGAATTACACAGAATAGGTTACAAGGTAGGGGTTAGACAGCTTTAGTTGTTTGCCCAAATTATAAATAAAAACCCTATAATCTATGAAGAAACTTTAGTTGGGACCCATCAAATTTCCTGGGGACTCATTCAAAAGAATCAGTTTTAGTAAAACGTAAATTATGGGTGAAAAAGAAATAAATATTTTTGAAAAATATTCGGAAATGAAGAAATCTAGTTGGAATGAATTTTGTGAATTTTGAATTGTTTGAATTCCAAATATCGGGAGAATTAAAATCATTATTAAGAGGAGAAATCTGTCCAGAGGAATGTCGAATTGTTTGGTTAAAATTCCAATGTACTTATATGATGCAATACAACAATATACAATGGAATTAGAAATATAATTTTATAAAGGAATTTAAACATCAATTTTATATGAATAGAATTAAATCTAGACCCAAGACTGATTGAAAAACCAATTAGTCATTCTTAGGAACAGGGGTTCCGTATGCAATCTTATATATATATATATATATATATATATATATATATATATTTGTAAATGTATAAGTAGTAACTTACCGGTGGGTATGAGTACGATCATTGGAAGCACACAATATCCAGAGGTTAAGATTGAGAAAAAACAAATACAAAGTGCTCAATACAATGTAGAGCAAAAATTTATTTTAACAATGGAAAGGGGTAACCTACTCGAGTTTCATCGATTGATTCTTCAGGGTTACATTAGTTAAATTAATCGAGTTTTCGATTAATTTTAGATGGTATAATACATGTCCGTTGGAATAGGATTTATCCTTAATAAGAATATATATATATATATATATATATATATATATATATATATATATATATATATATATATATATATATATAATTAGGCAGCATTTCTTCTTTAAGGCATATATTATTGAACAATGCACCCATTTTTTTTGTTTGCAAATTTTGTTTCTTGTTCTTTCAAATTGCTGGATTGATCTAATGATATCTGGCGAAAATTGGCTGATGTATTTGCCATAACTTATTTCCCCGAATACTTTCCCCCCTATCGTGGGCCATCTTCAGTCTGTATGTCAAATCCAACCAACCAACCAACCAACTAGAAATAGTACAATCCTAGTGTCTTTGGTTTAGAAAATAGCTTTTTATAGAATATTTGGAAAGGGGAACTTATTGATAGCCACATGTTGTCTGCTGGGAATAATACCTAATAATATCCGTTTTGATTGTAAAACATTTCAAAGAAATAAAAAATCCTAGTGTCTTTGGTTTAGAAGATAGCTTTTTATAGAATATTTGGAAAGGGGAACTTATTGATAGCCACATGTTGTCTGCTGGGAATAATACCTAATAATATCCGTTTTGATTGTAAAACATTTCAAAGAAATAAAAAAGAAATCCTAGTGTCTTTGGTTTAGAAGCAAATACACCCGTTTTTGTAAAAGATTGGATGATCGGGGTGGGGGTGGGTATGGGGGTGTTTATTGATGGCTGACGAAATATACAATGGAATCAGAAATAATGACGTAAGAAAATAATCAGCAGATTAATGGTAATTATAAAAGAAGGGTTGAATAGTCGAAGGAGAGAAGAGTGAAAGTCCGAAAGGGTTTGGAGAAGCAAGCACGACGTCGACATTTTAGCCTCTCTGAAGAGTGTAACGTAGCCGTTCGTCACAGTACCCAATAGATATATTTGTTACGTACTTTCTTACTGCTTCTTACTCTGGTCTTCTATTCTTCCGGCCGTCTTCTGATCGTCTAGTCTTCTGTCTTCTATCTTCTAATGGTCTTCTAATGGTCGGGTATATCTTCTACAGGTCTCGTCTGGTCTTTCTCATCTGGGGATTCCGTGTCTGGTTCTGCTGGGGACCATTTCTTATCAGAAGCCTTGTGTCATTGTTAGCTTTTAGTAATAACAACAAGACTTCGATTTACCTTTGATGTTATTTTATTCCGGATCCCCAGAACCAGACAAAATGCGCGCTGAGAGTTACATCTTGCTAGCTTCTAAATCTGCAACTGACTAACTGCAACTGACTAACTGAGTTCCTTACACCTTAAACCGGAAGGGCTTCTATCACTTCCGATTCCCACGGTCCCTTTCCGCAAGGCAAGGTCAGAGTGAGGTCAAGCATTGTCACTCACTCTCAAGGCCATCAGCTGCACTGATCGCCATAAGGATTTCTATACTACCTTAAAAAGTAATAGGGATCCAATTAATATGTAACAAGAGCAGCCTTTTCTTTCTTTCTTTCTTTCTTTTCTCTTCCAAGTTTGACAGTTAACTTACAGTAATGAGATGGTGACCACTTAGTGATGATTCTTCTCAGTACTTGTGCTACATAATTAGCGGGATTGGATAATTAAGGGTTGCAAAAGAATCAGTTTAAGTAAAAGGAAATTATAGGTGAAAAAAAAAAAAAGAAATATTTTGGAAAACATATTTTGAAAGGAAGAATCTGGCTGGAATGCATTTTGATTGTTTGTGAATTGTTTGGTTAAACACTATATCCAGAGTAAAATCAGTATAGTTCTTCAGGGTGATGTGTTACATAATTAAGGCGCTTGGATAATTAAATGTTGCAAATGAATTAGTTTTAGTAAAAAATAAATTAGGGTGGGGTGGGCAGAAAGAAAGAAATATTTTGGAAAACATATTTTGAAAGGAAGAATCTGGCTGGAATGCATTTTTGCTGTTTGAATTCCAACGAGAGAAAATGCCGATGTTAGATATTCAGTTAACTTACAGGCGGGAGTATCATAAATTTACTAGATCTAATTATGCCGATTCTGTCATTATAAACATCTCTCTATCTACCTTTTTTTCCTAAATATTTTCGGGATAAATCCCATCATCAGAGGTTATAGAAGTACTTGTGTTTTTTTAGTACTTATCTTAAGGCACTGGCGTAATCGTATGTTGTTTATATCCCTCTGATGATGGGATTTATCCCGAAAATATTTTGGAAAAAAAGGTAAATAAACATAATTTTCAACCCCTATTCCATTGCATTGTCAATTGCCTTCAAATTTCTATTTTACACATACGCACAATGCTTCAAACAAACTATTAAAAAAAACCTTTATCTTTCTATCTCTCTTTGCGTCGGCGATTACTACAGACAATCACGACCATAATAAATTTGTTAATAAAAAAGAATTGCGCTCGTGTTTTTTTTTTTTTTTTTTTTAAGTCAGCACAAGGTTACCCGGGATCTTAATTTAAGGGTCGTTTTCACACACGAAGAAACGAGCCCATTTATAAGAAACAGTTAACTTACAGGCGGGAGCGTCAAAGATCTAATTATGCTGATTCTGTTATTATAAACATCTCTCTATCTCTCTTTGCGTCGGCGACAAAAATGTGTCGCGCTTATGTTTCTTTTCAAAAATCAGTACATGGTAACCCGGGATCTTAATCTAAGAGTCGTTTTCACACACAAAGAAACGAGCCTATTTATAAGAAACAGTTAACTTACAGGCGGGAGCGTCATAGATCTAATTATGCTGATTCTGTTATTATAAACATCTCTCTATCTCTCTTTGCGTCGGCGACAAAAATGTGTCGCGCTTATGTTTCTTTTCAAAAATCAGTACATGGTAACCCGGGATCTTAATCTAAGAGTCGTTTTCACACACAAAGAAACGAGCCTATTTATAAGAAACAGTTAACTTACAGGCGGGAGCGTCATGGATTTAATTATGCTGATTCTGTTATTATAAACATCTCTCTATCTCTCTTTGCGTCGGCGACAAAAAAGTGTCGCGCTTGTGTTTCTTTTCAAAAATCACCACATGGTAACACGGGATCTTAATCTAAGAGTCGTTTTCACACACAAAGAAACGAGCCCATTTATAAGAAACAGTTAACTGACAGGCGGTAGCGTCATAAATTTACTAGATCTAATTATGTCGATTCTGTTATTATAAACATCTCCTTATCTCTCTTTGCGTCTGCGACAAAAAAGTGTCGGACTTGTGACCCAGTACGTTACATTTGGATAGGTGACCACTTAGTAACAGAAGATACTGCAAGCAACCGGAGGCTTGTATGCTAGACTAAACAGAGCTTAGTAATAAAGTAAGTAATTTGTTCATTTAACTTGAACATTCCATATTCCAATTTTACACTAGTGAACATTCCATATTGCAATTCTAATTGCATTTATTCAAGCAAACACACAAATCTGCAGACCCCAAGAATTAATAAGAAAGAAAGAAGTTAAGCAACGATAAGCCTGTTCAGTATTTAGATGGGTGACCACTTAGTAACAGAAGGTACTGTAAGCAACCCGTGGCTTGTACGCCAGACTAAACAAAGCTTAGCAAATAACAATAAGAAAGGAAGAAGTTAAGCAACGATAAGCCTGTTCAGTATTTAGATGGGTGACCACTTAGTAACAGAAGGTACTGTAAGCAACCCGTGGCTTGTACGCCAGACTAAACAAAGCTTAGCAAATAACAATAAGAAAGGAGAAGTTAAGCAACGATAAGCCTGCTTCAGTATGTTAGGATCTGGGTGAACCACTTAGTAACAGAAGGTATTGTAAGCAACCGGTGACTTGTATGCTAGACTAAACAAAGTTTAGTAAATAACAACACTAAGAAAGGAAGAAGTTAAGCAACGATGAGCCTGTTCAGTATTTAGATGGGTGACCACTTAGTAACAGAAGGTATTGTAAGCAACCGGTGACTTGTATGCTAGACTAAACAAAGTTTAGTAAATAACAACACTAAGAAAGGAAGAAGTTAAGCAACGATAAGCCTGTTCAGTATTTAGATGGGTGACCACTTAATAACAGAAGGTATTGTAAGCAACCGGTGACTTGTATGCTAGACTAAACAAAGTTTAGTAAATAACAACAATAAGAAAGGAAGAAGTTAAGCAACGATGAGCCTGTTCAGTATTTAGATGGGTGACCACTTAGTAACAGAAGGTATTGTAAGCAACCGGTGACTTGTATGCTAGACTAAACAAAGCTTAGTAAATAACAATAAGAAAGGAAGAAGTTAAGCAACGATGAGCCTGTTCAGTATTTAGATGGGTGACCACTTAGTAACAGAAGGTATTGTAAGCAACCGGTGACTTGTATGCTAGACTAAACAAAGCTTAGTAAATAACAATAAGAAAGGAAGAAGTTAAGCAACGATGAGCCTGTTCAGTATTTAGATGGGTGACCACTTAGTAACAGAAGGTATTGTAAGCAACCGGTGACTTGTATGCTAGACTAAACAAAGCTTAGTAAATAACAACAATAAGAAAGGAAGAAGTTAAGCAACGATAAGCCTGTTCAGTATTTAGATGGGTGACCACTTAGTAACAGAAGGTATTGTAAGCAACCGGTGACTTGTATGCTAGACTAAACAAAGCTTAGTAAATAACAATAAGAAAGGAAAAGTTAAGCAACGATGAGCCTGTTCAGTATTTAGATGGGTGACCACTTAGTAACAGAAGGTATTGTAAGCAACCGGTGACTTGTATGCTAGACTAAACAAAGCTTAGTAAATAACAATAAGAAAGGAAGAAGTTAAGCAACGATGAGCCTGTTCAGTATTTAGATGGGTGACCACTTAGTAACAGAAGGTATTGTAAGCAACCGGTGACTTGTATGCTAGACTAAACAAAGCTTAGTAAATAACAATAAGAAAGAAAGAAGTTAAGCAACGATGAGCCTGTTCAGTATTTAGATGGGTGACCACTTAGTAACAGAAGGTATTGTAAGCAACCGTGACTTGTATGCTAGACTAAACAAAGTTTAGTAAATAACAACACTAGAAAGGAAGAAGTTAAGCAACGATGAGCCTGTTCAGTATTTAGATGGGTGACCACTTAGTAACAGAAGGTATTGTAAGCAACCGGTGACTTGTATGCTAGACTAAACAAAGTTTAGTAAATAACAACAATAAGAAAGAAAGAAGTTAAGCAACGATAAGCCTTTCAGTATTTAGATGGGTGACCACTTAGTAACAGAAGGTATTGTAAGCAACCGGTGACTTGTAT
Source organism: Doryteuthis pealeii (assembly GCA_023376005.1). NCBI lineage: Eukaryota > Metazoa > Mollusca > Cephalopoda > Myopsida > Loliginidae > Doryteuthis > Doryteuthis pealeii. Next base: position 26,396,989 of record CM042177.1, on the reverse strand, counting down.
GCTAGACTAAACAAAGTTTAGTAAATAACAACAATAAGAAAGAAAGAAGTTAAGCAACGATAAGCCCTGTTCAGTATTTAGATGGGTGACCACTTAGTAACAGAAGGTATTGTAAGCAACCGGTGACTTGTATGCTAGACTAAACAAGCTTAGTAAATAACAACAATAAGAAAGGAAGAAGTTAAGCAACGATGAGCCTGTTCAGTATTTAGATGGGTGACCACTTAGTAACAGAAGGTATTGTAAGCAACCGGTGACTTGTATGCTAGACTAAACAAAGTTTAGTAAATAACAACAATAAGAAAGGAAGAAGTTAAGCAACGATGAGCCTGTTCAGTATTTAGATGGGTGACCACTTAGTAACAGAAGGTATTGTAAGCAACCGGTGACTTGTATGCTAGACTAAACAAAGTTTAGTAAATAACAACAATAAGAAAGAAAGAAGTTAAGCAACGATGAGCCTGTTCAGTATTTAGATGGGTGACCACTTAGTAACAGAAGGTATTGTAAGCAACCGGTGACTTGTATGCTAGACTAAACAAAGTTTAGTAAATAACAACAATAAGAAAGGAAGAAGTTAAGCAACGATGAGCCTGTTCAGTATTTAGATGGGTGACCACTTAGTAACAGAAGGTATTGTAAGCAACCGGTGACTTGTATGCTAGACTAAACAAAGTTTAGTAAATAACAACAATAAGAAAGGAAGAAGTTAAGCAACGATGAGCCTGTTCAGTATTTAGATGGGTGACCACTTAGTAACAGAAGGTATTGTAAGCAACCGGTGACTTGTATGCTAGACTAAACAAAGTTAGTAAATACAACAATAAGAAAGAAAGAAGTTAAGCAACGATGAGCCTGTTCAGTATTTAGATGGGTGACCACTTAGTAACAGAAGGTATTGTAAGCAACCGGTGACTTGTATGCTAGACTAAACAAAGCTTAGTGAAATAACAACAATAAGAAAGAAAGAAGTTAAGCAACGATGAGCCTGTTCAGTATTTAGATGGGTGACCACTTAGTAACAGAAGGTATTGTAAGCAACCGGTGACTTGTATGCTAGACTAAACAAAGTTTAGTAAATAACAACAATAAGAAAGGAAGAAGTTAAGCAACGATGAGCCTGTTCAGTATTTAGATGGGTGACCACTTAGTAACAGAAGGTATTGTAAGCAACCGTGACTTGTATGCTAGACTAAACAAAGTTTAGTAAATAACAACAATAAGAAAGAAAGAAGTTAAGCAACGATGAGCCTGTTCAGTATTTAGATGGGTGACCACTTAGTAACAGAAGGTATTGTAAGCAACCGTGACTTGTATGCTAGACTAAACAAAGTTTAGTAAATAACAACACTAAGAAAGGAAGAAGTTAAGCAACGATGAGCCTGTTCAGTATTTAGATGGGTGACCACTTAGTAACAGAAGGTATTGTAAGCAACCGGTGACTTGTATGCTAGACTAAACAAAGTTTAGTAAATAACAATAAGAAAGAAAGAAGTTAAGCAACGATGAGCCTGTTCAGTATTTAGATGGGTGACCACTTAGTAACAGAAGGTATTGTAAGCAACCGGTGACTTGTATGCTAGACTAAACAAAGTTTAGTAAATAACAACAATAAGAAAGGAAGAAGTTAAGCAACGATGAGCCTATTCAGTATTTAGATGGGTGACCACTTAGTAACAGAAGGTATTGTAAGCAACCGGTGACTTGTATGCTAGACTAAACAAAGTTTAGTGAATAACAACACTAAGAAAGGAAGAAGTTAAGCAACAATGAGCCTATTCAGTATTTAGATGGGTGACCACTTAGTAACAGAAGGTATTGTAAGCAACCGGTGACTTGTATGCTAGACTAAACAAAGTTTAGTAAATAACAACACTAAGAAAGGAAGAAGTTAAGCAACGATGAGCCTATTCAGTATTTAGATGGGTGACCACTTAGTAACAGAAGGTATTGTAAGCAACCGGTGACTTGTATGCTAGACTAAACAAAGTTTAGTGAATAACAACAATAAGAAAGAAAGAAGTTAAGCAACGATGAGCCTGTTCAGTATTTAGATGGGTGACCACTTAGTAACAGAAGGTATTGTAAGCAACCGGTGACTTGTATGCTAGACTAAACAAAGTTTAGTGAATAACAACACTAAGAAAGGAAGAAGTTAAGCAACAATGAGCCTATTCAGTATTTAGATGGGTGACCACTTAGTAACAGAAGGTATTGTAAGCAACCGGTGACTTGTATGCTAGACTAAACAAAGTTTAGTGAATAACAACAATAAGAAAGGAAGAAGTTAAGCAACAATGAGCCTGTTCAGTATTTAGATGGGTGACCACTTAGTAACAGAAGGTATTGTAAGCAACCGGTGACTTGTATGCTAGACTAAACAAAGTTTAGTAAATAACAACAATAAGAAAGGAAGAAGTTAAGCAACGATGAGCCTGTTCAGTATTTAGATGGGTGACCACTTAATAACAGAAGGTATTGTAAGCAACCGGTGACTTGTATGCTAGACTAAACAAAGCTTAGTAAATAAAACAATAAGAAAGGAAGAAGTTAAGCAACGATGAGCCTATTCAGTATTTAGATGGGTGACTACTCAGTAACAACAGGTACTACAAGCAAACTGAAGCCTGTTTTCCAGACTAAACGAAGCTTAGTAAATAACAACAATAAGAAAGAAAGAAGTTAAGCAACGATGAGCCTATTCAGTATTTAGATGGGTGACTACTCAGTAACAAAGGTACTACAAGCAAACTGAAGCCTGTTTTCCAGACTAAACGAAGCTTAGTAAATAACAACAATAAGAAAGAAAGAAGTTAAGCAACGATGAGCCTATTCAGTATTTAGATGGGTGACTACTCAGTAACAACAGGTACTACAAGCAAACTGAAGCCTGTTTTCCAGACTAAACGAAGCTTAGTAAATAACAACAATAAGAAAGAAAGAAGTTAAGCAACGATGAGCCTATTCAGTATTTAGATGGGTGACTACTCAGTAACAACAGGTACTACAAGCAACCTGAAGCTCATTTGCCCGACTACACAAAGCTTAGTAAATAACAACAATAAGAAAGGAAGAAGTTAAGCAATGATGAGCCCGTTCAGTATTTAGATGGGTGACCACTTAGTAACAGAAGGTACTGTAAGCAACCCGTGGCTTGTACGCCAGACTAAACAAAGCTTAACAAATAACAATAAGAATGGAAGAAGTTAAGCAACGATGAGCCTATTCAGTATTTAGATGGGTGACCACTTAATAACAGAAGGTATTGTAAGCAACCAGTGACTTGTATGCTAGACTAAACAAAGTTTAGTAAATAACAACAATAAGAAAGGAAGAAGTTAAGCAACGATGAGCCTGTTCAGTATTTAGATGGGTGACCACTTAATAACAGAAGGTATTGTAAGCAACCAGTGACTTGTATGCTAGACTAAACAAAGTTTAGTAAATAACAACAATAAGAAAGGAAGAAGTTAAGCAACGATGAGCCTGTTCAGTATTTAGATGGGTGACCACTTAGTAACAGAAGGTACTGTATGCAACCCTTGGCTTGTACGCCAGACTAAACAAAGCTTAGTAAATAACAATAAGAAAGGAAAAAGTTAAGCAGTATTCAGATATGTTGGAGTTTTTTTGTGATATAGTTATTTACTAAGTTTTGCTTAGATGTGGCACAAGGCCGAATGTAAGGGGCACCCCGTGAGACACGGAATTCACTAGTCATGATTTGCCAGTCTCACTTGCTAACCATTACACCACATGAGGTGCCCTGCAATGCACCACCAAAATTTATAGACTAGGCGGGGTTACGTGGTCTATTCCTCTGCCAATCAATAACCCTAATGTTTGGCTGATTTACTACTTAAACACTGACACTTTCCATAGTTCATTTGCTCTAATTGATGAAGGAACTTACAATTCTAAGGATTCTTTTACTAAAGGATTACCAAAGATTTCTTCTGGACAAGCGCTCTTGCTTGAAGGCTAAAAGGATGGCCCATAAAATCGTAACACGATGGGTGACCACTTAGTAACAGAAGATACCGTAAGCAACCGGTGGCTTGTATGCTAGACTAAGCAAACAATATAGCGACTAATTTACGCATTTAACTTGAACATTCCATATTTCAATTCTAATTGCATTTATTCAAGCAAACACACACATCTGCAGACACTAAGAATTAATAACAACAATAAGAAAGAAAGAAGTTTTTACACACGAAGAAACGAGCCCATTTATAAGAAACAGTTAACTTACAGGCTGGAGCGTCATAAGTTTACTAGATCTAATTATGTCGATTCTATTATTATAAACATCTCTCTATCTCTCTTTGCGTCGGCAACTACTACAGACAATCACAACCATAATAAAATTGTTGACAAAAAGAGTTGCGCTTCTGTTTGTTTTTAAAAGTCAACACAAGTTTACCTGAGATCTTAATTTAAGGGTCGTTTTCACACACGAAGAAACAAGTCCATCTATAAGAAACAGTTAACTTACAGGCGGGAGCGTCATAGATCTAATTATGTCGATTCTGTTATTATAAACATCTCTCTATCTCTCTTTGCGTTGGCGAATACTACGGACAATCACAACCATAATAAGTTTGTTGATAATTTAAGGATCGTTTTCACACACGAAGAAACGAGCCCATTTATAAGAAACAGTTAACTTACAGGCGGGAGCGTCATAAGTTTATTCTGTTATTATAAACATCTCTCTATCTCTCTTTGCGTCGGCGACTACTACAGACAATCACAACCATAATAAATTTGTTGATAAAAAAGAATTGGGCCCATGTTTTTTAAGTCAGCACATGGTTACCCGGGATCTTAATTTAAGGATCGTTTTCACACACAAAGAAACGAGCCTATTTATAAGAAACAGTTAACTTACAGGCGGGAGCGTCATAAGTTTACTAGATCTAATTATGTCGATTCTGTTATTATAAACATCTCTCTATCTCTCATTGCGTCAGCGACTACTACTGACAATCACGACAATAATAAAATTGTTGAAAAAAAGAGTTGCGCTTGTGTTTGTTTTTAAAAGTCAGGACAATGTTACCTGAGATCTTAACTTTTCACACACGAAGAAACAAGTCCATCTATAAGAAACAGTTAACTTACAGGCGGGAGCGTCATAGATCTAATTATGCTGATTCTGTTATTATAAACATCTCTCTATCTCTCTTTGCGTCGGTGACAAAAAAGTGTCGCGCTTGTGTTTCTTTTCAAAAATCACCACATGGTAACCCGGGATCTTAATCTAAGAGTCGTTTTCACACACAAAGAAACGAGCCCATTTATAAGAAACTAAAACCCAGTACGTTACATTTGGATAGGTGACCACTTAGTAACAGAAGATACTGCAAGCAACCGGAGGCTTGTATGCTAGACTAAACAAAGCTTAGCAATAAAGTAAGTAATTTGTTCATTTAACTTGAACATTCCATATTTCAATTTTACACTAGTGAACATTCCATATTGAAATTCTAATTGCATTTATTCAAGCAAACACACACATCTGCAGACACCAAGAATTAATAACATTCCAAGAAAGTGATCTATTGCAGCTGTCAACGACACAAACTGTTTATGCAAATAAATAAATGCATATGCAAATTTTGAATAACTTACATTCTCTGTGTTCATTGTAAACTAACAGTGCCTACCCATATTGCATACCAGTTGCAAAGTGGTCACTATTTTTAAAAAAATGAAGGTATTAAAGTTTTGGATAATTATTCGTATTCAAAACAGTCCAACTAGCACTACTGGCGGGATATATAAAGGAATTTTGATTGTAAAACATTTCAAAGAAATAAAAAAAATCCTAGGGTCTTTGGTTTAGAAGATAGCTTTTTATAGAATATTTGGAAAGGGGAACTTATTGATAGCCACATGTTGTCTGCTGGGAATAATACCTAATAATATCCGTTTTGATTGTAAAACATTTCAAAGAAATAAAAAAAATCCTAGGGTCTTTGGTTTAGAAGATAGCTTTTTATAGAATATTTGGAAAGGGTTAAAAGATGTTCATTATTAAAAAGATAAAGGTTTGGTTTTCTCTGAATGTTTGAGATGAGGCTTAAAGATTAGCATTATCTGCGTTATTCGGACTATTGTCCCCATCTTCATTGTTATTTGTAAAACGTTTCGGCCGATATACCCTCCGGCCTTCTTCAGGTATTTCTTGTCGGACTCGGGAACCTTCTCGGACTCGGGAACCTTCTTTTCGAACTTGGGAACTTTCTTATATTCGGGAGCCATCACGGAACTTTGAACCTAACCCTTTATTTATTCCACGGAGGTATCCTGTTCTCATTCCGCTAACCATAGCTGGGGTAGAAGTTGTGTTGATTAATTATTTTTCTAACTGCTTTCACTCAGGACTGAACTCGGGTACCAGAGATAACTGCCACTTAACCTAACTGCCTTATCCACTCGGCCATGTGTACAATTGGACAATTGAGTGTGAATTTTGGGAACTTATAAACCTAATGTCTTGATTTGGCTAGAATATCTACCTATTTTGCTTATGTATGATTTTTTACCTAGACTCATATTTTGTTTGTTTGTTTTGTTTTACGGCATATCAACCTTGGTGGGTTATTTAATGCGATAAAGTTTTGAAATAGATCAATTCTTAATGCATAATACAATTTTGTTTATCAACTCATGTTTTTCTATTTAACCCATAGATGGGACCCTAACAGGTACTACCACCCCGGGTCAGAGTGGACCAGGGAGCAATGGTGATGAAGGGTTGCTCTACATTCCCCAAACCTCCAAAACTGGAACCTCACCATCAGATAGAGTTTAACGTCATTCCCAGGACATGTAGACCCTCAGTCACCGCCTTCTAGCACCCATATGATAAAAAGGGGTTCGGGCTTGCCATAAGGGCAATAGGGTTGGGAAAATCATATAGGTGCTACGGCTTGACGTAAAAAGATAAAGAACGTAGATTTACTTTTAGCAAAGTTTAGGATAATTATTCGTACTAGCAAATATATGCACCCTCCGGGTGCAAGTATTTAAGTTTTAATATAATAAAATATGTTAAATTAGAAAGGCTAATGAAACTGAATAAGAATTCAGATAAAATATTTGGAACAGAGGGGGTATGATTGAAAAATAGAACAACTTTGAAACTAACTCTTCCATCATTTGCACTTACTACCGTCTTTCATTGGTAAATTTTCCTAATTTAACTATTTAGTTAAAATAGGAAGTAAAGAATAATATTACAGTTATTTCTTCTTGTTAATGGATTTCTTTTAAGATTTATCCCCGAGATTTTTGCTCATATTCATTAATATAAAACCAAACAATTAGAAATCAATAATACTAAGCATATATTTATTAAAATCAAATTTTTAAGGTCAAAATGCAAATTAGCCTTCCAATTCACACTGTAAACCGCTATTGTCTTGTATATATAAATACAATTGCATGTTATTAGCATGTAGATATGGTCAACAGTGGCTTCGGCCTCTGGACCATTGATATAATTAACGGCGTCGATCCCAGGGGGCTATCCCCCCAGGCAACACCTGCCCCCTCGATTTAAAGGGACAGGGCTGGGTTTATTGCCCAGCGCCTGAGGCGTCCCCCTTGAGGGGGAATGCCGACGGGATCGACGCAATTTTTTCACCTGCCACTCCATGAGCTTCGGCTTGTGGGTGGTCCCACGTTAATAGGGACTTTGTGCCTGACCCGTACAAGTGGGGTACGCGGTAAATACTATGTAGATATGGTCAACAGTTTTAATGATGTAAAACAATTTTATTAATAATTGAGGTTTAAATAAAAATAAAATCATGGAGAAGGTGATGTAAATACCAAAGGGAATTGTGACTTGAATAGTAATATAGTTTCGGTTACAGACATACAAACCAACAATCTCCATTATAATAAGATTTAAGAGAGTCAAAACTAGCAGTACCTACGCATAGATGGTCCTTATTTTAAAAAATTTTAAAGTATTAAAGTTTAGAACAATTATTCGCATTTATAAGAGTCAAAAGTAGCTGTACCTCCCCATATTACTTACCAGTTGCAAGATGGTCATTATTAAAAAAATAAAGAAGGTATTAAAGTTTAGGATAATTATTCGTATTTAAAAGAGTCCAACTAGCACTATTATCGGAAATTCGGTAATTTATGAGGTAGTGCGTCCCGGTCTCCTGCCTCAAAAATGTCTACCCGGTGACTATCAAAATAACAACCCCAGCTCGTCGTAATTCTTGTTTATTTATCGTAATTTGTCGTAATTCTTGTTTAGATATGAAGATGGATATATAGTTTGGAATAGACTGAGATAGATAGATAGATAAACAAACAAAATAATATAGATAGATACGAACAAATGGAGATGGATAGATATTTTCAACAAGTAAATGTATTGGGGGGGGGTCGCTTCTTTTTTGTCGTAATTCTTGTTTATTTAAACTAAAAACAAGACATTAAACAAACATGAATCAAAGAAAATCTTAGTATTTAAGGTAATATAGATAAATATGAACGAATTGTGATAGATAGATAGATAGATATGAAGATGGATAGTTTTGAATAGACTGAGCTGGGTCGTTATTTTAATTGTCACCGGGTAGCAATTTTTGAGGCAGGAAACCGGGACGCACTTCCTCATAAATTACGGGAAATTCAACAGAGAATTATCTTCCCCTGCCGCTAGGGGAAAAATCGCCAACAGGAGGTTAGCGCGAGAATCAAACCAAACGTCACTTATCAGGGAGCAGTCAACGAGGGAAGTCGCAAAAATAAGCGATCCCTAGACTTTACTTATCACAGAACAGTTACCAGGGAAGGACGTGAAAATAAGCGTCTCTACAGAACTTTACCACCAGCAAACTTTCTAGGCATTGTATCAGCATACTTTCTAAGGCTGATACAATAGCATACTAACAGAAGGCTGAAGAACGAGAAACGACTTGACGAAGCGTCTCAACAGCGACCAGAATACCCCTGTTATCATCACTTCTCCCACGAACAGTATTTAACCTCACAGATAAGTCTTGTAGCAAATACCAATAAAATTTGCAACAACATTTCTGTACCTTTTGATAATACAAGTGTCTGCATTTTATATTGTATTTGTTTCCTTCTTCGTCCGAAATAGCCAACGACGGAGAATAAAGGCTCCAACGAATCCCCGTAAATACTCTTACTATTTAACGATATTACATACGGGTTATAAGATGGTCATTATTAAAAAGATAAAAAGAAAAACGTGGAGTCGCTTTAGTTAAAATTTAGAATAATTATTCGCATTTAAAAGAGAGACAAAACTAGCATTACCTACGCGTATTACATATGTGGGGATTTAAAAATATATGAAAATAAAAATAAAATAAAAAAGAACAAACTCCCACGGGGCCTTGACAGGAAGAACAGCTTTGCGCAGGTCCGACAAAAAGGACTGACTCCCTTCCCCAAAAAGAATCCCTCGACCATTCGAACTTTGACCCTAGTTGGTCCTTTTTAGCCAGGGAGATTTTCCCTCGCTACATGCCACTATGACCCCGTTCAATAAAGCCTAAGTCGTAGAACCACCTCTTGCCCGTGTCTCTTTCCTTTTCGTTCTGTTTCGAAGTGCCTACCCATATTACATACCAATTGCAGCAACGGTTCGCCTGCTCGCTCGAACGAGCGGCGGTACCAAGAATACCAAAAAATGTATTGAGACTGAAGCTATATTTACCAAGACAGAAACGAACAATGAACGAAACGTTAATTTTCTTCAAAATACGAAGTGGGTTCAAAAAGTATCGAGACTGAAGCTGTATTTACCGAAACAGAAATAATCAAGAAATGAAACGTTAATTTTCTTTAAAATAAAAAGTCGGTTCAAAAAGTGTCAAAACTGAAATTGGATTTACCAAGACAAAAATGAACAATGAAATAAACGTTAATTTTCTTCAAATGACTATGCGGGTTCAGAATTGCCCCTCGGGGTGGGGATCCAGTGGCTTCGGCCCTGGACCATACAAGCAAACATCGTTGATCCCAGGGGGCCATCCCCTCAGGCAACACCTGTCCCCTTGATTTAAAGGGGCAGGGTTGGATTTATTGCCCAATGTCCGAGGCGCCTCCTTTGAGGGGGAATGCCGACGGGATCAACGTATTTTTTGCACCCACCACCCAAGAGCTTCGGTTTGTGGGTTGGCCCACATTAATAGTGTCTTGTGCCTAAACCCGTACAACGTGGAGTACGTGATGAATATCAAGCTGTATTTACTCAAACAAAAAAGCGATTTATCAGAAATAAACAAGACAATATCGGATTAGATTAATTTTTCTTTGACACTGGATTAAATGACGTTAAAATTCCTGAATATTTAAATATTCGAAATTCCATTTTGTTTAATTTCGAATTTCAAAGAGATCACTGTCGCATAAAACTTTGATCTTATTCTGAAGGCATTACATTCCAGACCTGTCACACATTCTGAAATAGACTATAATGCAAAATCTCTAAGTCTTTTGTTATTTCTTTACTTATAAATTTGCTCTGTGACTCTAACATTAAGAACACACATTGAGCTCTCAAATTTCTTCCCTGGACTTTTGGATTATATATATATATATATATATATATATATATATAGATAGATAGATAGATAGATAGATAGATATAATCTACCTTTCATTAAATAATAATTGAAAAAATAATTCCCACAAATTAATTCACATTCTTTAATCCAATAAACAAAAACGGTTCACGATGAGTTTTGAATACATAAACAAACGTTCATCTAAAAAAAAAAAAAATAGGACCCATTTCAACGGTCATACATGGTACCAACTGACATTAATCGAAAACTCGATTAATTCAGCGGATGTAACCCTGACGATTCAGGCGATGAAACTCGAGTAGGTTACTTTTATCCAATTTATAAATAAATTTTGCTCTACATTGTATTGAGCACTTTGTATTTATTTTTTCTCGGTTACTGGATACTGTGCGCTTTCAACGATCGTACTCGTACCCACCGGTAAGCCACTACTCATACATTAACGTATATAGATAGATAGATAGATAGATAAAAGGGTATGAAAACACACAATGCTGGTAAAATGAAAGTTTTTTATATTATATTCATAGCTAATATTGAACAATATTTCGATTTATAAAAATCATCATCAGAACTTGTTTTTAATCCGGACTCATCGAGAGAGAAGCAGAAAAAGCTCTTTTCGATTTATAAAAATCATCATCAGAGCTTTTTAGACATATCTATCAACATTTTGTATTATTCATACGTTTTTTTTCTTTTCATTTCATTGTTTTGCTTACACTGTGTCCAGATGAAAAAAAAAAAAATTTTTTTTTTTAGATAAATAGAGGGAGAAAAATAAGGGATTAATTAGGGTTGGGTGGTAAGTGACATAATAGAAATTTGTTTAAATGTCTACATTTGGAAACCAGTTTGCTTCTCTTGTTCAGTAAATTTACATTCGTATTTTGGAGAATATATACACATACACGTGTGCTGTGTGTGTGTGTATATATATATATATATATATATATATATATATATATATATATATATATAAGTAAAGAGAAAGGAAATGAATCCGACGGTATATGTATAGATAAAAGGATATGAAAACACACAATGCTGTTAAAATGATAATACTCTATATGATTTTTCATAGCTAATATTGAACAATATTTCAATTTATAAAAATCATCATCAGAACTTGTTTTTAATCCGGACTCATCGAGAGAGAAGCAGAAAATAATTTAAATTCAAAACGGAAGCATTGTTGTTCCAAAAAGCTTGCAAGCCATGCGATCGTTTCGTTTTTAGCACATCCGCTACGCGTTTCTAAGCCAACGACATAATTGTATATCTTTAGTGTAACAGTTTTTGAAAGAAATAAACATATTTCAAATTCAAAAATAGAAAAATTCTC
>CM042177.1:26370046-26380046 GCA_023376005.1 Doryteuthis pealeii | reverse complement strand
CAATTCCTACGAGCATTATATTTTCCTTAGGGATACTCAATATATATATATATATATATATAATATATATATATATATATATATATATATATATATATATATAATTAAAGAAATAACAAAAGACTTAGAGATCTTGCATTATAGACTTTATATATAGAGATGCAAGATCTCTAAGTCTTTTGTTATTTCTTTAATTATAAATTTGATCTGTGACACTAACAATAAGAGCACACATTGAGCTCTCAAACTGCGACAAGTTGTTTAAAAAAAAAAGCCCTATGTCGTAAGGAAGATTTCTTCTCTGGACTTTTGGATTATATATATATATATATATATATATATATATATATATATATATTAGGGATACCCAAAATGAGACTAAATTGCATTTTTGACAAAATGACTTTAGAAAATAATTTACCAAAAATCAGGGAATTATTGGATTTTAATGAAATTTTCAGTGTTTATGTATCAATGAATGATCTTTATAATGCATTACTTATTTTATTTCAAAACTTTCTCATTTTTTTTCAGGTCACTTATTTTCTTATAAAATATTTCCTGTTTAAGATTTGTTTTCTATTTACAACTTCGGTCTTTTATCTTTTTATTTCTACTGTAATTAGTATCAAACAAGGACCAACTTGCCAATATTTTACACCCCATCATAAGTGACCTGAAAAAAAAATGAGAAAGTTTTGAAATAAAATAAATAATCTATTATAAAGATCATTCATTGATAAATAAAATAATGAAAATTTCATTAAAATCTGATAATTCCCTGATTTTTTGTAAATTATTTTCTGTAGGGCTAAAGTCATTTTGTCAAAAAAATTTAGTCTCATTTTGGGTAACCCTATCACTGATAAGACTTTTGGACCAACCTGTTGGTTGTTCATCTTCGATTCATTTTCTTCTACTTGGTCAGACATGCATCAACCAACAACACCATGTTATTTCTATAAGACTTTTATTCTTAACAAAACTTCTTTCTCTAACTAAACACAGCACGCGTGTGCAAGTGAGCCCCAGCTAAGGCAAGACATGCCTCCTGCCTGACACCCAGGCTGGTACTGAGAGTTAACCAGCTCCCACGTGATTTCATGTGATTCGCCCGTTTTCCACCTATGGGGTCAGAGGTCACCAACCGTCTGTAAATTTCCATTCAACACGGTGTTGTCAATAATCTATGCCACCACATAGATTATGCAACAATTGATTGGCCGGAGGAGTAAACCCCGTGACCTAGGTTAGTCTATAAACCAGGTGGGGAATTAGAACACACCTTATATCACAAAATATTCCAGCACTTACTTTTTACTTTTATTGTTTGATTGGTTTGGTTTGTTTGTTTTACAACCTCGGTGAATCATTTAATGCTGACAAAGTTGTGAAATAAATTCATTCTTAATGATAATACAATTTTGTTTATAAACTCATGTTTTTCTATTCAACCCATAGATGGGACCCTAACAGGTACTACCACTGGACCAGGGAGCAATGGTGATGAAGGGGTGCTTCACATTCCCCAAACCACCAAAACTGGAACCTCACCATCAGATAGAGTTTAACGTCATTCCCAGGACATGTAGACCCTCAGTCACCGCCTTCTAGCACCCATATGATAAAAAGGGGTTGGGGCTTGCCATAAGGGCAATAGGGTTGGGAAAATCTTTTTTTTTTTAATTATTTGAATAGCCTCAAAACAAATTTGGGGGAGATTAGAAAAATTTTTTGGAGGGACCGGTTTAGCTCAGTCATTATAGCACTTGCCTAGGAATCGTAAGGTTCTGAGTTTGACACCGGTCCCGACCAACTCAGCCCATGAGTAGCACAGATTGGGTAATCTGATCTGTCCAGTAAAGTGGAGAGCTGACAGTAGGTGTGGTGCTCCACCTCAGCAAAAACAACCTCCCTGGTTTAGCGCTAATGAAAAGGGGTTAGACTCCCTCCCTTTCCTATAAAACAATTCCAAACAATTAAGAGTTTTCCATATATGGAAAAAATTCTGAAAAAAAATTTTTTTTTTCTTTTAAAAAAACAAACTCTCAGTCGGTATAGTGTTCGGCTAGGAATTACAAGGTTCCTGGTTCGATACCGGCCCTCACCAACTCAGCATATGAGTAGCACAGGGATCTGTGTGGTAAAGTAAGAAGCTGATGGTAAGTGTAGTGCTCACCTCAGAAGCTAAAATAATCTCTTGGTCTAGCGCTAGGGAAAAGGGGATAGACTCCCTTGCTGTCTGGCTGATACCGAAATTAGGCCACCCTGACAACTTTACTTTACTTTTTATTCCTTGAATGACCTTCATACATATGCAGAGATAGATAGATAGATAGATAGATAGATAGATAGATAAAAAGTGTCAGTATGAGCCATACAGGAGGGAATCTATCCCCTTTTCACTAGCGCTAGACCAAGGAAATTATTTTAGCATCTGAGGTGGAGCACTTCACCTACCATCAGCTCCTCAGTTTACCACACAGATCTCTATGGTACTCATACTCTGAGTTTGTGAGGGCCGGTTTAGCTCAGTTGGTAGAACATCCGACGGTAATTTATGAGGAATGCCTCAAAAATTGCTGCCCGGTGACTATCAAAATAACAACCCCAGTTTGTCATAATTCTTGTTTATTTATTGTAATTTGTCGTAATTCTTGTTTAGATATGAAGATGGATATATAGTTTGAATAGACTGAGATAGATAGATAGATAAACAAACAAAATAATATAGATAGATATGAAACAAATGGAGATAGATATTTTCGACAAGTAAATGTATTTGGGGGGGGGGTCGCATCTTTTTTTGTCGTAATTCTTGTTTATTGAAACTAAAAACAAGACATTAAACAAACATGAATAAAAAAAATCTTAGTATTTAAAGTAATATAGATAAATATGAACAAATTGAGATAGATAGATAGATAGATAGATATGAAGATGGATAGTTTTGAATAGACTGAGCTGGGTCGTTATTTTATTAGTCACCGGGCAGCCATTCTTGAGGCAGGAGACCGGGTCGCATTTCCTCATAAATTACCCATCTGACTAGGAATCACAAGGTTCCTGGTTCAATACCAGATAGATAGATAGATAATACATAGATAAGTTTTGTTTAATTTAATCTTCTTTGACTGGTATTTGTGAATTTTTATTTCCCAGAAAATAAAGTTCTGCTGAGCCTATTGAAGTGGCTATAAAGTGGGTGTTCTATTTACATTACACTTATAATTCAAAACCAGACCCTGATTTTGTGTTCGCCTTTATGAATACGGGGCTTCAATTCTCAGTGTACCTAGAAACTACAAATTCTGGGTTCGAGAATGGCCCTCAACAACTCAGTGCATGAGTGTTGAAGTGAGTTATACCATTGTTATTTGTACAACGTTTCGGCCTATATGCCTTCCGGCCTTCTTCAGCCGAAACGTTGTACAAATAACAATGAAGATGGGGACAATAGTCCGCATAACGCAGATAATACTAATCTTCAAGCCTCATCTCAAACATTCAGAGAAATGAGTTATACCAACTGGTACTTATGGGAATTCGGAATAGTCCACTCATGCATTTGGGTGATTCCATTTCTTGAATCCTGATTGGCTGCTTGCTTTCTATGATATTATGAGGCTTCATAAATAACCTGGCATTTTGCAGTAGTGTATTGCAGCAAGACTGATTCATATTAAGTTACAACTACTTGCTGCCTTGTCTTACCAATTCGAGCAATTGTAACTAGTATGATTATTCTACAATGATTAGCTCAGCTTGGATCTGTGCCATAAAGTGGGGAGCTGATGGTAGGTGTGGTGCAGCACCTCAGACGCAAAAACAATCTCCCTGGTCAAGCGCTAGGGAAAAGAAGATAGATTTTATTTAATTTGTTCCTTGATTGGTATTTGTGAATTTTTATTTTCCAGAAAATAAAGTTCTGGCTATTGAAGTGGCTATAAAGTGGGTGTTCTATTTACAATGCACTATAATTCAAAACCAGTCCCTGATTTTGTGTTGGCCTTTATGAGAACACGCCTTCAATTCACAGTGTAAATAAATCTGCCCTTTCAGCTATAGAATAACCAAATGCACCTCTGTAAGGCCTAAGACTCCTCTAACTTATAATTCAAAACCAGACCCTCCTTTATGAGAACACGCCTTCAATTCACAGTGTAACTGCCCTTTCAGCTGAGGCTATTGAATAACCAAATGCACCTCTGTAGAGGCCTAAGTCTCCCCCAATGTGGTCACCTGTTGCCTGTGGGTGGTGACCCTTAATGCCAAACAGTATTGTAGAGGCTCAGTGGTCTGTGACCAGGATACTAAGTGGTCCTGTGACAGTCAACATTTTGATCAGTTGGCTGGTAATGTCAATCCCTAGCATTTATATGATTGCCCTGATTTTTTTCTTCAAATTGCTCTTATAGCAAACACACAACACTTTTTAATTCTATAGCGTGCTTAGAAAGGCTGGACTGAAGAATCTCTCGAGAGAGATTAGAATATTGTTTCGACACCTTAGTAGAAGGGTCATCATCAACGAGCAAAAATATATGAAAGAAAGAAGGGATAAAAAACCGTTGGAAGAGATTAGGGGGTACAAACACACGCTGGAATGCTTGAATTTTTTAAATGCGCATACTGTTTCAAAAATAAATAAATTTTATTTTTAAAAATCAGAAGCATTTTTAATCCAAAAATAAACTCAAAAAGAGTTTGGTGTAAATATATAAAAAGTGTAAGAGATTATCAAAATGTTCAAAATATAATCCAGCTATTAAGTTGTTTACATGTCCACAGCACAATTGAAGAAGATGTTAAGTTTCAAAAAGTTTGTGGTGTAGGTAATTTTTTTTTTTTTTTTTTTTTTTTTGTAGTGTTCGTAGAATATATCTTCGGAGGTGTAAAAATCCGTATATTTTGTTTTTTCATGAGACAAATGTGTAAATAAATGGAAATTAATCCGACAGAATGAATTTAACATTTTGAAAAAACAATTAGTAATTATTATCTGCTGACAGAATCTGTTTCGACACCTTAGTAGAAGGGTCATCATATGTCAGCAGATAATAATTACTAATTGTTTTTTCAAAATGTTAAATTCATATATTATATATATATATATATATATATATATATATATGAGAAGAAGATATTTAAAAAATATAACAAACACAGGATGTTATGATTAGGGGAAAAATTTTTATGTGTCAATACTTAAGCATTTCGGTATATTGTACCATCTTCAGGACACTGTTAACTAATGTTTATGTAGGGACAAAATGAAAGATGTTAAGTGTATAGTGAATGTGTGAATATGATGTTATTAACCGTTAATTTTTATATGCGCGTTTGTTTCTCCGCCTATTCACGTTCATGCATGCGTCATCTTATGAATATCTTATTAATATATCTTATTATAATGGAGATTGTGTGCTTTTCTTGTCTGTAACCGAAACTAAATCACTACTCAAGTCACAATTCCCTTTGATTTGAGGTCAAATTGACCATGAATTTATTTTTATTTAAACCTCAATTATTAATAAAATTGTTTTACATTATTAATACTGTAACCATTCTACATACTAACAACATGCAATTATATTATATATACCAACATAGCGGTTTCAGTGTGAACGGGAAGGCTAATTTGTATATTGATATTAAAAATGTGATTTTAATAAATATATGCTTAGTATTATTGATTTCTAACTGTTGGTTTATTTTAATGAATATAAGCAAAAATCTCTTCAATGAATCTTAAATGAAATCCATTAACAAGAAGAATAACTGTCATTTTATTCTTACTTCCTCTTTTAACTAAATACTTAAATTAGAAAAAATAACAATGAAAGACGAGAGTGGCGGAAGAGTAAGTTTCAGTTGTTCTATTTTTTCGATTATACTCCCTCTGTTTCAAATCTTTTTTATCTGCATTCTTATTTAGTTTCATTAGACTTTCTAATTTAATACGATATTTTATTATTAAAACTTAAATACTTGCGCCCGGAGTCAATGAGATATAATAGAAAATAAATAAGAGAAAGTATTGGCATGAAAAGGTGCTCAATGCTAATAAAGCAGGCAGATTTATAATCAATAGTAATGATATTATGGATGATTTGGACTCATAACTTAAAAGAAAAAAAAAGAAAAAAGAAAAAAAAAAAGGAAAAAATTCATCTGAACACCGCAAGTTTGTTTTATTATCATTTTTTTCTTAAACACAGATTTAAATTCATAACATTACATCACGTGAACACATCACGTCACATAAACATTAAACAAGCCACAGTTTAAAAAAACAATTTTTAGCATTATATCATCCCATCGCGTGAAAACGCTTCACGTTTATATAAACGCTAAAAAAACTACTGGTTTTTACGATCTCAACCATTTGACTCATCTGAGGATTGCATAACATGAACGCTTTAAGTTATGAGTCAAATCCATAATATCATTACTATTGATATATATATATATATATATATATATATATATATATATATATAAGACTAAGTTTTTGGTATGTACGTGTCGATGCATAAGTTCAAAACGGGAAGTCACTCTGATTCGAAATCTTGCATACATATTAATATCCTTCTAACAAGAAACACGCCAAATTTGGTTATTGATTTTTACTGATTAAGGGATATAATTAATTAATTAACTAAAATCACCCAATTTGCGAAACTGTCCGTATACCAACCCTGCTGATGATAAGATATTGTCCCCTGCCTGACTTTTTGTAAGGCGATTATCAGCGATATCAGCAGTGAATTCAATTTTTAGTAATAAATTTCGCAGTATTAAACCGTTCAGCTCGAATTTATCGCCTATTTGTTGTCCAGTCTTAAAATATCCATATGGTTGAAAAGAAGAGAAAATATCTTGCTCAATATATAATTTGTATGATTTTTTACCATTCGAATTATTTTTTATAGTGAGTTAAGAAAATTATTTTGCTTCGGACAGCAAAGTATGTTTTTATAACGAAAAATCAAATCTTATTCTTATCGCAATCTTTTTATTCTGTCTTTAATAATAATTTAGTAAGAAATGAAATGAAATAATCTATCTTACAAATATTATTTGGTAAGAAAGGCGAAGTAAATACAATAATAAGTTGAAATAAATAATAAGCGAAATAAATAATAAGAGACCTTAATCTTATTGATAATGGAGATTGTTGGTTTTTCTGTCTGTAACCGAAACTATATTACTACTCAACTCACAATTGCCTGTAGTTATTCATGTTACATTCTCTATGATTCTTATTTTTATTTAACTTCAATTATTAATAAAATTGTTTTAATATTATTAATACTGTTGTCATACCTACATATCAATAACATGCAATGTATTTATATATACAACAAAATAGCGGTTACAGTGTGAATTGGAAGGCTAATTTGGCATTTGACCTTAAAAATTTGATTTTAATAATATATGCTTAGTATTATTTGATTTCTAATTGTTTGGTTCTTTCTTATTGAATATGAGCAAAAATACTCGATTATAAATATTAAAATAAATCCATTAACAAGAAGAAATAACTTTATATTATTCTTTACTTCCTATTTTAACTAAATAGTTGAATTAGGAAAATTTCAACCAATGAAAGACGGTTAATGGAAATTGATGGCAGAGTTTAGTTTCAAAGTTGTTCTATTTTTCGAAATTTCCAAATCTTTTTATCTGCATTCTTTATTCAGTTTCATTAGCCTTTCAATTTACATATTTTATTATTTAAAACATAAATACTTGTCATCCGGAGGGTGCATATATTTGCTAGTATATAAATAAAATCCACAGCTGGGCTGGCTGGGCTGCTGCCACTTGAGAATCCTAGATAAAGTCTAGTCCTGAAGTATATTATTAATACTGTTGACCATATCTACATACAAATAACATGCAATTGTATTTGTATATACAACACAATAAGAGGTTTACAGTTTGAATGTGAAGTTAATTTGCATATGGACATTATACATTTGATTTTAATAATATGTGCTTAGTATTATTGATTTCTAATTGTTTTGTTTTATCTTAATGAATATGAGCAAAATTCTCGTGGATAAATCTTAAAAGAAACCCATTAACAAGAATAAATAACTGTAATTTTATCTTTATTTCCTATTTTAACTAAATTGTTAAATTAGAAAAATTTAGTAATGAAAGATAGGAGCTGTTCTATTTTTTGATTATACTCCCCCTCTGTTTCAAATCTTTTTATCTGCATCTTATTTAGTTTCATTAGTCTTCCTAACTTAATATGATATTTTATTGCATCAAAACTTAATACTAGCACCCGGAGGGTGCATATATTTGCTAGTAATAATAAACGAAATAAAAATAAGCGAAAATAAGCAAAAACATTATTCAAACTCACTTTGTTTTTAATTTTTTCGTATATAATATATACAAAAAGAGTTTTTAGAAAAAAAGTCTTTTATAAAGATAGTAGTTAAATTATATAACTACTTATTTCGTAACCGAGTTAAACATATAGTTGTATTGTAATAAATAACAAAAAAAGAAATTATAATAAAAATAGATGTAGTTAACATTTCGTATATAAACAAAACGCATGAAATGTTCTTACCTTAAACATAAAATAAAATGATTCTGATGACGTAACTTGAATGAGAAAATTTGTTATTTAATTTATCAATAATTCTAATGATAAATAAATAGCAGATTTAAAAAAAAATTAAGTCACCACTTTTTTCTCTCTCTTTTTTTTTTTTTTTTTTTACTAAAAACGGTCAAAATGGTCTTTCGAACTTATCACGGCTGAAACTGAAAAACAGTCGGAAAATTAGGGTGATACAAAAAAACAGAACCACAAAATTTGTAATAAACTGTTAATTTTAACTAGGGGGTTTAGGTTAGGGTTGGGTTTTAGGGTAGTTTAATGGATAAAATAAATAAATAATTTGGGTTTCTGTTTTTTTCTGATCACTNCTGGGTCACTATATACAATGTGGCCCAGAAAAAACAGAACCCACAAATTTTGTAATAGAACTTAATTTTAACAAGAGGGGTATAGGGGTAAGGGTTAGGGTTGGGGTTTAATGGGAAAATAAATAATTTGGGTTATGTTTTTTTTGTCACTTTAATTTTCCGACCGTTTTTCAAGTTCAGCCCTCTCGAGATTTCTTTTAATCATTTATTAACTTTTTTTAAAAACTTTAGAAATCACTTTAATTCATTCATATTAGTGTCGTCTCGAATATAACATTTATTTCAACCGTTTATTCATTAGACAATTCTCGGCGATTTTTAAAAAAAATTAATAAATAATTATTTCTTATTAGTTACCACCAATTTTCCCTGTGAAATTTACCCCACCCCTATATTTAACACAATGAAACTTGCATAAAAATTAATATTATCTTGAAAAAAATTTTCAATTCGAAAGAAGAAACATTAAACAAACTACTGATGATTTTTTTAAAAAATTTTCAGCTAACGGAAATAATGAAAATTATGATTGAAAACAATGTTTTCATTTTTGCACCGTTAAATCAACTGAAATTTTACGTAGCCAAAAACAACTTACGACAAGAGGATTTTTAAAATATTCTATGAAAAATCAATTAATGGTCCGATTTTCCCGAAAATATATTAGGGGAAATATTTTTTACGAGGTCTACCCCCATAGCCTATTTTATTTTATGAGATATTTAAAAATAATGAACCGAAATTGGGTATACCTATCTCTTATTTTCTCGCCACTCACTCTTTGGTGTTCCTATTTAAAAAAAAATTTTTTAGTCCAGTCATGGACCGGGTACTTTAGCTAGTATATATATATATATATATATATATATATATATATATATATATATAATTATTATAATGGAGATTGTGTATTTTTCTGTCTGTAACCGAAACTCTATTAATACTCAAGTCAAAAAAATTGTTTTACATTATTAATGCTGTTGACCATATCTACATACTAATAACATGCAATTGTATTTATATATACAACAAAATAGCGGTT
>CM042177.1:26360046-26362546 GCA_023376005.1 Doryteuthis pealeii | reverse complement strand
AATATATATTTCTGTTCCTGCAATTGACAAAGCTATATTTATCAAAGCATTGTGTTAAAAAAATTCAGCCTCAATGGTGTTGTGGACTGTTGATATGAAAATTTAAATTTTGAAATTAAATTTGTCTGCTTATTGGAAAAAAAAACAAAAAACAAACTGGAAATAATGTAGTAGAATTCCATATCTTTAAAATAAAAGATGATGTTCTAATATACTGAGATATTTCCTATGATAAATGTTGGAATTAAATATAGAAGGACAAGAATTTGTAGCTATCTATTGGTTCAAGGTGATGGGATTCGTTGTGTTGGGGAATTGAGAATGCAGGAATATCAGTCAAGTGAATTTCATTCACAGGAGTAAATAAAAGAAAAGAAGAAAGCAAAGAGAGAAATAGCTGGAGTCTACACAATTGATTGTTTAAATTGTAACAAAACATATGTAGGCGAGACTTCCAGATTCTTATCTAAACGGAACACAAATAGCATGCATACATATATATATGTGTACACATGCACACACATATATATACATACATATATATATATATGTGTACACATGCACACACATATATATATATACATACATATATATATATGTGTACACATGCATATATATATATATATATATATATTATATATATATATATATATATATATATATATATATATATGTTAGGAAGCGCGTGGTGTAATGGTTAAAGTTATGGGAAATGGACTCGTCGCCCCGAGTTCAAATCCTGGACGTGGTAATTGCATTTCACTTAGCGCTAATACCCCTGGGAAAGGTATGAATCCTACTCTCCCTCCAGCTATGGGTAAATAGTAGGGCAGTCTAGGCTCTTTAACCTTGGTTAGGCAACCGGTATAGGAGAAGGAAAACTCTGAATTCAAACCTGCTAAACTCCGCTTAAGAAATTGACCTTGTGTCGCATCCTGCTCGTGCGGAGGGGTTGGTAAATATAAATATATAGTTCGATACCGACCCTCGCCAACTTTGCGTATGAGTAGCACAGGGATATGTGCGGTAAAGTTAGGAGCTGATGGTCGGTGTGGCCTTCTACCTCAGACGCAAAAACAATCTCCGTGGTCTAGCGCTAGTGAAAAGGGGATGTACTCCCTCACTGATTGACTGATTGACCCCGACGACTTTACTTTTTTTTAATATATATATCTTTTGGTTTGAAGAAAGAATTCAATATGGCGGCGGGGAAAGCATTATAAAGTTATCAGTTTATATAACAACAAATTCGTGACAATAACCATAATTAATCTATTGAGTCTAGAGATTAAATTCCCTTTTTTTTATCATCAACTTACAAATAAATTTTATCTATTTCAAAATGGTTCTTTTGGAAAAGCCACATGCCAATAAGGAAATTGTTCCCACTCCTGAACCGCCCTATCGGCTGGGGCGTTAGAATGCATCGACTGCACCTCTGCAGAGGAATAAGACTCCCCCAACGGGGCCACCTGTTGGCCGTAGGTGGCGACCCGTGATGCTTAATGATAGAACCCAGGTGGCTGAGCAGTTCATGACATGCAATACTCCACTTTGACCCTATCTTGGGCTAGACGGGCGGTCGGAGAGGCCCCCTCCGATCAATCGGCTGGTCACGTCAAGCCCTAGCACCTATATGATTTTCCCAACCCTATTGTCCTTATGGCAAGCCCCAATCCCTTTTTATCATATGGGTGCTAGAAGGCGGTGGCTGCGGGTCTACATGTCCTGGGAATGACGTTAAACTCTATCTGATGGTGAGGTTCCAGTTTTGGAGGTTTGGGGAATGTGGAGCACCCCATTCATCACCATTGCTCCCTGGTCCACTCTGGCCCGGAGTGGTAGTACCTGTTAGGGTCCCATCTATGGGTTAAATAGAAAATGTATTTATAAAAAAATTGTATTATCTATTAAGAATTGATTTATTTCAAAACTTTATCGGCATTAAATGACCCACTGAGGTTGATATGCCGTAAAACAAAACAAACAAAACCTCTGCAGACTCACCCAATGGAGTGTATTTAATGGCATATGAACCTTTGTGGGTTATTTAATGCCAAAACCATCCTTGTAGAAGATCGGTAGTGGTACTATTTAACCCACTGCTTGAGGGGAATGAGGGGTGGGTCCAAACCTTTCCCAACAATATTAATCTGAAAGTGAACATAATTGGATGAATAGAGTTTGAACTCACTATTATGTCACAGTCCAGCATGTTAACCCCTCAGCCAGGGAGACTCTCTCCCCACCCTCAAACATTGTTGGCTCTATATTTGTTTTTGTATTGAACACTATTTCATTTGAAATAGGAAACATTAATTTTCTTTTCAGAGTGTCTGGATCAACCTTTTTTTTTACCTCCTTCTACCTAGGTGATACCGGGTAGCCGCTTCTAATTTTGAATAAATTTTAAATTGACAGCCTGTAAAAAAGTTAAATTACAACAGTTTATATTTTTGCTAATTTTTCGGTAATTTATGAGGAAGTGCGTCCTGGTTTC
>CM042177.1:26257532-26354946 GCA_023376005.1 Doryteuthis pealeii | reverse complement strand
CAAATCCACCAATTGGCAAGTTCTTTCATTTTTGTTAATCAACACTAGGTCTGGTCTTCTTGCTGGGATAAGGTGATCCATTTTTATTTCAAAGTCCCAGAGAATTTTATGCGTTTCTTTCTCAAGAACAGATTCTGGTTTATGCATATACAATTTGTTGTATGGTCAAAATGTATTTTTTTGTATAATTCCCAGTGGATCACCTTCCCAACCCAGTCATGTCTAGTTTTGTACTCTCGTTGTGGTAGTTTGCTACATTTGCAAAGTACATGGTTTACGGTCTCATCTCTATTACCGCAAAGTCTACATTTACTATTTGTTGGGTCTTATCAATTTTCGCTTTGATATAGTTTGTCCTGATGGCATTATTCTGTGCAGCAATTATTAGTGATTCATTTTCTCTTTTAAGGTTTCCTTTTCTTAACCACATTATTATTATTATTATTATTATTATTATTATTATTATTTACTCCTTTTGAGTTTTCACATCAGCGTTAGCTGATGGTATTCCATTGGACTCTGAGTGACAACAAGTCTCCTCAGGTCTCCAGAACTCTTCTGAGTTTTCTAGCCAATTGCAGCAATACAGTAGTCTGTGTGGTCTCAATTCTTGCTTTGATTTCCAGAGCCTCTAATATTTTTTTCAAGATTTTTGGGCCGTTCCAAGTGCACCAACTACAATTGGTATCCCTTTCACACTCATGTTCCACAACTTTTTCAATTCTCTGGCAAGGTCCAAGTATTTATACATATTATTATTATTATTATTATTATTATTATTATCTACTCCTTTTGAGTTTTCACATCAGTGTTAGCTGATGGTCTTTCACTGGAGTCTGAGTGACAGCAAGTCTCCTCAGGTCTCCAGGACGCTTCTGAGTATTCTGGCAGATTGCAGCAGTGCTGTGTTCTGAATGGTATCAATCCTTCCTCTGATTTCCAGACTTTCCAAACCCTTTTCCAATCCTTTTGGGACCGTTCCAAGTGCACCAACTATAATTGGTATCACTTTGACTTTCATATTCCATAACTTTTTCAGTTCTCTGGCAAGGTCCAGATATTTGTCCACTGTGTGAGTGGCTGAACAGACCAATTTTTGAATGCAGTCACTGGTGCAGTGACTGCAAACAAACAGTGATGCTTGCTGGAGTTGTTGGTGTCTCTCCTTCCTTTTGGTTCTCTTTTCTGCGGCGGCTTCTTTCCTCTCTTTTTCACTCCCTTTCGTCCCTTGTTTGACGAGGAGGCGCCCGGTCGCACGTCTTCTGCACGAGCCTCCCATGTGTTGGTGTTGATATGGCATGTCTTCATATTATGGCAATGTATAATTTCAATTAAACTTAGTTTAAAAAATATTTTTCAACATTAAATGTATAGTAATTTGGGTTTTTTGTTGTTTATTTTTTTTAAGCAATACGTAATTAAAAACAACCTTAATCCCCTAAAACCGTAACCCAATTCGCAAAATGTTAATTTTCTTTTTCAATTAATTGTCTAAGTAAAACTAAAGTCAAGGACATACCATGCTTTTATCAAATGGACTCTGAGTGACAACAAGTCTCCTCAGGTCTCCAGAACTCTTCTGAGTTTTCTAGCCAATTGCAGCAATACAGTAGTCTGGATGGTCTCAATTCTTCCTATGATTTCCAGATCCTCTAATCTTTTTTTCAAGTTTTTTAGACTGTAGTTAAACTGTCATTGGGGACCACCAAAAAACTTTCCGTTTTAATTTTCCGACCTAAATCAGAAGTCAGCCAAAATAGATACCAAACATCAGGGAATTAACCAACTTGATGTTGTTCAAGATAATGGAATTTGATAATTTGCCTTTGAAGCATTGTTAAGTAAATTATATTATTATTTATATTTTTGAAGGCAATTACAATGCGTATATCGTATAAAATTCGATAATTATTGAAAATAATCATGACAAGCAAATATATATTATAGATAGTATAAATATAGTGTGGGATTGTCTTTGGCTGGAAGATTGATCTCCCCTCTGGTTCCCCGTTTTTGACCACCAGGGTTTTTTGTATTTAAGCGCCTGTTTTGGAACTCACGGCCTCTTCTTCTTCTGTGGCACCTCACGCACATGGGTTAGACTTTTATGTCTACACTCTTTTCGTGTGGGGTCTTCTGTCCCCAATGCAACGCTAGTAAGTGACATTGCCCTATGGACTCTCCATAATTATCAATTACTTCTATAGGTATTTCTTGTTTACCTCCTTATTGTATCTCTATTCATGAATATGTCCTTTTTTATATCTTCTTTGTATTTCTATTATATGTATCATTTCCATGTGCTTGTACAGGGTCAGACAAAATGATCTGACACATTTGTAGGTTTAATAAAAGGCAAATGAAGTAAAGAAACAATAAAGTGTTTTTATTTTCGAAAAGTACATATAATGCCATTTTTTTTTCATATAATGCCGTTTTGTTTCTTTATAATGCCATTGTTTTTCGTTTCTTTTTCAGTTGCTGCCATGAATTGGACTGGTGAGCATCGCGCTTTCATTATGGAAACGTTTATCAAAACAAACGAATCTGTAACTGCAACACAAAGAGCGTTCCGTTTGCACTTCAATCTTGGTGGACATGATCCCGTACCAGCTCGAAACACTATCTTGTTATGGGTTACCAACTTCAGAGCTACTGGATCTGCATTGAAACGAAAATCAACCAGCCGACCTCGCACCGCCAGAACTCCAGAAAATATGGCAGCGGTAAGAGCTTCAGTTCAACAGTCTCTACTCCGTTCCACATTTAAACGCCCAGGCTCTTAGACTTTCCGAAAGAAGTTTGCGAAGAATTTTTCACAATTATCTTCAAATGCATCCATACAAAATGATGTTGATAAACGTTTCCACAATGAAAGCGCGATGCTCACCAGTCCAATTCATGGCAGCAACTGAAAAAGAAACGAAAAACAATGGCATTATAAAGAAACAAAACAAAATGCATTATATGAAAAAAATGGCATTATATCTACTTTTCGAAAATAAAAACACTTTTTTGTTTCTTTACTTTATTTGCCTTTTATTTAACCTACAAATGTGTCAGATCATTTTGCCTGACCCTGTAGTAAAGTCTTTGTGTATGTTTAACATTCGTGTCGGAGTTGTTTTGTTCAACTTATAACTTTGAACCTTACAATAGAATGAATAGAGAATGAATGGAAAAGCATTGGCATATAAAAGGTGCTCAATGCTAACATAGCAGAGCAGGTTGACTCTTGTCTGAGGATTGCGTAAGCATGAAACTAATAATTACAATATTCCTAATATAGAGCCGAGAGAAACTGACTTCGGCTAAGACCATTGAAAACTTAGTCAATTTTACAAACTGTTTTGCACAATACTTTACAGAAGACCAGAAGTTATTAATTACGGGTCAATCACTCCCACAGTCTTGAGAAATAATTGTTTGTATTCTTTTGTTATTTGAATATAAATTTTGTTAAGTTTGAAGAAGAAAAAGAGTCGTTGTTTTTTTATGTGACCACTAGGCCGCCATTAACCTTGGAAATCAATTCCTATAGCAGATTTCTAGTCGTTTGAGATCTAAACACGGCGTGGGCATTCGGCTAGACTTCCAGAAAATAAAGAGACCCTGCAATGCTTGGTTGATGCAGAAAATCAGATCGGCCAATTTCGGAAATTCTGTCAGCCCTTTAGCTCAGTAGCGACGGACGGGTTATATGAGGATTGCGTAAGCATGAAACTAATAGTTACAATATCCATAATATATTATTGATAGTGTGTATATATATATATATATAATCTCAATATTTTTCAGCATGACACTGGAATAGCCTACAAAAGAGCTTGAAGATGCACATCTGCTTTTGAACAAAATGGAAGTTTGCTCTTCCTGAAACAGCATCAGATGCACTAAGGACGATGGCGTAGTGTCCAAAATAAATAAATAAATGTGACAGAGAACAAGGGGTTGAGTGGCGGCATGAAAACTTGCCGTATTCTCGAAGGAAGCGGACTGGGCTTTACCTGGCGTGTGGGATTGACCTAGGATCGAACCCACGTCCTTCAGAAAAAGCGAAAAGGCGACACTTTGGCGCGGGCACCGGAATCGAGATGCCACTGTCCCGTATGTGAACGCCAGATACCCGGATGATAGCTGCGGGCATTCCGGCAACTGGGATTGAGTTGACAGTCCCGTATGTGAAGCACAGACGCCCGGACGATAGAAGCAGACCTGTGTATAAATAGAAGGAAACACCCAGAAGCGGTGAGTGCAGAAACTAGTGTTGCTACGGTAGCTGCTAGAGGATTCGACGACGAGGAAGAAAAAAAAAAGAAGAAGGAGGAGGAGGAGGAGAAGTCGGTGTTTGCAAAGAGAAAGTTTAGCCTGCGAGAAGGCGTTGGGCTCGTTTCTTTTTGCCCCACCCACCTCAACAAAAACTTGTTGAGTTAAATCTTTATTTATGAGAATTCAACGAGTTTAGTCATGAGAGTGATTATAACAATAAAATTAAATGTTTGAACATAATTACAAACTGCACATAACTGTTGCTCTGATGAAAGTGGAGAGTTCCAAATGGCAATAATGTACGTGTGAATGCTGCATAGTTCCTACTAAATAATCTTATTATAATGGAGATTGTGGGTTTGTCTGTCTGTAACCGAAACTATATTACTATACAAGTCACAATTCATTTTGTTATTTACATCACATTTCCCATGATTTTATTTAAACCTCCATTATTAATAAAATTGTTTGACATTATTAATATTGTTTACCATATCTACATACTAATAACATGCAATTGTATTTATATATACAACAAAATAGCGGTTTACAGTGTGAATGGGAAGGCTAATTTGCATATTGATCTTAAAAATGTGATTTTAATAAATATATGCTTAATATTATTGATTTCTAATTGTTTGGTTTTATCTTAATGAATATAAGCAAAAATCTCGGGATAAATCTTAAAAGAAATCCCTGAACAAGAAGAAATAACTGTAATATTATTCTTTACTTCCTATTTTAACTAAATAGTTAAATTAGGAAAATTTACCTATGAAAGACGGGAGTAACGGAAAATGATGGAAGAGTTAGTTTCAAAGTTGTTCTATTTTTCAATCATACCCCCTCTGTTTCAAATCTTTTTATCTGTATTCTTATTCAGTTTCATTAGCCTTTCTAATTTAATATGATATTTTATTATATTAAAACTTACATACTTGCACCCGGAGGGTGCATATATTTGCTAATAATAATAATAATAATAATAATAATAATAATAATAATAGATGGATGTAAAGTTTAGACAGTTTGTAAGCTATTACCACAATGGATACCAGTTTTTGATAGAATTCTATATATTTCAATTGCTATATGTTTTTAAGCTTTTTAAAAATGTATATCATTTGCTTATATATATATAATTTAACATTTTGAAAAAAAACAAATGATGTTTGTTATGTAATTGCTGACAGAATCTGTTTCGACCAAATCGATAAATTGGTCTTCATCACGAGCAACAAAGACGGGAAAGAACGATATCCGTTAAAAGACTGTTTACAAAAACGAACGCTGTATTCAACCGCTGAAAATTTTAAAAAAATGCGTGTTCTGTTTTAAAAATAAAATAAATTTAATTTTTAATTTTTAAAAATCAGAAGCATTATAGTTTATAGTAAAACTCAAAAGAGTTTGTTTATATATATATATATATATATATATATAAGAGTTTTATAATTTTTACTATAATAAATAATCTGCATAAGTGACTCTGCAGGTCAATTCTTGAGTGACAGTCTTTGGTCCACTGACTGCACACAAACTGTAATGCTTTCTGGGGCTGCTGTCTTTTCTCCTTTCTGGTTCTCTTTGCTGTCGAGGCTACTCTCATTTCCATGCTTTGCTTAACGTTAAGGCGCCAGGCCGCTCTGTTTTTGTTTTTTTGCATCTACCTACCATGTGTTTGTGTCAATATAGCATATCCTCATGTGTCTCCTGCAGACCTCTTTAATCGTAGGCGATTGGGAGTGTTTTACTAATTCGCCATCTTTTGGGATGCAGCCATTTTCCATTCTCCTGACATGTCCAAGCCAGTGAAGGTGCCTTTCACAGAGAATGGTGAACAGGCTGTTGATATATTAATGAATGAAAAGATATAATGCACCAGTTATTTTATTTAAAAACTTTTATATTTTTTCAGGTCAGTTAACTTTGAACCATGTATCTTTGAGGCGTAACACAGATTCTCAAAGATACGTGGTTCAAAGTTAAATGCACCAGTTTTTTTTAAAAATAAAATAACTGGTGTATTATATCTTTTATTCATTAATATATCAACACTGAAAATTTCATTAAATTTGGTTAATTCCCTGATTTGCTTTTTTTCTTTCGTCGAGTGACATACGATGGTGGAATTTAGGTGTGTTGAGTTCGATTTAACCACAAAATCTGTGTGTGGTTTGAAACACATAACCTGTTGAATATCGTTGTTCTTTTGTCTTTCATTTCCAGAGGTGCAGCCAGTGTATTCTACAGCCCCAACCGTCAGGGCGGAGAATCAAGTTTAAGAGACCTATCAGTCTGATGGAGAGGAAATCTAGATATCTGGTATCCTCTATTATTCATCTTCTCGGAGATAAAATCTTGCCGTGGAGTTGGTCTGTCAGTGTGGGTTCAATATGAGCTCAAAAACTAATGGGTGCGTCCTGTGATTTCTATATCTAAACATAGATATGCTCTCCCTCTCTTAACTCCATACATAGAAATAGACGTATTTTACTATACAACGCTGTTATAAGGTCATTAACCCTTTAGCTTTTATTCTTAAAAGTCATGATTAAATTCTGAATTTATTCATGAATAATTCACCCGCGATAAATTTACCATACGATGAATATGCTGCACACTAGTGTAGGTCGATTTTTCACTTTTTTGAAACATCATAGTCCATCTATGCAAAAGTTGTGTGTTAGTATAATGAATACTGATACCAAAAACTAGATCTTTTACTTGCACTATTGTTTGAGGAAATAGCATCAAAGATCGTCTGTTACAGTTTAATTAATGAAATAAAAAGCAGCATGACACATTTTCAATTTGAATTCTATTCATAATATTTAATTAGTTTCATTTTAATTAGATGAAATAACATTTGATTTAAATATTGAAAACGGTACATTTTCTAACCAATTTCTAGGCTAAAGTTTGCGAAAACGATTTTTTGTGCATTTTAGTAGTCTGTGGGTAGTAGTGTAGGTCGATTTTTCACTTTAAAAAAAATCAAATTGTCCATCTATGCGAAAGTTGTTAGTATACTAAATACTGATACCAAAAATTGTTTGAGGAAATAGCATCAAAGATCGTCTACTAAAATGCACTAAAAATCCTCGTTTTCGCAAAATTTAGCCTTTAAAGAAAAAAAAAAAAAAAAAAAAAAAAGATTCTTAGTGCATTTTAGTAGACGATCTTTGATGCTATTTCCTCAAACAATGGTGCAAGTAAATGATCCAATTTTTGGTATCACTATTCTGTATACTAGCACACAGCTTTCACATAGATGGACATTTTGATATTTTTAAAAAAGTGAAAAATCGACCTACCTTACTGGACAGTGCTTTGGGCCCTCGGGCACTGACTGGTTCTAAGACTGCTCAGTCCACTCCTGTAGAAAATACAATCACAAAGACAAACAAATTTATTGTGTTGATATTAGATTTAATAAACTTTTTTAAAACAATTTTTATTACAATATACAAAACATTCTATTACAGATTAAACTGTCATTCCAATTGAATGACGACATGGGTAATAGGGTAGATCAATTTTTCACTTTTTAAAAGTATCAAATCGTCCACCCATGCGAAACTTGTGTTAGTATACTGAATACTGATACTAAAATTGTTTGAGGAAATAGCATCAAAGATCGTTACTAAAATGCACTAAAAATCCCCGTTTTCGCAAAATTTAGCCTTTAGAAAACGAGGATTCTTAGAGCAATTTCCTCAAACAATGGTGCAAGTATATATATTTACCAACCCCTCCGCACGAGCAGGATGTGACACAAGGTCAATTTCTTAAGCGGAGATTAACAGGTTTGAATTCAGAGTTTTCCTTCTTCTATACCGGTTGCCTAACCAAGGTTAAAGAGTCCAGTCTACCCTACTATTTACCCATAGCTGGAGGGAGAGTAGAATTCATACATTTCCCAAGGGTATTTGCGCTAAGTGAAATGCAATTACCACGCCAGGATTTGAACTCGGGGCGACGAGTCCATTTCCTTTGACTTTAACCATTACACCACGCGCTTCCTACAATGGTGCAAGTATAAGATCTAGTTTTTGGTATAAATATTCTGTATACTAACACTCACCGTTGGCATAGATGGACAATTTGATTTTTTTTTTAAAGTGAAAAATCGACCTACCCATATGGGTAGAGATACAAGGTGCATTTAACCCGAGGCTGATAAACAGAATAAGTTATGAGATGTTCAAGGTCCATGGAGATGTCGCTTTGTTAATTATTCATATAAACCTGGTCACGTATTCAAATCAATTGAACTTGACTATAAATATCATCTCTCTCTCATATATATATATATATATATATATATATATATGGTTTTATAATTTGCTTGAAGCATTGCGTTTCTATTGGTTGCTTTTGAAGGCTATCACAATGCTAGTGTAAAGAAAAAGAAGGTAACTATGATGTCTGTTAACCTGTGATTTATTCTTAATATTTTGAGATAAATATCTCTTCTACAGAAGATCTCCGGAACTGTTGTTGCTAGTCGCTGTCCATTTGGCTCTGTCTCATGCCTTCCAAACTGTGTGTGTGTGTGTGTGTTTGTTTTATATGTGTGTGTCGGTTCAGTTTTTGATTATTATTCCAGATCTGGCTTGCCCTATAAGCATAAATCACTATAAACGTACCTTTCGTGCGTGCATGTGTCGCTGTGTATTTATGTGTGTGTGCTCATCTAAGGCTTCATGTTTTTCTACAGTTTAACCCCTTGAACCCGAGCGTTCGTTATTTATTTGTTTTTTTTTGTTTGTTTTTGTTTTACGGCATATCAACCTCGATGGGTCATTTAATACCAAAGCCCTCCTTGCAGAAGAACAGTAGTGGTACTTAGTATTATCTGCGTTATTAGGACTATTGCCCTCATCTTTATTTTTTATTTGTACAACGTTTCGGCCGATATACCCTCCGGCTTTCAGGTATTTCTTGTCGGACTCAGACTGTCCAATTGGACACATGGCCTAATGGATAAGGGAGTTAGGTTAAGACAGTTCTAAGTGACAGTTATCTCTGGATTCCGGGTTCAATCCTGAGCAGCGGCAGGAACATAGAAAATGATTAACATAACTCCTACCCCAGCTATGGTTAGCGGAATGAGAACAGGATACCCCCGTGGACTAAAAGGGTTAGGTTCAAAGTTCCGTGATGGCTCCCGAGTTCGAAAAGAAGGTTCCCCGAGTTCGAAAAGAAATACTTGAAGGCCGGAGGGTATATCGGCCGAAACGTTGTACAAATAACAATAAAGATGAGGACAATAGTCCGAACATTCAGAGAAATAGTAGTGGTACTATTTAACCCATGCGGGGGGGGGGCATTCACACATTTCCCAAGCATATTAGCCCAAAAGTGAATGTTTTGTTTTACGGCATATCAATCTCGGTGGGTCATTTAATACCGAGAAAGTTTTTAAATAATTCATTCTTAACGTTAGAATCACATCTGTACTAACAGGAGAGTTTTTTTTCTCATTTGAATAACGAAAATAAGCAGAGCTGTAAGTATAACATGTTGCTGATGTTTGTTTTGTGGCATATCAGCCTCAGTGGGTAATTTAATGCCGACAAAGTTTTGAAATAAATTCATTCTTAATGGCTACACATTTTTTTTATAAACATTTTTTAAAATTTAACCCATAGATGGGTGTGAGTTGACCAGGGAGAAACGTTGATGAAGGGGTGTTCTGAATTCCCCAAACCTCCAAAACTGGAACCTCACCATCAGATAGAGTTTAACATTATTCCCAGGACATGAAGACCCACAGCCACCGCCTTGTAGCACCCATATGATAAGAAGGATTGGGGGCAATCATATCTCTCAGTTCCCCAGAATGGCTTCCATCTTTATGAACTGGAATCCTGAAGCAATATGAAACTAAAAACTTATTGT
Organism: Doryteuthis pealeii; assembly: GCA_023376005.1. NCBI lineage: Eukaryota > Metazoa > Mollusca > Cephalopoda > Myopsida > Loliginidae > Doryteuthis > Doryteuthis pealeii. The sequence continues at coordinate 26,344,770 of CM042177.1, read as the reverse complement.
GCGATTAAGTGTGAATGGAGTCTAGTTAACATCATTCTCCTCCAGTGAAATATATATATATACTAGCTGTAATACTTGTCTACACAGGGTAAACAGATTGTTTTGTTTGTTTTACGGCATATCAACCACGGTGGGTAATTTAATGTCGACAAAGATTTGAAATAAATTCATTCTTAATGGCAACTCAAATACATTTTTCTATTTAACCCATAGATGGGACCCTAACAGGTACTACCACTCCGGGTCAGAGTGGACCAATGGTGATAAAGGGGCGCTGCACATTCCCATAACCTTCAAAACTGGAACCTCACCATCAGATAGAGTTTAACGTCATTCTCAGGACAGGAAGACTAAGCCACTACCTTCTAGCACATATATGATAAAAAGGGCTGGGACAATCATATAGGTGCTAGGGCTTGACGTGACCAGCCGATTGATCAGAGGGTCCTCTCCGACTGCCCGTCTAGCCTAAGTAAGGGTTTAAGTGGAGTGTTGCATGTCATGGACTGCTCATCCACCTGGGTTCTATCCTTAAGCATTTTACAAAACTATTTTAAATAGGTCCAGGTGTAGAGAGGTTGGTTTGGTTTGGTTTGTTTTACGGCATATCAACCTCGGTGGGTCATTTAATGCTGATAACATTTTGAAATAAATTCATTCTTAATGGATACTCAATTTTTTTTATAAATACATTTTTTTATTCAACCTATAGATTGGACACTAACAGGAACTACCACTCCGGGTGGACGTTATTTGTTGATTTTAACGGCGTATCAACCCGTCTGTGGTTATGTCATGCCTAACGGTTAGGAAGTTATATATATCGTGTATTTATATTTATACTTTCTAGTAATTGGTTTTAACAATGTGTTAGCATTATTGGGGATTATGTTGTATGGTATTGATTTGTTTCATGTCTATATTCTATGGTATAATTTTATTTCCTTCAAAAAAGAGAGAATATCCTCCATGTTGACATTTTCAAACAGATCTTTCATATTGTTTGCTTTAAAATAACGGTTTCTGATGTGAGCAAAAAACCTGCATTACCGCGAACTAGAAGTACGTATATACCAGGCGGCAGAGGGGATCGAAGTTTAGCTACCTGGAATATATGCCGAAAATGCGATTGTTAAAAGTACAGGGTACCTAGTAAGCATAACATTATCTAGAATATTCCTACAAAACACGACCGTTATAATCTTGCGACACCCTTTTGATCCATTTCAGTTATTCAACAAAGTCTGATGCTTTTTGAACAAAAAGGCATGAAACCATGTCGAATGCCCTTTAAGAGCAAAAAGGCATGAAACTGAGGACAAAAAAGGGGGGTATGAAACCATGTCTGATGCTCCTTGAGAGCAAAAAAGGGCATGAAACCACGCCTGACTGTCCTCGAGAAAAAAAAGGCATGAAACCATGTCTGACTGTCCCTCGAGAGCCATAAAAAGGCATGAAACCATGTCTGACTGTCCCTCGAGAGCAAAAAAAAGGCATGAAACCATGTCTGACTGTCCTCGAGAGCAAAAAAAAAGGCATGAAACCAGGTCTGATTGTCACTCGAGAGCAAAAAAAGGCATGAAACCATGTCTGACTGTCCCTCGAGAGCAAAAAAAGGCATGAAACCATGTCTGACTGTCACTCGAGAGCAAAAAAAGGCATGAAACCATGTCGAATTCCTTTGAAAGCAAAAAAAAGGCATGAAACCTTGTCTGACTGTCACTCGAGAGCAAAAAAAGGCATGAAACCATGTCGAATTCCCTTTGAAGCAAAAAAAGGCATGAAACCATGTCTGACTGTCCCTCGAGAGCAAAAAAAGGCATGAAACCATGTCTGACTGTCACTCGAGAGCAAAAAAAGGCATGAAACCATGTCTGACTGTCCCCCGAGAGCAAAAAACGGCATGAAACCATGTCTCTGACTGTCACTCGAGAGCAAAAAGGCATGAAACCATGTCGAATGCCCTTTGAAAGCAAAAAAAGGCATGAAACCATGTCTGTCTCTTCAGAAAAAAAAGGCATGAAACCATGTCTGACTGTCACTCGAGAGCAAAAAAGGCATGAAACCATGTCGAATGCCCTTTGAAAGCAAAAAGGGGCATGGAACCATGTCCGATGCACCTTGAGAACAGGTCTGATGCCACTGGAGTAAGAAAAGGCATGAAACCATATCTTAACCGGTTATTTTAGGATGTTGAATGTTGTAACCTGTTATATTACCGCCCGTCAATAAGTTACGATATTCATTTTTAGTTATTATTTCAAAAGCCCATGGGGGTGAGGCCTCTAAAGTCGCATGTGTGCGAGTTGGTAAGGGTTAATAAGTATCTAACGGACTTATTCAGAGTGTACAGAATAGATATTCCAAATTGATTGATTTTAATGGCATGTCAGGACCATATGACCTTTAGGCACCCCTTTTTGAACTCGATTAAGAAAGGACATGTTTTTCATTTACACCATCAATATCCGGTTGTTTTAGCAGACGATTTTTAGACTTTAAAAAAATTATAACCCTAACCCCTAACCAACAACCGGATATTGACGGTGTAAATGAAAAACATGTCCTTTCTTAATTGAGATCAAAAAGAGGTGCCTAAAGGTCATACGGTCCGCATGTCAACCTGTCTGGGGTTATTTCATATCTACAGATTACGCTGGATACAAACGATTAAATTTTGATTATACAGACCAAAATCTGTCAAGGAAAATAAGAAGCAGAAGTTTATTTTTAATGGCATATCAACCTTCGTGGGCTATTTAATACCAAAACCAACCTTGTAGAATAACCCACGTTCCGAAATTTTGAGATTCGGGAAATTAAAGAAAAGCGGGGGGGGGGTTGAATACCTAAATTACCAGAGAAGGGGAAAATACTATAGAACATTAAGATAACAGTGATATAAATAATAGTTGGAGCCCTTGGAACAGTAACAAAAACCTGCAGAAGAGATAGGGAGAAAGATTGAGCCCAGAATGTACTGCCGAGATCAGCCAGAATGCTGAGGAGGACTTGGTATCACAGGAGCTCCAGGGAAGGCTATCCGTAAGTGTGAATGATAATTGGTCATTTAAAGTTTTGATATATTTGTTTTATAAATCTTAGCATGCGCGCGCGCACACATATATATATATATATATATATGTGTGTAGTATATTAAGAAAGATTGAAAAAACACAAGTTTAAATGAGTTAAGTGGTGAGTTTTTTGGCCGACGCTGCAGTGTTTCGATCTATTAATTAGATCATCTTCAGGGCATTTGTTGGTATATAGAAAGTCCTTGTTTATCAGTGTTTAAAATTTGAAGTTTGAAAAAAGGAGACGGTTTGAAATATGACGTCAAATATTCTCTTTTACGGTGTGAGTATGGGACTGTGTAAGTGTGTGTATCGAAAAGAAAGCATTGTGCATTTTTTAGGTGTGTGGTTGCGCGTGTGTGTATAAATCTTTTGCGATAAACGACAGCGAAACAAACCTCAAGGTTGTGTGTGTGTGTGTAATAGATCGAAACACTGCAGCGTCGGCCAATAAACTTACACTCAACTCATTTAAACCTGTGTTTTTTCAATCTTTCTTAATATACTACATACCGTCGGATTCACTTCCTTTTCTTCACACACACACACACATATATATATATATATATATATATATATTATATTATACACACACACACACAGGGTGTTCGAGATAAATTTGACATTTATATTTGGTTATTTTTCTCCGTAGGTTGAAGGTATTAACGCACACTTCGCATCATTTAAAAGCTTGGACCCTTCTTCATTCATATACGTGATACCATAAGATTATGGTTGCTGCCCAATGCTCCCTGAACTCTGCAGAAACAATCAGGCATGAACTGGAGAATTGCAATGGAGACTACGAGGCTGTGGCTAGAAATTTGTACAGCAACATTTTCGAAAATCTGCAGAAAAAAGTATTGGAGGACCCTTAGATGCCTACGTGGAGTTGCTAAACACTGTAGTCACGCCCTGGATAACAAGAGTAGCCAATAGTCGTCCATACGTGTCACACCTCTGGGAAAAGTCAAAAATGGTTGTCGACGAATTTTTACGACTAAACCAGTCCCAATGTTTGGTCTCCGAACTCCCCAGATCTTAACCCCATGGGTTATTATGTATGTGGCGCTGTTGAAAGACACCAATCGCCGTGCCAGTACTACAAAAGCGCAGTTAATCGACAGAATTAAGGAAGTTTTTGAGACCCTTCCCAGGGAAACTGGGAAATCAGCTTGCTCCAGGATTGAGGACGTGATCGACGCTAATGGTTGTTATTTTGAGTGAAATTTCCGTGCCTGTTGAATTTCTTTACAATCCATTACATTTTGTAGTTACCAAGCACTTTTTCTTTTTCCTTATGAAACTGTCAAATTTCTCCCGAACAGCCTATATATATATATATATATATATATATATATTATATATATATATATGAATGAGAAGTAAACAAACAATGTGTTTTTGATATGGCTTTTTTAGCCGACAATTTTTAGGAGAATATGTGCTTAATTGAAGTCGTACCTAATTTTGAAATTAATTAATTAATAATTAATGAATTAGGCGGGCATACCTATTCAAATGTAAGGCTAAACAAATCGAGAAAAATCAATCTCTGCATGTACATTTCGGCCTATTAGGTCTCATCAGCAGAGCTATAGACAGGAAGATCGCTTCGTGTGTAATTCGAACCCTGACTGTCAAGCTGACAGGCGGGGACTAACATTACACCAGCTGGCCTTTCCCAGATTTTACGTTTGTTTAGAAGTAGGTATTATTCCACTTATGGTGAGATTGATTTTTCTCGATTTGATTAGCCTTACATTTGAATAGGTATGCCCGCCTAATTCATTAATTATTAATTAATTAATTTTCAAAATTATGTACGACTTCAATTAAGCACATATTCTCCCAAGTATATATTTCTGTTCAGTTTTTTAAGGGTTGTTTTTGCACATAGTTATATGATATCAAGTATTCCCATCTAATACAAAAAATTTTCAAACAGACCTATTTGACCCGTACAGGCAGTACACTCCAGGTCACAGTGGATCTGGGAGTAATGGCAATGTCAAGATGCAGTTTAGTGTCATACCCAGGACATCCCTTTTTAAGGGGTTTACCCCTCTGCAGGGGACACCGACAGGATGGATAACTGAATTATAAATTAGTCAGTAGTCTGGTATTAAAAGGAGTTAGTTCCCTTGGCTATTTGGCCAGAAGAGATAAACATTTTAAACAAGGCCATGGGGAGGGACGAAAGTTTCATAGCTCGGGAGATGCAGGGGATATAGTCAGCGTATTGTAAACCTCACCGACAGGGTGGACAACTTTGAATTATAATTAGTCAGAAGTCTGATATTAAAAGGAGTTAGTTCCCTTGGCTATTTGGCCAGAAGAAATGAAACAGTTTGAACAAAGGCTATGGGGAGTGACGAAAGTTTCATAGCTCGGGAGCTGTTGGGTTATCGAGCATCAAAAGCAAGTGAATTCTTGCAAGATCCTTAGCCAGCCTCTGTGGCTGGACGCGCGTCACGACACCTGCCGGACGTTGGTTTTGTTTCCCGCTCAGAGACCCGGGCCGGGTCCAACTAGTTCGCATCCGACGTGTGAGACGATTTGATCTTCGAAGGTTTTTCCTACGAACGGCCGGCCGCTTTCTCCTTCTCGGTGTTGCGGGGGACGCCGTAGTTGGTCGAGACCTGGGCAACGGGATGATGTTAGGTCTTTCTGGAGTTGCCACAAGATCGTATCTTTCAGCGGCGACTGTCAGTAAGTTGTTCTCGAATGACCTGACCAAAAGCGGATCAGCGGCCTGACCTTCAGGAAAATATAAAATTAGATAAATTAAATGAAGCATTGCCAACCGCCGATTCGATGAGAGGGAAGCAACACTGGAAAAGAGAACGAGAACGAAAGAGAAAAAAAAACAAGAAAGAGAAAAAAAAAAAAGAGAAAAAGAAAAAGAAGAAAAAAAAAAGAGAAAAAAGAAAAAGAAAAGAGAAAAAAAAAAAGAAAAAAAAAAGAAAAAAGAGAAAAAGAGAAAAGAAAAAAAAGAAAAAAAGAAAAAAAAGAAAAAAAGAGAAAAAGAGAAAAAAGAGAAAAAGAGAAAAAGAGAAAAAAAGAAAAAGAGAAAAGAGAAAAAAAAGAGAAAAAAGAAAAAAAAAAAAAGAAAAAAAAGAAAAAAAAAAAAGAAAAAAAAAAAACAAAAAAAAAAAAAACAAGAAAATGAAAAACAAGAAATGAAAACAAAGAAAATGAAAACAAGAAAATGAAAGAAAACAAAGAAAATGAACACACTAAACAAAAGAGATGGGAAAAAAAGGCAAGGAGAAAAAGACCCCCCTCCTCACAGTACCAAATGGCGTCTGGTGACAGAACGAGCGACATAACCTTTAAACAGAGAACAGAGACAGACAACGAGAGAACGAGAGTGAAGAGGAGGGAGGGAGACGGAGAGAGGGAGGGAGAAGGGAGAGAGAGGGAGACGGAGACGGAGAGGGAGAGAGAGGAGAGAGGAGAGAGGGAGGGGAGAGGGAGACGGAGAGAGGGAGAGAGAGGGAGAAGAGAGGGAGACGGAGAGGGAGAGAGGGAGGAGGGGAGGGAGAGAGGGAAGAGAGGGAAGGGAGACGGAGAGAGGGAGAGGGAGACGGAGAGAGGGAGGGAGACGGAGAGAGGAGGGAGACGGAGAGAGGGAGGGAGAAGGGAGGGAGACGGAGGAAGAGGGAGGGAGAGGGAAGGAGAGAGGAGGGAGACGGAGAAAGGGAGGGAGACGGGAGAGGAGGGAAGAGGGAGGGAGAGGGAGGGAGACGAGAGGAGGGAGAGGGCAGGGAGAGGGAGGGAGAGGGAGGGAGGGGAGGGAGACGGAGAGAGGGAGGGGAGACGGAGAGAGGGAGGGAGAGGGAGGGAGGGAGGGAGAGGGAGGGAGACGGGGAGAGGGGGACCGGGAGGGAGGGAGACGGAGGGACAGACGAGGGAGAGGGAGACGAGAGGGACGGGAGAAGGGAGACGGAGAGGGAGGGAGAAGGAGGGAACGGAGAGAGAGGAGGACGGAGAGAGGAGGGAGACGGAAGGAAGGGAGAACGGAAGAGAGAGAGGGAGACGGAGAGAGGGAGGGAGGAGAGGGAGGAGACAGAGGGAGGGAGACGGGGAGGATGGGAGGGAGAGACGGGGGAGATGGAAAAACGGGAGAGGGAGGGATACGGAGGGAGAGGGAGACGGAGAGGGGAGGGAGACGGAGAGAGGAGGGAGACGGAGAGAGGAGGAGAGGAGAGAGGGAGACGAGAGAGGGGAGACGGGAGAGGAGAGGAGGGGGAGAGGGATTGACGGTACAATATGCAAAATATGTTACAGAGGGAATGGAATCTCGCGACAGAACATTGTTGATGGGTACTCAGTTTGAAACCTGGGAGTAATAGTAATGAAGTTGTACTCCACATTCCCCAGAACAGGAACTTCACTACCAGAATTTAACGTCATACCCAGGACACAAACACCTTCATCCACCGCTTTCTTGCATATATATGAAAAAGGGTTGGGGCTTGCCGCAAGGGCAATAGGGTTTGGACAATCATATAGATGCTAGGGCTTGATGTGACCAGCCGATTGAGGGGAGGAGATCTCTGTCTAGCCTCAGTAAGGAGCAAAGTGGAGGGTTACATGTCAAACTGCTCAGCCACGAAAGGTACATCCTTAAGTATCATGGGTTGCCATCAACGGCCAATGAGAGAGAGATAGCATAGAGAGAGATAGATAAAGAGAGAGAGATAGATAGAGATAGATATAGATAGATTAGATAGATATAGATATAGAGATAGATATAGAATATAGAGATAGATATAGATAGAAGGAGGAGCGAGATAGATATAGATAGAGAGAGAGAATATAGATAGAGAGATAGCTATAGATAGAGAGAGAGATATAGATAATGAGAAGAGATATAGATAGAGAGATAGATAGATAGGAATGATATAGAGATAGAGATAGATATAGAGATAGAGATAGATATAGAATAGATAGATGATAGATAGAGATAGATTGATAGATAGAATAAGATAGATAGATAGATATAGAGATAGATATATGAGATATAGAAGATATAGAGATAGACGAGAGATAGATAGATATAGATAGATAGAGATAGATATAGAGAGATAGATAGAGAGATAGAGAGAGAGAGAGATAGATAGAGATAGATAGATAGAGAGAGATAGAGAGGGGAGATAGAGAGAGATAGAAATATATAGAGAGAATCGTGATTATGCGTTAAAGAGAAAGAAAAGAAAATGAATGTCATCCAATTTGTTAAACCGAAATACTCACCATTCCTTTTCCACACAGCACAACTGACAACTCCTCCCATCGTCTCTCCTCAAAGAAGATAAATCAAACAGATTTATCTTGTCCAAAAACAAATGATACCAAAACCTTCAAGAAAATCAACAAAAATTCAATAAAACACCAGTAGAATGTTGAGATTTAGCAAAAATAAATCTCTTATGTATTTTTATATATAACTTAATAGGTAATTTTCACCTTTAGTTCTTAAAATTCCTAGCAGAAAAGAGCACATTTTAGCATTTAAAAATACCCTCTCTACCCAGGTGACGCCGGACAGCCGCTACGCTTCTAGTCTCTACGACTAGGGAAATCTACGAACAGACCATCTCTAAGCTACGATAGTTTATATTCTACGCCTCTTATAGGGAAAACTACGTATAAACGAAATATCTCAGCTACGTCTCTGTTTATATTGTTTTTAATAAGTATGGGGGTTTTGAAGAGATTAAATTAGGTCATTCTACCAGTTTCAGATTAGTCATGAAATGAATTGATATTTATTACTTACGTGACAATAATACACAGCAGTCTATAGTCAGCCAAGCAATAAAATTTAGTACCATTTTATGAGTCCTCACATTTGTGGGGTAAATAATTTATCAGATTCTTCGACGTAAAAAAAAATATAGTTAGAGCTCTGCGATTCGGCTTCTTGCACAATTGTGGCAAAAAAAATTAATAAGATGACGTCATATCCGTTGCTGACTTTTTTTTTACCAATGCGGTTTTAGTGTGTCCTAGGACGCACATATTTGCTTGGAATGAGTCCCCGGGAAAATTTATGGGTACAAACCAAAGTTTCTTAAGAGATTGTAGGGTTTTTATTTAGAAAATATAGAAATGTATTTACAGTTAGCTTGAAATGATGAGAAAAGAAAAAAGAAAAACACTGGGACACATAGATACGATTTTACTGCGTCCGGGACGTAGGACGCGTACCTATAAGCACCGATGGAAGAGGCGTGTGGAATATAAGTGTGTGTATGTGGGGGCTATGTTGAAACCTTGTTCAAGTTGCTGTTCATATAATATGTATTTACCAAACCCCTCCGCACGAGCAGGATGCGACGGTTTAAACATAGCTGGAGGGAGAGTAGGTGGATAAATGTTAATAGCTTCATCTAGGATCTGAACTCGGGTCGACGGGTCCAATTCCTATGACTAACTATTACACCACACGCCTCCACAGTTTACCAATGGGATCCAAGCACTTCAACACCCATAGAAAGTATTGAAAGATAAACCTCATTTGGTCACAACTACATTTTAAACAAGTACCCAAATATGCGAAAAAAAATCTCCCTTAGAGAAGAACTTTTACGGCATATCAACCTCAGTGGGTCATTTAATGCCGACAAAGTTTGAAATAAAGCCCTCGTTAATGGATACTCAATTTTTTTATAAACACATTTTTCTATTTAACCCATTGATGGGACCCTAACAGGTACTACCACTCCGGGTCAGAGTGGAGAATCTCACCAGTAGATGCAGTTTAGTGGCTTTGTCACTATGGCAAATCGATCGAGACAATCAATATAGGTGCTGGCTTGATGTAAATAAATATTTTTCATTTTTGTAACGTCGTTAGTAAAAAAAACTTCGATAATTTAAAAAAAAAAAAAAAAAAAAAAAAAAAAGAGAAAGATCTTTTTCTTTTCTTTTTGAAAGAAAAGAGAAAGGAAAAAAAAAAGAGAAGAAAAAAAAAGAAGAAGGGAAAAAAAAAGAAAGGAAAAAAAAGAGAAGGAAAAAAAGAGAAGGAAAGAGAAAGGAAAAAAAGAGAAAGGAAAAAAAAAGAGAAGGAAAAAAAAGAGAAGGAAAAAAAAAAGAGAAGGAAAAAAAAGAGAAGGAAAAAAAAAGAAGGAAAAAAAAAGGAAAAAAAGAGGAGAAAGAAAAGAAAAAGAGAAAGAAGAAAAAGAAAAAAAGAGAAAGAGAAAAGAGAAAAAGAGAAAAGAGAAAGAGAAAAGAAAAAAAGAGAAAGAGAAAAAGAGAAAAGAAAGAGAAGAGAAAGAGAAAAAGAAAAAAAGAGAAAGAGAGAAAGAAAGAAAGAAAAAGAAAGAAAAAAAAAAAGAGAAAAAGAGAAAAAAAGAAAGAGAAAAAGAAAAAAAAAAGAGAAAAGAGAAAAGAAAAAAAAAGAAAGAGAAAAAAAAAAAAAGAGAAAGAGAAAAAGAAAAAAAAAAGAAAAGACAAAAAAGAGAAAAGAGAAAAGAAAAAAAAAAGAGAAAGAGAAAAAGAAAAAAAAAAGAAAAGAGAAAAAGAAAAAAAAGAGAAAGAGAAAAAGAAAAAAAAAAGAGAAAGAGAAAAAGAAAAAAAAAGAGAAAGAGAAAGAGAAAAAGAGAAAGAGAAAGAGAAAGAGAAAGAGAAAGAGAAAAAAAAATAAAAAAGAGAAAGAGAAAAAAGAGAAAGAGAAAGAGAAAAAAAGAGAAAGGAAAAAAAAGAGAAAGAGAAAAAGAGAAAGAGAAAAAAAGAGAAAAGAAAAAAAGAGAAAAGAGAAAGAGAAAAAAAAGAGAAAGAAAAAGAAAAAAAGAAAGAAAAAGAAAAAAGAGAAAGAGAAAAAGAAAAAAAGAGAAAGAGAAGAAAAAAAGAGAAAAAGAAAAAAAGAGAAAGAGAAAGAGAAAAAAAGAGAAAGAGAAAAAAAAGAAAAAAAAAAGAGAAAGAAGAAAGAAAAAAAAGAGAAGAGAAAGAGAAAGAAAAAAAAGAGAAGAGAAAAAAAAAAGAGAAAAAAAGAAAAGAGAAAGAGAAAAAAAAGAGAAAGAAAAAAAGAGAAAAGAAAAAGAAAGAGAAAAAAAAAGAGAAAGAGAAAAAAAAGAGAAAGAGAAAAGAGAAAAAAAAGAGAAAGAGAAAAAGAAAAAAAAGAGAAAGAGAAAAGAAAAAAAAAGAAAAGAGAAAAAGAAAAAAAAAAGAAAGAAAAAGAAAAAAAAGAAAAAAAGAAAAAAAAGAAAAGAAAAAGAAAAAAAAAGAAAGAAAAAGAAAAAAAGAAAGAAAAAAGAAAAAAAAGAAAGAAAGAAAAAAGAAAGAAAGAAAAAAAAGAAAAGAGAAAAAAAAGAAAAGAGAAAAAGAAAAAAAAGAAAAAAAAAAAAAGAAAAAAAAAAAGAAAAAAAGAAAAAGAAAAAAAAGAAAAAAAAAAAGAAAAAAAGAAAAAGAAGAAAAAGAGAAGAAAAAAGAAATTTTGTTATTTGTTTAGAATTGCAATATATAATTTCAATTAAACTTGGTTTTAAAAAAATATATTTTTCAACATTAAATGTATGGTAATTTTTTAAAGAAATACGTAATTAAAAACAACCTTAATCCCCAAATCCCTAAACCGTAACCCAATTCGCAAAAAAGTTCATTCATACACTGTAGTGGATCACCACCAAATAAGTTTTCGTTTTAATATTGACGACAATTTTGTCCATGACATGCAACATTCGTCGGTTAAACTTGAAAGTTTAATCGACGAATGTTGCATGTTGGAAAGAAAGAAAAAAGAAAAAGAGTAAAGAAAAAGAGAGCAAAGAAAGAAAAAGAAAACAGAGCAAAGAAAGAAAACAGAGTAAAGAAAAAGAGAGCAAAGAAAGAAAAAGAAAACAGAGCAAAGAAAGAAAACAGAGTAAAGAAAAAGAGAGCAAAGAAAGAAAAGAAAAAGAGAAGAAAGAAAAAGAGTAAAGAAAAAGAGAGTAAGAAAAAAAAGAGAGAAAGAAAGAAAGAGTAAGAAAGAAAAGAAAAAAGAAAAGAGCAAAGAAAGAAAAAGAAACAGGGCAAAGAAAAAAAAAGAAACAGAGCAAAGAAAGAAAGAAAGAACAGAGAAGAAAGAAGAAAGAAAAGAGCAAAGAAAGAAAGAAGAAAAAAAAAAGAAAGAAAAGCAAAGAAAGGGAAAAAAAGAGCAAAAAAGGGAAAAAAGAAAAGAAAGGGGAAAAAAAGAAAAAAAGAAAGAAAGGGAAAAAAAAAAAAAAGAGAAAAGGGAAAAAAAGAAAAGAAAGAAGGGAAAAAAAAAGAAAAAGAGAAAAAAGAAAAAAAAAAAGGGAAAAAAAAAAAAAAGAGCAAAGAAGGGAAAAAAAAAGAAAAAGGAAAGAAGGGAAAAAAAAGAAAAAGAGCAAAGAAAGGGAAAAAAAAAGAAAAAGAGCAAAGAAAGGGAAAAAAGAAAAAGAGCAAAGAAAGGGAAAAAAGAAAAAGAGCAAAGAGAGGAAAAAAAAAAAGAAAAGAGCAAAGGAGGAAAAAAAAAAGAAAAAGCAAAGAAGGAAAAAAAAAAAGAAAAAGAGCAAAGAGAGGAAAAAAAGAAAAAGAGAAAGAAGGGAAAAATAAAAAGAGCAAAGAAAGGGAAAAAGAAAAAGAAAAGAAGGGAAAAAAGAAAAAGAAAGAAAGGGAAAAAAAGAAAAAGAGCAAAGAAAGGGAAAAAAAAGAAAAAGAGCAAAGAAAGGGAAAAAAAAGAAAAAGAGCAAAGAAAGGGAAAAAAGAAAAAGAAAGAAGGAAAAAAAAGAAAAAGAGCAAAGAAAGGGAAAAAAAAGAAAAAGAGCAAAGAAGAAAAAAAAAGAAAAAAGAAAAGAAAGGAAAAAAAAGAAAAGAAAAGAAAAGAAAAAAAGAAAAGAAAAAAGGGAAAAAAAGAAAAAGAGTAAAGAAGGAAAAAAAAGAAAAAGAGTAAAGAAGGGAAAAAAGAAAAAAGAGCAAAGAAAGGAGAAAAAAAGAAAAAGAGCAAAGAAAGGGAAAAAAAAGAAAAGAGAAAAAGAAAGGAGAAAAAAAGAAAAAGAGTAAAAAGGAAAAAAAGAAAAGAGTAAAGGAAGGAAAAAAGAAAAAGAAAAAAGAGTAAAGAAAAAAAAGAGTAAAGAAAAAAAGAAAAAAAAAAAAGAAAAGAAAAAACCACTTGAATGTTCTTTTGTACTCCCCTTGAGAATTAGAATATTTCTTTAAATCTCTGAAAAGACGTCAAAGTGAACAACTTTTTGGCAGTCGTAGATTTATAAGTCAAACACAAAAGAAATCTTTATACAACTTTTCAACATTCAAGTTGTAATAAATCTTTTGCGACAGTTCGTTTTAATTTTATGTATTGGAATGTTTGGTCGCAGAGAAAATATTTAGTAGAATCCACACTCACCAAGGACCAATCTATATTAAATCTCCCGTCCTTTAACATCCTGCAACAACGCCCCCCTGATTAAACATTTTGGACAACATGACCTTTAGGCACCCCTTTTTGATCTCGATTCAGAAGGGCATGTTTTTCATTTACACCGTCAATATCGGGTTGTTGATTAGGGGTTAGGTTTGTTTGGTTGGTTTTACGGCATATCAACCTCGGTGGGTCATTTAATGCCGACAAAGTTGTGAAATAAATTCATTCTTAATGCATAATACAATTTTGTTTATAAACACATTTTTCTATTTAACCCATAGATGGGACCCCTACCACTCCGGGTCAGAGTGGACCAGGAGCAATGGTGATGAAGGGGTGCTCCACATTCACCAAACCTCCAAAACTGGAACACCATCAGATAGAGTTTAACGTCATTCCCAGGACATGTAGACACTCAGCCACCGCCTTCTAGCACCCATATGATAAGAAGGATTGGGGCTTGCCATAAGGGCAATAGGATTGGGGCAATCATACAGGTGCTAGGGCCACCGATTGATCGGAGGGGGCCTCTCCGACCGCCCGTCTAGCCCAAGATAGGGCCAAAGTGGAGTATTGCAAGTCATGGACTGCTCAACCAACTGGGTTCTATCTTTAAGCATCATGGGTCGCCACCCACGACCAACAGGTGGCCCCATTGGGGAGTCTTACCCCTCTGCAGAGGTGCAGTCGGTGAATTCTAACACCCAAGCCGATAGGGCAGGATATATTTTTGCAAAAAGAAAAAAAAATATATTTGAAGCGTGGTGCTTACTACGAAACTTCAAAACGAAAACAATATGAAAAATTAAAAATTTATTAGAAAAGGAAAAAAATAAAATAAAATAAAATAAAATAAAATAAAATAAAAATAAAATAAATAAATAAATTTAAAAAAAAAAAAAGGAAAAAAACATTTCCTTGACGTCACCATACATTTCGAAACGGACCACACATTCCGTGATGTCCCAAACTTGCACAAATGATAGTTGGTTGTATTTTAAGGCATGTCAACCCTTGTTGGGTTATTTCATGCCGAAGACGTTTTTGTTTTATTCATTCTTGTTGAGTATTAAACATTTTAAACACATTTTTAAATTCATTTTTTAAATTTTATTTACCCCAACAGGTACTTCCACTCCGGGTCAGAGTGAACCTTCGAATAATAGCAATGAAGAGGTACTCCCCACCCCTCAGACCTCCAGAATTGGAAACTCATCATTAGATGCAGTTTAACGTCATACCCAGGACAAAAAGACCCTAGCGCATATTATAAAAAAATATTGGAGGTTTGCCATTATTGGAAATTGGGTTATCTGCCCTCACCGGAAGTCCGGACAAGGGAGCAGACACGGAACCCTGATTCAGCAGAACAGATACGACAGAAGACCAGAGTGGACAACTGAACAACAACAGAGGACAACAGAACCACATTACCGACAACAGAACCACAGCACAGCGACATACCGGACAACAGAACACACACAGCGACATTACCGGACAACAGAACCACAGCACACAGCGACAACCGGACAACACACAGCGACATTACCGGACAACTTCGAGACATTGCTAGGACAAATACAACTAAGATAAGTATACTTAAACCTCTATGCATTACCTAAATATATCCCGCCAGGAGAAATCCTCTGGCAACTTCTTATAGACATTTATACAATTGTATACTCACACACATTTAATACCACACCAATAAACTGTTAACCCAATTATAAATCCTATAATTGCCTTGTCTCCTTCATTTACGACAGAGATATTATTTCACCCCAGTATTCCTGTTACCATTAGTGCATAGGATCGAGATAATTATATAGGAATCCAGGGAATTGATAAAGCAGATTCATTAGCTAAATCTGCACTTGACATGATACCCGACAAAAAATCCAAAATACCATACAGTGATCTTAAACCAAAAATCAACCAAATAATGACAATCAAATGGCAGCAATTATGGAATGAAAATCCCCACAACAAACTCTACAAACTACAGCCCAACTGAAAAGAAAGGACACCTGGTCCTAGTAATACCAGAAGAGAAGAAACCACTATCACCCGGCAACGCATCGGCCACTCCTTCATTCTAAAAGAAGAACCCCCACCTAAATGTTCATGTGGAAACCGATACACAATAAAACATATGATTGAATGCAAATACCTCTCCCACACTCGAAGAAAGTTCTACAATGTTGACAGCATGGGCAAACTATTTGAAAAAATAGATCTCAAGAGGATATTAAACTTTTTGAAAAGAACCGGCCTCTTATCAAGGATGTAAGTTCATAGACCTACAAAAATCACCCACTCATTTCTTGATGTTAAAATTCTCAACAGAAAACTTGATTACAGCAAATAAACCCCTATACATTTTTAATACATAATTACCAATAGAAGTATTCAGCATAAAATAACCCAAGGGGTTGACATGCCGTAAAACCCAACCAACCAAATCATTTAGGTGCTAGGGCTTAACGTGACCGTCTAGCCCAAGTAAAAGTCCAAGTTGAATATTGCATGTCACTCAACTACTAGCATTTCAGTCGTTAAGTATTAGGGTCACTACTCACAGCCAACTACTAGCATTTCAGTCGTTAAGTATTACGGGTCACTACTCACAGCCAACTACTAGCATTTCAGTCGTTAAGTATTACACAGCCAACTACTAGCATTTCAGTCGTTAAGTATTACGGGTCACTACTCACAGCCAACTACTAGCATTTCAGTCGTTAAGTATTACGGGTCACTACTCACAGCCAACTACTAGCATTTCAGTCGTTAAGTATTACGGGTCACTACTCACAGCCAACTACTAGCATTTCAGTCGTTAAGTATTACGGGTCACTACTCACAGCCAACTACTAGCATTTCAGTCGTTAAGTATTACGGGTCACTACTCACAGCCAACTACTAGCATTTCAGTCGTTAAGTATTACGGGTCACTACTCACAGCCAACTACTAGCATTTCAGTCGTTAAGTATTACGGGTCACTACTCACAGCCAACTACTAGCATTTCAGTCGTTAAGTATTACGGGTCACTACTCTACTAGCATTTCAGTCGTTAAGTATTACGGGTCACTACTCACAGCCAACTACTAGCATTTCAGTCGTTAAGTATTACGGGTCACTACTCACAGCCAACTACTAGCATTTCAGTCGTTAAGTATTACGGGTCACTACTCACAGCCAACTACTAGCATTTCAGTCGTTAAGTATTACGGGTCACTACTCACAGCCAACTACTAGCATTTCAGTCGTTAAGTATTACGGGTCACTACTCACTCACAGCCAACTACTAGCATTTCAGTCGTTAAGTATTACGAGTCACTACTCACAGCCAATAAGTGGCCCTATTTGAATTGTCTTACCCCTCTGCAAAAGTTCATTCGGCCACAACCGACAGAATAGATTAGAGACTCACATGCAATATTAAAAAAAAAAAAAAAAAAAAAAAAAAAAAAAAACTTACTAAGGTGTGGGTTGCAGAACTGGAGCCCCCTATCAGATTCAGTTTAATGTCATACCCAATACTCCCACTTTTTTTTTGGGGGGGGGGGTATTATCCCTCTGCAGAAAATACAGTCGGCGTAGTATAAGCCCAACTGGCAGAGGGGTTAATAAATTACTACATTTGACGGCATATAGGACGCACTTTTTTCCCAAAAATTTTGGCTCAAAAGTTGAAATATTTAACTTTCCAAATTTACTATGTCAAAGAGAAATACTATTTATAAGAAAATAAAACATTAAAACATATTACAGCACATAATTCATTACATTCTATTTTATCCTGTTTTAATACAATAGTAATAATTAAAAAAGAAAAATTACATTCTATTTTAGGGGCCGGGTTAGCTCAGTCGGTAGAGCGTTCGGCTAGAAACCACAAGGTTGCTAGTTCGATACCGGTCCCCGCCAACTCAGCGTATGAGTAGCACAGGGATCTGTGCGGTAAAGTAAGGAGCTGATTGTAGGTGTGGCGCTCCACCCAGATGCTAAAAAACAATCTCCTTGGTCTAGCGCTATTGAAAAGGGGATAGACTCCCTCGCTGATTGGCTGATACCGACTTTAGGCCGCACCGTTGACTTTACTTTTTTATTATCCTGTTTTAATACAATAGTGATAATTTTTCTTTAAAAAACCTAATGGGATGGAACGGATTAATGTCATTTCCGTTTATTTCAATGGGGAAAATTGATTTGGTATACGAATAAATTTGAGTTACGAGCGGAACGAATTAAACTCGTAAGTGTGTGTGTGTGTGTGTGTGTATGAAAGTAAGTGGGCGGAGTGGCCTGTTGTTAGTATCGGCCAAACAGCGAGGGAGTCTATCCCCTCTTTACTAGTATTAAACCAGGAAAATTGTTTTTGTGTCTGCGGTAAGCGCCATTGTCGGAATTTTACCCCGAAAACTTCTCGGAATAAAATAATTGACCCTATATAGTAACAGGGCCCCGACTTTAAAAAAAAAAACAAAATAAAACAATTTTCTAAAATATATTAGGGGAAATATTTTTTACGAGGTCTACCCCTCCCATTTTATTTTATGAAATGAACCGACAAAAAACGATTTTTACTTTATAGATAAGTTTGTATAATTATATCAGAAGATTTTTATAAGTTTCGATGCGAGAGATTTTTAGTAAAAGAACCATGAATACATAATTCTACTAAAAAATATCAATAAAGAAATTGACCCTGTTGTAAAGAAACGGACTGTTTTACTTATTTTTCAAGATAACGGTGAGTAATTTTTCTCCAGTCTTGATTCTTGAATTAACTGTTTTTCTTTGTGACAAATCTTTATGTTCGTTATTTCTTTTTTAGGAGATTTAAAAAGTTAAAATATTTACGTTTTTCCTTCAATATCGCCTAAACTGATCACGTGACCTATTTTGGTAGTACCTATAGTACTTACATTCAACCTCCAGATAAAAGTTTGTCATTTGTTTTATTGTTTGTATTTATTTAGAAAAAAAAAAAAGACTCCGGTAATATTTTAAAAATTACATATACTAGCCAAAAACCGGGCGGTGTAAAAAAATAAATTGTTGAAAAGATATTGCCTGAGTGGGGTAGGAAAAATAAAATAAAACGTTTAATATTAAAAAAAAAAATTTACTTGAAAAGCTGTAGCAGCCATGATTTACCGCATGATCGCTCGAGCTCGATCCAACAGCTGGTCTGTGGTCAGTCTCCATCTTGGATGTTGCCCGAAGAAGCTGTCTAACGTGTTATGGTAATCCAGACACGAACGCACATGCCAGCCAACGTTCGGGCAGCGAATCCCCAACAGCTGAACCAGGCGACGTAACTCGGCCAAAAACTATAGAAGTGGGGGATATATGGGGCGAAATAGACCTTCGAATCAACAAGCTCCTGCCAAGGGGGAACCAAAAACAAGCGAGTTCTCAGTCTTCTCACAAGTCAGACCCTCTGTTGGTCAACACATTCTTCGTCTAGCAGCTAAAAAAAATCCGTCGTCGTAGTCGAAATAATCTTTAGCAGTTCAAAATTACATTTCCTTACTGAAAAGCGCTTCGTCGTCGACTGCTGACTGCCCAGCGCTTGACTTACTTGTTATTTTATGGGCATATTAGCCAAACATCCGGGCACGTCAGTCAAACCTCGCGTCCTTCCAGTTCCTTCATCGCATGCGGGGGGACGTGGGTTCGATCCCAGCAGGCAAGACAAAATCTTGCTCTTTTTCGTTCTCCGTCACAGAAACTCATCCACAGTTTCGTTTTGCTGTAGTCGCCGGGCCACAAATTGGTCGAATGCATCAAATGCGTCAGTACCGTAGGCCGTTATTAGGGCTCGTTTGATCTCTTCTGGGTCTGCCTTTCTCTCCTTGCTCAGTTGCCGATACAAGGCGAGAGCACCACCCGCAGGCGTAGCGGCAAGACACGCTCCACTTTGTTTTTCTTCCGACCACACGTGCAACATGCCACCCGCTGTCTCTTCGATCGACGGATCGTTGTTGGCTCATCACAGGTTCGTGAGTTTTGCCGTTCGATCTCGCTACAAAAGCATAATATCCACTCTACACTAAGATATGTTTTGTTTTGCGACAGTAGAACCTCCAAAAGGCTTCTAAAAAAATCTGATTTAATTATTCAGACTTATCTTTATAGAAAAATTTAAAAAATCATGAATAAAATATATTTTGTTCGGATTTCATCAAGTGAATTAAGGGGAGTAAAAAAATAGGTCTATTATTCACACTACTCCCCATAAAAAAAACAAGCCTTCTGGTTGGTGTAAAAACAATTTGGTAATAAAGGACTATTTGCTCGTAAATTCCTACCATAAAATAAACTGAACCCTCATTTTATGTCCGTGTTTTTGCAATAAATGTTTTATTTTTCTTGCACCCGTTATTTTACAATACTAAATATATTTTATTTATTTATTTTAATATTCATTTTAATGTGCATATTCTAAAAGTTTTTATTTTGTGAGAATGTTTAGTTTTAAAGTGGGGGCTCGTTTTACAATTTAGGCATAAATTGGATCCTCCTTTTATGACCGTAATTTTGTTTTTTCGTCGACGATGATTAAAATCTGACGTTTTTATTTTAGAGTACCAAAGCCGAAAAGAAATAACAAAAAGTAATATTCAACTTTTTACTCGTAAATTCCTGCCATAAAATTAGGCTTGGGCATTTTATGGTAGGAATTTACGAGTAAAAAGTTGAAGTGTAAAAACGAACCCCCACTTTAAAACTAACCATTCTCACAAAATAAAAGCTTTTAGAATATACACATTGAAGTGAATATTAAAATAAATAAAGGAAATATATTTAGTATTGTAACATAACGGGTGCAAGAAAAATAAAACATTTATTGCAAAAACACGGACATAAAATGGGGGTTCAGTTTATTTTATGGTAGGAATTTACGAGCAAATAGTCTTATTACCGTAAGGACCTCCAAAAAGCTTCGAAAAAATTCTGATTTAATTATTCACTTATCTTTATAGAAAAATTAAATATATTTTGTTCGGATTTCATAAAGTGAATTAAGGGGGGGGGGTAAAAAAAGGTCTATTATTCACACTACCCCACCCACCTACCCCAAAATGCCCTCTGGTTGGTGTAAAAACAATTTTAAATATATTGTCTAATTGGTTGGGAAAAATTAAATAAAATAAAACGTTTAATATTAAAAATAAATATTTACTTAAAAAGCGTCATATTCACTCCGTTTTGTTTTACGACAGTAAGAACCTTCAAAATGTTTCCAAAAAAATTCTGATTTAATTATTCAGTTACCTTTATAGAAAAATCTGAAAACCGTATGAGTAAAATATATTTTGTCCATATTTCATAAAATGAAATAAAGGATGGGGTCGACCTAGTAACAATATTTCACCTAATATATTTTAGAAAAAAAAACAAAACATTTTAAACCCAAGTTCATCTACAAAGGTGAAAATGTGTAAAAATTTTCGTGAAAATTAACTCGATTTTTCATGGAATTAAAAAAAAAAAGTCCTATGACGTAAGGGGTGACGTAGTTTCGGTTACAGACAAATAAAAACTTAATCTTCATTATTAATAGATAAATCTAGCTCTTGTGGACATTGCTTTTATATTCATGAAACTTTACGCACACAAAAAAATAACGTCAAATCTTAAAAAAAAGAAAGAAAAAAAAAACGGCTATACTGATTTTTCAAGAGACGAGTCAAGTCCTTCACCCGGAATGTGTAACCCTCCCCCCAAGACATTTTCTGACTGAAACTTGAACTTGGTTTGTGGAGAAAAAAACTCGATAACAAATTTTGGAGAGGGGGGGGGTCCTTAGAACAAAAACTGATCTAGTGGTGGTGGTGGGGGGTCGAGTGGCTTCAGTCCTGGACCGGTTAAGTAATTAACAGCATTGATCCCAGGGGGCTATCCCCCCCACCAAGCAATACAGAAGTGGGACTGGGTTTTATTGCCCAGAGCCCGAGGCGACACCTTCAGGGGAATTCTGACGGGATCAACGCATTTTTTGCACCTAACATCCCATGAGCTTCGACTCGGGGTTGGGCCCACATCAAAAGACCTTGTGTCACACCCGTATACGTGGGATACGCAGTAAATACCTTAGTACAAAATTGGGTTATTTATGAGGAAGTGCGTCCCCGTCTCCTGCCTCAGAAATTGCTACCCGGTGACTATTAAAATAACGTCTCCAGCTATGTCGTCTCGGCGGTGTTACTTGAAAGAAAACAACCAACTTTACATGTATTTTAGAATATCTTACGATAAATAAACAAGAATTACGACAAATTTCTATAAATGAACAAGAATTACGACAAAAGAAGCCCCCCCCCTCTAAAATACATTTAACGCCCTAAGTTGGTTGTTTTCTTTCAAGTAACACCGCCGAGACGACATGGCTGGGGACGTTATTTTAATAGTCACCGGGTAGCAATTTCTGAGGCAGGAGACCGGGACGTACTTCCTCATAAATTACTCAAAATTGTACTAATTTAGATATAGCAGGGAAATGGAGAGAAACCCGACGGTATGGAAATAAATTTAAAAAAACCCAAAAAAACAAGCTATTCAGAGGATTGTTTTACTTCAAACTACAGAGTGGTCCGAAATTCTAGTCACCCCTACATATCGTTTTAAATTTCATTTTTTTTTGTTTCAATAATATGAAAGTTGTCATTTTTTTAACGGTTGAATATGTAACGCTCTCGTATATAAGGGATGGAGCACTATGGCGGGCTTTACATACATAGAGATGTGTGTATTAAAACAGTTAAAATCCCCCTTCGGTGACTATATAGCCTAGCGGTTAAGGTGTCTGACTGACACTGAACCGATCGGATTTCAATCCCAGCTGTAGGTAGCTTACAATGTCTAGCCACACTGAAGAGACTTGATAAGTCGAAACGTGTCTGTGTATGACATCACACACACACACACACACACACATATATATAAGAAATTTGAAAAACGAAGTTTTCCAAAAATAAGATGAATTTATTTATCGACGCTTAAACGTTTCGGTTTCTTTAGACCTTCATTTTATCTGTCATCTATAAAACATCCATCAATTTCTTCACCCCATAATACATCCTGATGAAGGTTTAAAGAAACCGAAACGTTTAAGCGTCGATAAATAAATTCATCTTATTTTTGGAACACTTGTTTTTTCAAATTTCTTTGTATTGTCGGATTTATTTCCATATTTACTCTCTCTCTCTCATATATATATATATATATATGTATATATATCTTATTATAATGGAGATTGTGTGTTTTTCTGTCTGTAACCGTAACTATATTACGATTCAAGTCACAATTCCCTTAGTTATTGACATCACATTCTCTATGATTTTATTTTTATTTAAACCTCAATTATTAATAAAATTATTTTACATTATTAATACTGTTAACCATGTCTACATACTGACAACATTCTATTATATTTATATATACAACAAAATAGCGGTTTACAGTGTGAATGGGAAGGCTAATTTGCATATTAATATTAAAAAATCGAATTTAATAAATATGTGCTTAGTATTATTGATTTCTAACTGTTTGGTTTTATTTTAATGAATATAAGCAAAAATCTCTTCAATGAATCTTAAATGAGATCCATTAACAAGATGAAATAACTGTCATTTTATTATTTACTTCCACTTTTAACCAAATACTTAAATTAGAAAAAATAACAACGAAAGATGTGAGTGATGGAAGAGTAAGTTTCAGTTGTTCTATTTTTCTATTATACCTCCCTCTGTTTCAAATCATTTTATCTGCATTCTTATTTAGTTTCATTAGCCTTTCTAATTTAATACAATACTTTATTACATTAAAACTTAGATATTTGCACCCGGAGGGTGCATATATTTGCTAGTATATATAATGTGTGTGTGTGTAAAAAGTATCGAGATGGAAGCTGTATTTACCAAAATGGGACTGAACAATAAATGTAACGGTAATTTTTTTCAGAATACAAGGAGTGTCAAAAAGTACAGATTTTAAAGTTGTATTTACCAAGATAGAAATGAAGAATGAATGGAACGTTAATTTTTCGGATTACAATGGGGTGTCAAAAAGTACCGAAAATCTTGATACTTTTTTTGACACCTTATATATATGTTCGCCACGGGTTCCCAACGGTCTGGACAGGGGGCATTTTGCAAGAAATTAAATATGGCGAATTGTCCCCCCCCAACCCCCAGCCCAGTATTTAACGAAAAACAATATTTTTTAAAAAAACACTTTTGCGTGTCTGTATTATTTGGAAAAGTCTTTGGTGAGGTTTCTTTGTTTAATGGCATATCAACTTTCGTGGATTATTTGATGCCAAAGACATCATTGTAGAAAAAAATAGTAGTAGTACTATAATACACAGTTGGTTGGTTGAGTTTTACGGCATGTCAACCCATTGGGTTATTTTATGCTGAAGACAAAATGTGCCAATGCTATTTCAAAAATTAACCCATAGGTGGGACCCTAACAGGTACTACCACTCCCTGGCGGATAAGGAGTTTCAAACCTTTCCCTAAGGGTATTAGCCCAAAAGTAAATGTAATAACTCTATGATGTCACAGTCCAGCACGTTAGTCATGTGACCCCTCCCCCTCCCCCGGGAAAAGTCTTAGAATAACAAGATCTACTTAAAGAACATGAAATAATAGCTGGGTATGAAACTGGTTAAATACTAAAAAAAATTACCTACATTTTTATAGCAAAGTCATGGTCGCATTTAGATCTTGGGGTTGAGGGGCACTTCTAGTTTTGGTTTGGTTTGTTTTGTTTTACGGCAATCAATCTCAGTGGGTCATTTAATGCCGACAAAGTTGTGAAATAAATCAATTCTTAATGCATAATACAATTTTGTTTATAAACTCATGTTTTTATATTTAACCCATACATAGGACCCTAACAGGTACTACCATTCCCGGTCAGAGTGGACCAGGGAGCAATGGTGATGAAAGGGTGCTCCACATTCCCCAAACCTCCAGAACTGGAACCTCACCATCAGATAGAGTTTAATGTCATTCCCAGGACATGTAGACCCTCAGTCACCGCCTTTAGCACTCATATGATAAAAAGGGTTGGGGGTTGCCATAAGGGCAATAGGGTTGGGACAATCATATGGGTGCTAGGGCTTGACGTGACCAGCCGATTGATTGGAGGGGGACTCGTCAACCACCCGTCTAGCCCAAGATAGGACCAAAGTGGAGTTTTGCAAGTCATGGACTGCTCATCCAACTGGGTTCTATCCTTAAGCATCACGGGTCGCCACCCACGGCCAACAGGTGGCCCCATTGGGGGAGTCTTACCCCTCTGCAGAGTGCATTTTAACGCCCAGACGACAGGGCGATCTAGTTTTGGGGACTCATGAAGTTGCCTCATAGAAATTGAATTAGGTAAATGAGAAATTTTAAAAAATGAATATTTAAGTTAGGTTAAAAAAATGTTTGATTTACTTTCAATTATATTGACTGTAAGAATAACCGTTAGATTTTTCAGTTTGTATTATACGATAAAATTATATAGTTATTTACTAAGCTTAGCTTATATGTAGCACAGGGCCAGAAATATGGGGCGCCCAATGAGAATCGAACTCACTAACAATGGTCTGCGAATCTAGCTTACTAACCATTTACACCACGTGAGTGCCCATACGATAAAATAATATAATTCTTTCCAACTTGGAGCAAATCACCATTATTTTTTCAATAACACAACTAATTTAATAATTATTACAGGGTTAGTAAAGGAAGTCTGGGTGCTCCTCTGGTGTGTGTATGCGCACAAATGCCCCCCCCCCTTAACTCTCTGCCTTTTTTTAAATCGTTCTTGGCGGCTACCACCACCACACTCAAGCAAAGTACAAAAACTTATGGTTAGTTCATTATAATTGAGCAGAAGGACTCGGATTACAATAATAGGACTTTATTTGAATAGAATGAGTTCTAAGGGGAATAGGTAGTGAACTTTGAAATATCCCATCATACAGTAAAAAACACTAAGAAAATTTAGTAGGCAAAGAGTTAATATATTTTTTTTTAATGAGTTCAATTTTTTAAAACATATTTTAGAAAAATTCATTTTTTCCACTAATGAGGCCCTGAATTACTACGTGAACTTTATTTGAATAGAATGAGTTCTGAGGTGAATAGATGGTGAACTTGAAATATTCCATCATACAGGTAAAAAAATACCATGAAAATTTAGTACAACTGTAATGGACTGTTGGTTAGTTCATTATAATTGAGCAGGACTCCTATTAAAATAATAATAATATGACTTTATTTGAATAGAATGCGTTCTGAAATGAATAGATAGTGAACTTTTAAATTTCATCATAGAGGGGGAAAAAAACTACGAAGAAAATTTGATACTACCGTTGGGGAAATTTGCAAGGCAAAAAGTAAAATGTCCCCTTTGTTCACTAATAAGTTTGACCCTGAGCAGATGGACCATCCCCCACCATCTAAATTTTTTGTATTTAACTTTTTTTCTTTTTCTTCAATGGATTATTATCGATTACACACCAATCTATCAGATTGGAAAAAAAATTCTAAAAAGTTCTTTATTTTTCGAGTTTTCAGGGGTGCTCAGTTCCCCGTGTATGTTTATCGTAAATCGATCCCCCTTATCGGAACCGCTCTACTTTAACAGTTGGGCTGAATTTGCACAAAGGTGACACAGAAAAAACAGAACCCACACATTTTGTAATAAAACTTAATTTTAACTAGGGGGTTTGGGGTTGGGGTTTAAGGTTAGTTTAATGGGAAAATAAATAATTTGGGTTCTGTTTTTTCTGGGCCACCCTAACTTTGACACCTTTGCGCAAGTTCAGTTCGAGCGGTTCCGATATGGGGGTTCGATTTACAATAAACTTATACGGGAACTGAGCACCCCTGAAAACTCGAAAAATGCATAACATTTTTGAATTTTTTTTTTTACAATCAGATAGATTGGAGTGCAATCAATAATAATCCATTGAAAAAAAAAAAAAATTAAAAACAAAAATTTTAGATGGGGGGGTTCAGATGCTCAGGTCCGCCAAATTTGATACTACCGTTGGGGAAATTTGCAAGGCAAAAAGTTAAATGCCCACTTTGTTCACTTAAAAGTTTCACCCTGAGCAGAGTCATTCCCAATACATTTTTATAGTAAAACCACTTACTACTTTTATAAAATAATAATGTAGGCACTGGCATTTTTGTCATCTGCTACGAATTTTAAAAGCAAATTAAAAATGATTAAATCTGTTATTTAAGGTCAAACTTTGTCTAAATCGATAAGTAGTAACATAATAACCATCATTAAAAAAAGAAAAATATCATTACATATGCAGTTTATTTTTAATAGATTTAAAAGGATCTGTTTTGGTCAATTTCAACGCGATCCGCCATTTTATCTATTTTTCAATGGTTTTACGCGCTTGCTTACAATTTTTATGTAACATTCGCGATTGCAAAAAAATTTGCCAAAAATAAGGCAATTATCCGATTTTAATGAAATTTTCAGTGTTGATTTATCAATTAATGAATTTTATAATGCATCAGTTATTTTATTTCAAAACTTTAATTTAGTATTTTTGCTATGAAAAATTAATATAAAATTAATTTAAAATATGAAAAGCCTGATGTTAAGTTTAAAATGTTATATTTTTAATTTCTAGAAATAAATATCTATTTAATGCAAACCTTATTTTAGACACAAAGTAATAAGTTTTGAAGAAAAACTATTGAAAATTTACCCCCTCCCCCTTTTTAAGCATAAAAAATATCAATGTATAATTTCTTTTATAAGATAATAGCCAATTAAATAATTATCGAAATGAGTAAAAAAGAAATCTCCAAAAAATTAATTTTTTATTATTTTTTTACATTTTATTTTTCAATTTTCGGTACTTATTTTCTCATAGAAAAGCCACCGTAAAAATGTTTTGTTTCTATTCATAACTTCGGTCTTTTATCTCTTTATTTATACTGTAATTAGTACAGAAAATGACCAACTCGCAAAAATGTTACGCCCCCAACATAAGGGGGGTCAAAATTAAGTGACCTGAAAAAAATGAGAAAGTTTTGAAATAAAATAAGTAATGCATTGATAAATATCATTCAGTGATAAATAAACACTGAAAATTTCATTAAAATCCGATAATTCCCTGATTTTTGGTAAATTATTTTCTATAGGGGAGGGGGTAAAGTCATTTTGTTAAAAACGTATCTTAGGCTCATTTTGTCAGTAGATATAATAATAAATGTATTGTGTACAATGCTCAGGTGCACTTCAACTCAAAGGCTCGTGTATAGTACACAGAATAATGTACTAATGTCAGGAACACGAATAAGAGTACAGTAATTATATACATGCATGTGTGCGTGCATATGTGTATAGAGGGGGGTTATCAGGTATAGTTTTGACGAATTACAGGAAGCAATTCAAAGGTTTTGAAAGATGCAGTGTTTCGGCAGCCTAGAACGGATGCAGACAGTTTATTGCATGTCTCAGCATCTCTGAGCTTAAAAAAAGTCATATTACGATAGAAATAACGAACATTTTCTTTATTGTACTAATCCCGGTAAGTAACAAATTTAACATTTAACTTTTTCTTTACCAATACATGTGGCCCAGGGGTCTCATAAAATTCTAGGTTATAACAGCCACAAAACAATTTTTTTGAGGGGGGGGGAATTTTGAAGAGAAGAAATATTTTTTTTTATCTACTTACTTGTTTTGTTAAGGCGTAGATACGTTTAATTTCAACAAAATTCTTCAAGAAAAAAGTATTTTTGTTTATTCAGGCGAATTGATGGCGTGAACCACAAAAAAGACCTTTTTTTGTGAAGAGTTCCACTGGTATTGGCTTGTGCATTTTGGTTACGACACCTCAAAAACCGGAACAGTCCATATTTGCCGCTTATTTTCAGTCTGTTCCAAATTACGCATATTAGGGGTGATAAAATGTTCTCAACACAAGCGAGGAGGAGGAATAATAATAATTAGCAGGACCTGTTTGCTTTCTTCTGTTTTACGGCATATCAACCTCAGTGGGTCATTTAATGCCGATAAAGTTTTGAAATAAATTCATTCTTAATGGAAACACAATTTTTTTTATAAACACATGTTTCTATTTAACCCATAGATAGCCTACCCTAACAGGTACTACCACTCCGGGTCAGAGTGGACCAGGGAGCAATGGTGATGAAGCGGTGCTCCACATTCCCCAAACCTCCAGAACTGGAACCTCACCATCAGATAGAGTTTAACATCATTCCCAGGACATGTAGGCCCTCAGTCACCGCCTTCTAGCACCCATATGATAAAAAGGGTTGGGGCTTGCCATAAGGGCAATAGGGTTGAGACAATCATATAGGTGCTAGGGCTTCACCATTGCTCCCAGGTCCACTCTGACCCGGAGTGGTAGTACCTGTTAGGGTCCCATCTATGGGTTGAATAGAAAAACACGAGTTTATAAAACAAATTGTATTATACATTAAGAATGAATTTATTTCACAACTTTATTAAATGATCCACCGAGGTTGATATGCCGTAAAACAAACCAAACCAAACCAAACCAACCCTATTGCCCTTATGGCAAACCCCAAACCCTTTTTATCATATGTGCTATAAGGCGGTGGCTGAATGTCTTAGTTGCCCTGGGTATGATGCTAAGTTCTATCTGGAGATAAAGTTCCAATTCTGGTCACTGGGAAATCTAGTGTACCCCATCACAATTACTCCCAGATCCACTCTGACCCGGAGTGGTAATACCTGTTAGGATCCCAACTATGGGTTAAATAGAAATATGTTTAAAAAAAGAATGAAACAAAATGTTTTCGGCATAAAATAACCCTACAAGTGTTGGCATGCCGTAAAATCTAACCAACCAATTTCTATTCTTGGGTAGTCTGTAGTAGCGGTCGTCATTTTCAAAGTAAATTGTTTGGTTACCACTGTCGGCAAAAATTGAACAAAATGGTACTACGTTAAACCGAGAATATTTACAAAAAATGAAAAAAAAAACAAAACAAAAAACAAAACAAGTTAGTGTGGAAAAAATGTCATTGTGCATGGTTACCCCCCGTCCCCACACACTCCCTCAATGGGGCCACCTGTTGGCCGTGGGTGGCGACCCGTGATGCTTAAGGATAGAGCCCAGGTGGATGAGCAGTTCATGACTTGCAATACTCCACTTTGGCCCTATCTTGGGCTAGACGGGCGGTCGGAGAGGCCCCCTCCGATCAATCGGCTGGTCACGTCAAGCCCTAGCACCTATATGATTTTCCCAACCCTATTGCCCTTATGGCAAGTCCCAACCCCTTTTTATCATATGGGTGCTAGAAGGCGGTGACTGAGGGTCTACATGTCCTGGGAATGATGTTAAACTCTATCTGTTGGTGAGGTTCCAGTTCTGGAGGTTTGGGGAATGTAGAGCACCCCTTCATCACCATTGCTCCCTGGTCCACTCTGACCCGGAGTGGTAGTACCTGTTAGGGTCTCATCAATGGGTTAAATAGAAAAATGTGTTTATAAAAAAAATTGTGTTTCCATTAAGAATGAATTTATTTAAAAACTCTATCGACATTGAATGACCCACTGAGGTTGATATGCCGTAAAACAGAATGTAGAGCACCCCTTCATCACCATTGCTCCCTGGTCCACTCTGACCCGGAGTGGTAGTACCTGTTAGGGTCCCATCTATAGAAAAACATGAGTTTATAAACAAAATTGTATTATGCATTAAAAATTGATTTATTTCACAACTTTGTCGGCATTAAATGACCCACTGAGGTTGATATGCCGTAAAACAAAACAAACCAAACCAAACCAAACAAATCTACTTCTCTTTCTTCCAGGAACACTTTTAACACCAAACCTTAATTTCTGCAACCTCGTTTATAAATCTAGGATCCTAAATCCTTGTTTTATTTCCATTCCCTCATGGTCGAAGGGGTTTTTTTTTCGACACTAGTACACATCTAACACTACTGGAACTTTGTCCATTGTTCACAGTGGCCTTGTGCCAGATATTGGCAATTTTTAAAAGATTGTTGGCCTTACAAGACATGTGCATATTCTTGATCTTTAATTTCTAGGCAAACACACACTTAAAAAAATTGTTTCCATCTTTTTATTTATTTGTATTATTTGTACTAGCAAATATATGCACCCTCCGGGTGCAAGTATTTAAGTTTTAATATAATAAAATATCATATTAAATTAGAAAGGCTAATGAAACTGAATAAGAATGCAGATAAAAAGATTTGGAACAGAGGGGTATGATTAAATGATAGAACAACTTTGAAACTAATTCTTCCATCATGTTCCATTACTCCCGTCTGTCTTTGGTAAATGTTCCTATTTAGTTAAAATAGGAAGTAAAGAATAATATTACAGTTATTTCTTCTTGTTAATGGATTTCTTTTAAGATTTATCCCTGAGATTTTTGTTCATATCCAATAAGATAAAACCAAACAATTAGAAATCAATAATACTAAGCATATATTTATTAAAATCAAATTTTTAAGATCAATATGCAAATTAGCCTTCCCATTCACACTGTAAACCGCTATTTTGTTGTATATATAAATACAATTGCATGTTATTAGTATGTAGATATGGTCAACAGTCTTAATGATGTAAAACAATTTTGTTAATAATTGAGGTTTAAATAAAAATAAAATCATGGAGCAGGTGATGTAAATAACAAAGGGAATTGTGACTTGTATAGTAATATAGTTTCGGTTACAGACAGGCAAACCCACAATCTCCATTATAATAATAAGATAAGATTATTCCCCCCTGTTACTAGCTACTGGGCTCTTTAACATTGGTTAGGCAATCAGTCTGGGAGAAGGAAAATTCTGAATTTAAAAGGTTCCCGATTACGACAAGAAGGTTCCCGAGTTCGATAAGAAATACGCGAAGAAGCCCGGAGGGCTCATCGGTCGAAACGTTGCGCAGATAATAATCTAAAAATTCAGAAGAATTTTAGTGTTTATTTATTTGTTTTATTTTTCTCTGAATTTTATTTTATTATTTTATTTATTTATTATTTTTTTTTTTTTTTAGATAAGGCTTGATAATTTGTATTATTTAGATTATTTGAACTATTATCCTCATTTTTATTATCTACCGGGTTAGCTCAGTTGGTAGAGCGTTCGGCTAGAAACCACAAGGTTCCTAGTTCGATACCGGTCCTCGCCAACTCAGCGTTATGAGTAGCACAGGTATATGTGCGGTAAAGTAAGGAGCTGATGGTAGGTGTGGCGCTCCACCGCAGATGCTAAAACAATCTCCTTGGTCTAGCGCTATTGAAAAGGGAATAGACACCCTCGCTGACTGGCTGATACCGACTTTAGGCCGCCCCGGTCGTTATAAGTTCTTAAGAGTGATAGCGATTAAATGCTAATTATTGAATCATTGTCACCAAGTTGTGCAGATTAAATGAATTCCTTTGACTCTCTCTCACTGTCTATCAACCATTGCTCTTGACATGTCCTCTACACAGCATTCAGTGTCTGAATATTGAAAGTAGCAGTTTCTTCCAGATCACTGGAGTTAAGCAGCAATGAGCCTGCTCACTACTTAGATGGGTAACTACTTAGTCACAGCATGTAGTGTAAGTAACCTGAGGCCAGTGTACCAAACTAAGCAAACCTTAGTAGATAACAATAACAGCTGAGAATAATTGTAAAGTTATCAACAAAACAATCCTGTCTGTGTTCAAAAACTATCAAGACTGAAGTTGTATTTATGAAGACTGAAATAAACAATGAATGAAACAGTGTTTGCAGCTAAAGATTCTCTCTTTGCTTCAGGGTGACTGTCTTCCCAGGCAACACATACATACCCCCCTCATCTAAAAGTGCAAGGATCATGTTCATTGCTGATGCCTGAGGGGTGAGGAATGGATGATGGAGACTAGCAATTTTTTAACACTGCTCTCAATCATGCATCTGTGCATAGGAGGGGTTCTATTAAAAATTTCACCTTATATTGCATCGTGCCTGTGGTTGGATAAACACTCTTTGAAGCTGTAGAAAGTAGTTGTTTTGGTGACACAATTTTATGTGAACCTGGACACAGACAAAAAGACAGTTATTGCAGATTGATGGTAGAGCCTCTGACTGATGATAAATCAGTTGAGTTTTGATCTTAGCTAGATGCAGACCGGCAAGTTTAGCTGCAATGAAAGCCATGATATGACAAAACAGTACTATGTGGATTATACATGGTAAATTGAGTATTCTAGAAAGGGTATCTGGTGGCAGCTAATTGTGCTTAACTGCAAAACTCTCCTTAATGGATAGAGCACTCTTATCAGTCTTTATATTTTTATAGCAGCAAAAAATCCCTTTCTTAAGTGGATTGCACAGATAGTTTGGTGGTAGAGGCTTTGACTGTTGATAAGATGAATGTAATGAATGTAAACAGACAAGTAAGGATTGTATTGCATTCAAGATTATATTGTATTACATATCTATACAGTATATTGTATTACATATCTATACAGTATATTGTATTACATATACAGATTGTATTACATATCTATACAGTATATTGTATTCATATCTATACAGTATATTGTATACATATACAGTATATTGTATTACATATCTATACAGTATATTGTATATCTATACAGTATATTGTATTACATATCTATACAGTATATTTATCATTGAAGTTAGTTATAAGAACTAGCAAATATATGCACCCTCCGTAGGGTGCAAGTATTTGAATTTTAATGTAATGAAATATGTTAAATTTGAAATACTTTTGAAACTAAATAAAAATCCAAATAAAATGATTTGAAACAGAGGGGGTATAATCGAAGAATAGAACAACTTTGAAACAAAGTCTTCCATCATTTTTCATCACTCCCTCCTTTTATTGCTGAATTTTCCTAATTTAACTATTTAGTTAAATTAGGAAGTAAAGAATAAAATTACTGTTATTTCTTTATATTAAAGGATTTCTTTTAAGATTTATCCCCGAGTTTTTTGCTCATATTCATTAAGAAAAAAACAAACAATTAGAAATCAATAATACCAAGCGCATATTTAATAAAATTAAACTTTTAATATCAATATGCAAATTAGCTTTCCTGTTCACACTGTAACCCGCTATTTTGTTGCATATATAAATACAACTGCCTGTTATTAGAATGTAGATAAAGTCAAAAGTATTAATTAGGTATAACAATTTTATCAATAACTGAGGTTTAAATAAAAATAAATTCATGGTGAATGTGACGTCAATAACTAAAGGAATTGTGACTTGAGTAGTGATTTAGTTTCGGCTTCAGACAGACAAACACACAATCTCCATTATAATAAGATGTTTTTTTAAATATCTATAAAACACAAGATAGCAAATACTTTATTATCTACAAAATTTTTC
Organism: Doryteuthis pealeii; assembly: GCA_023376005.1. Taxonomy (NCBI): domain Eukaryota; kingdom Metazoa; phylum Mollusca; class Cephalopoda; order Myopsida; family Loliginidae; genus Doryteuthis; species Doryteuthis pealeii. Next base: position 26,310,919 of record CM042177.1, on the reverse strand, counting down.
GACCGATGTGTTCTCCGGCCTTCTTCAGGTATTTCTTGTCGAAATCGGGAGCCTTCACGGAACTTCGAACCGAACACTTTATTCATTCCACGGGGGTAGACTGTTCTCATTCCGTTAACCATGATTGGGTAAAACTGTTAAACTGTGTTAAGTATTCTATGTTATTATCCCCCTTGGTCAGGATTGAACCCGCAACTTAGAAATGATTGTCACTTAGAACTGTATTACCTCAACCCCTATATCCATTGCGCCATGTGTCCAATTGATACAGTATTTCGAAGTTGACAGTTTTACCAAAAAAAAATTATCATTAGATAAAATTTGTGCGTGCTAATTCCTCATCAAAATTGTGGAGCAATTTTTAAGATGGCTTTCTAGCTCAGGTATCTACGGCTTCCAGAAATGTTCTGATTTTTTGGACTGAAAAGTTTAGTAGTATATTTTATGATTATTTCAGTAAAATCTTACGTTTTTAACCAGAAATGTCTTTTTTTTGGGGGGGGGGGATGCCAAAATATTTTCTGTAAAATTTTACAAAACGTAAAGTTTTACAGAAAATATTACAGAAAAAAATAATTATTTCTCTGAATGAGATGAGGCTTGAAGATTAGTATTATCTGCGTTATTCGGGCTATTGTCCCCATCTTCATTGTTATTTGTACAACGTTTTAATTGGATACATGGCCTAGTGGATAAGGTAGTTAGGTTGACAGTTCTAAGTGACAGTTATTTCTGGATCCTGAGTTCAATCCTAAGTAGAGTCAGTTAGAAAAATAATTAACACAACTCCTACCCCAGCTATGGTGAGCGGAATGAGAACAGGATATTCCCGTGGAATAAATAAAGGGTTAGGTTCAAAGTTCCGTGATGGCTCCCGATTACGACAAGAAAGTTCCCGAGTTCGAGAAGGTTCCCGAGTCCGAGAAGGTTTCCGAGTCCGACAAGAAATACCTGAAGAAGGCCGGAGGGCATATCGGCCGAAACATTGTACAAATAACAATGAAGATGTGGACAATAGTCCGAATAACGCAGATAATACTAGAAAAAAATAATTTCTGTAACATTTTATGTAAAACTTTACGTTTTTTTTTAACCAGAAATATCTTTAAAAAAAAGATAGCGAAATATTTTCTGTAAATTTTTTTTTTCTGTAATATTTTCTGTAAAGTATTACATTGTTTAACAAAAAATATCTTTTTTTATTGGGGGAGGGGTTTAAAAATACGGAAATATTTTCTGTAAAATTTTTTCTGTATAATCTAGAAATATTATAAAAATGCCGAGGTAAGATATACTATTCGCATGAGATTATTCGCTTTGCAACCCCGACTCGTCGGCTTGCTCCACCTGGGCCACCGGACTTTGATTATTAATTATTTTTCCTACATATTTTAAGACGAATTCAGTAAAATTTTAGTTTTTTTTTAACCTCATAAATATCTTTTTTTGTTTGTATGTGTGCGTGTGTGTGAGGGGGGGGGGGCGGCACCGAAATATTTTCTGTATATCTGGAAATATAAAAACGCCGATGTAAAGCACACTACTCGTGTGTATGTATTATAAAACAAAGACCCATATGTAATCTTGTTGAAGTTGTTACATAAGCAAATATAGATATCTCCCGATTCACTAATTCAGCAATTCAATTCGCGCACACACCGCAATAAAAAAGATACACACACTCGCCAAACAAAACAACATAAGTTTGCTGACGTCAAAACGGAAGTGAACTCTACGGTAGCCAAAAGAAGTGCCAAATTACCACGTTTTTACGCATAGGCTCCAAATTGAACTTCCGTTTGGAAAATTAGAATTCTAAACATTAAGAAAATATTTTGTAAATAAACTCACATTTTCGTCCAATCGAAAACGCCCCCCCCCCACCAAAAAAAGGCTTGTGTGATCCGACTCCGGATCACACAGGCCTATATAAATCGACTTTGAAGAACCGACAAGTCAGACATCACCAGCGACAGCAGCAGAGCACATCACACGGCGGTCGACTTACATCCTCACCTACCTCTGACCTACTCTGACCGACCGGCAACTTAAAGGGGCAACATCATTCAGCGATACAATACGCCAACTATCATACACGATCCAACCGGCTATCGACTTCAGAATACCAAAACACAAAATTCTGACTCATCACTACCCCCCAATTTACCCATNACGACGCGAGTCGTAGGGAAGATAACATAACGCTCTTATAAGAGAAATAGGCGTACACTCGTGTGAGGGAAATACATAAACGCGTCTATAAGAGGGAAAGTTGTGACGACCGCGCGTAAGAAGAATACGCACAACGCTTCTATTAGATGGACTTAGGCGTACAGACTCGCTTCGGCAGGGAAGAAGATACTAACGCCTCATAAGGAGCCAAAAAGGCGTACGACTCGCCGTCCGCAGTGAAGATACATAACGCTCTATAAGAGGAGGAAAATAGTGTACGACTTCACGCGTGCAGGGAAGATACACAACGCTCTATAAGAGAAAATAGGCGTACGACTCGCGTCTAGGGGAAATACATAACGCTTCTATAAGAGGAAATAGGCAAGTTACGCTCGCGTCCGCAGGGGAGATACAACATCAACGCTCTATAAGAGGAAATGGCGTACGACTCGCGTCGTCCGCAGGGGAAGTCACATAACGCTCTATAAGAGAATATGGGCATACGACCGCGTTCCGTGGAAGAACCCAACGCTGTAAAGGCTAGATGTACGACTTGGCGGTCGTGGGGTATGTCCCCCACCCCAAGATAGATGTTTGCATATCATGGACTCTCTCCACCACCCATAGGTCTGTGGGGTTTACCCCGCAGCAGTCGGTGTATGCTATAACCCTAGCCGGACACAGAGCGACGTGACCTCCGATTATTGAAGGGATTCGCTCTCTGGACCGCCTCGCTACTAGGCAAGATGAATTTGTTGCACGTCATGTCTACCCAACCACCAGATCCAGAGTCGCCACCACGGACCAAAGGTGGTCCCATTCTGGCGGGGTCCTTACCCAACTGCAGGCTGCATTCGCCGATTAGATTTGACAAATTTTAACCTCCTTAAAAAAAAAAAAAAAAAAAAAAAAAAGGAAAAAAGCCACCCTGAATTAGGTTACCACCAATTTTTTTCCCTGTTGAATTTACTCCTCCATATATTTAACACAATGAAACTTGCATAAAGCGTCAAATATATCTGAAAATGTTTTGTCCACTCGAAAGGAGAAACATTAAAAAAAACTTGCTACTTGAATTTTTTTTTTTAAATTTCAAGCCCAGGGAAATAATAAAATTATGAACGAAAAACAATGATTTACATTTTGCACCGTTTAAATCAATTGAAATTTAACTAGCCAAAAACAAGTTATGATCTAGAAGCTTTTTAAAAAATTCTATGAAAAATCAAATTAATGGTTCGGATTTCACGAAAATTTCATTAATTATACTTTTAATGAAAATATATCTGTAAGGAGAGAAACATTTTTTTACGAAGTACTATCTATTTTATTTTAAAAATATGAAAAAAAAAAAAAAAAAAAAATGGAACCGACAAAAAACGATTTTACTTTTTTTTATTGAAGGATAAGATCTGAAATAATTATATCAAGAAAATTTTATAAGTTCCTATGCGAGAGATTTTATTAAAAAAAAAAAAAAACAAAAAAAAAACATGAAAGTTCAAAAATATACTTTTTATTTCCCCCTTCAATATGACCCCTAAACTGATCACGTGACGCCGGATTTTGGTGGTTTGGCCGCCACTGACATTCAAAGCTTTCAACTCAAACAATGAACGTCATTCAAGTCACTTTGATGTTTTCCAACACCACACACACACACACACACACATAAAAGCCAAGTTGAGCTTTTTTTATTTAAACACTACAAATTAGACTTAAGTTTACGCAGTTACTTTCCAAGTTTCATAACAGTCAAAGTTTGAGCCCCTAACAGAGACTCGAGAAAATTTTTAATTTCGCAATCATTTTAAAGTGAAAAAGCTGTTGTCCATGAGGGGGCTAGGCCTAGCCTATCCCATCCTACCCCACAACGATTCTACCACGGGTTTGTGCTTCCTGGTTCTCAATGCAGACAATGTATCCAACGTCAGATATATTTACTTTTGTATAGAAAATACAAACGCCTCAGTTTAATAGGAGTGGTGAGGTGGGGGGGTGAAGTTGACGTCTGTTTACTTCAGTATATGTCAGGATTGAGGGAAGAGAGAGAGAGAAGATTAGGAAGAGAACGAGAGAGAGAGAGAAGAGAGAATAAAGACCAGAGATTGAGGGAGGAGAATAAAGACCAGGAGAGAGAGAAGATGTGCGAGAATAAAGACCACGGAGTAGAGGAGAGAGGAATAAAAAGGACCAGAGAGAGAAAGAGAGAGAGAGAGAGAGAGAGAGAGAGAATAAAGACCAGAGAGAAAGAGTGTGTGAGAGTGTATGAGAGAGTTGTATGGTTGTGGTTGGTGACAGAGAGAGAGAGGAATAAATAGGAGGGAGGAGAGATAAGAGAGAGAAAGAGGGTGTAAGACAAGTGAGAGAAGATAGAAAGATTTCTCGAACCGGGCATAAGCTTACACACAAGAGGATAAAAGATAGAGGATGAGAAAGAAAGAGAAAGAGAGAAGAGAAGAGGTGAGGAGAGAAGAGAGAGAGGAGAAGAAAAAAAAGAAAAGAAAAACAGAGAGAGAGAGAGAGAGAGAGAAGAAACAAAAAGAAAAAGAGAATAAAAAGAAGAATATAAAAAGAAAGACGAGAGAGAGAGAGAGAGAGAAATAATAAAAGAAGAAATATAGAAAGAAAGAAAAGAAAAAAAGAGTGAGAGAGAGAGAGAGATTAATAAAAAGAAAGAGAGAATAAAAAGAAAAGAAGAAAAGAAAAGAAAAAGAGAAATAAAGACGAGAGAGAGAAAAGGAAAGAAAAGACCAGAGAGAGAGGAGAGAGAGAGAGAAGAAGAATAAATAGAGAGAGAGTAGAGGGGATAATGAAGGAGAGAGAGAGAGGAGATGGGGAGAGAGAGAAATACAAATATAGATACCGAGAGATAAGGGTTTGTTAAGACAAAGGAGAGAAGATTAGGAAAATTTCTCGAAACCGGGCATAGCTTACATCATAGAAAAAGACAGAGAGGGAGGGAGAGAGAGAGTGGAGAGAGGAGAAGGATGAAGTTTAGAAAAAAGAGAGGAGAGAGAGAGGAGACGAAAAAAAAAGAGAGAATATAGAAAAGAATTTAAGTATAATAAAGAGAATTAAAAAAAGGAAAGAAGAAACAACAAGACGAAGAGATCGACAGAGGAGAGAGAAGAGAGGAGAGAAAGAGAGAGGAGAAGAGAAAGAGAGAAGAGATGAGAGAAAGAAAAAGGAAAGAAAAGAAAATAGAAAGAAAGAAAGAAAAACTGATTTTAAAATAAAAAAGTAGAGAGTAAAAAAAGAAAAGAAGAGCAAAGACAAGAGAATAAAACGAGAGAGAGAGAGTAAAGAAAGAAAGGCAGCAGAGAGAGAAAAACAGAGAGACGAAGTGAGAAAAAATAGAGAGAGAGAGGGGTGTATGACATACTGGAGATATGAAGATAGAGAAGATAGGAGAGGAGAGAGAGAGAGAGAGGAATAATAAAGAGAGAAAGAAATAAGAGGGAAGAGAAGAGAAAAAGAGGGAGAGAACAGAAAGGAGAGAAAGAAAAAAAGAAAAGAAAGAGAAAGAGAGAGAATAAAAAAGAGAGAGAAAGAAATAAGAAGAGAAGAGAGAGAAATAAAAAAAGAGAAGAAAGGAATAAAAGAGAAAAGAAGAGAATTAATATAAAGAGAGAAAGATAATTAAAAAGAGAGATAAAGAGAGAGAATAAGAGAAAAGAGAGGAGAATAAGAATAAAAGAAAAGAAAGAGAGATAATAAGAGATGAAAAAAAAGAGAGAGAAAGAAATAAAAAGAATAAAAGAGAGAGACGAGAATAAAAAAGAGAGAAAGAAGAGAGAGAGAGAATAAAAAAGAAAAAGAGAGGAATATAGAAAGAATTAGTAATGAAAGAGAATTAAAAAGGAAAGAAACAAACAAAGAAAAGACAAGAGAGAAAGAGAGAGAAGAGAGAGATAGAGAGCAGGAGAGAGAGAGACGAGAGAGTATAATAAAGAAGATATAGAAAGAAAGAAAAAAGAACAGAGATAATAAAAAAGATAGAGAGGAATAAAAAGAAAAAGAAGAAAGAAAAATGAATAAAGGACGAGAGAGAGGGAGTAAAGTAAAGAAAGAAAGACCCGGAGAGAGAGAGAAGGAGAGAGAGTAGAGAGAATAATGACTAGTAGATGAGAGAGAGAGAGAGAGAAAGATGAGAGAGAGAGAGAGATAAAACAGAGAGAGAGGGTGGTTAAGACAAAGTGAGAGAAGATATTCTCGAACCCGGGGCATAACTTTACACCACAGAAAGAGAGAGAGGAGAGAGAGAGAGAGGAGAGAAGAGAGAGAGAGAGATGGGAGAAGGAATAGAGAGAAGAGAGAATAATGACCGAGGTAGAGTGTAGAGAGAGAGAGAGAATAAATACCAGAGAGAGAGAGAGAGAGGAGAGAGAGGGAGAGAGAGAAAAAACCAGAGAGAGTATGTGAGAGAGAGAGGATTGGTGTGAGGGAGTTGTGGAGAGAAGAGAGAGATGAGAGAGAATAAATAGAGAGAGAGGTGGGTAAACAAGTGAGAGAAGATAGAAAGATTTTCTCGAACCGGCATAACTTTACACACAGAGAGAGAGAGAGAGAGAGAAGAGAAGAGAGAGAGAGGAGAGAGAAGAGAGAGAGAGAGAGAATAAAAGAGGGAAGAGGTGGGTTAAGACAATGAGAGAAGATAGAAAGATTTCTCCGATCGGGCATAACTTTACACACAGAAAAGAGAGAGAGAGAGAGAGAGAGAGAGACGAGAGAGAGAGAGAGAGAGAATAATGAACCCAGAGAGTGAGAGATGAGAGGAGAAATAAATACCAGAAGAAGGAGAGAGGAGAGAGGGGAAGAGGAGAATAAAGACCAGAAGAGAGGAGAAGAGGAGCGAGGTGTGTGTGTGAGAGAGAGAGAGAGAGGAGAGAGAGAGAAAAAATAACAGAGGAGAGGGGGTGTAAGAACAAGTGAGAGAAGATAAGAAAGTTTCTTCGAACCGGCATAGGCCTATTTAACACAAGAAAGAGAGAGAGAGAGGCAGAGAGAAGAGAGAGAGAAGATGAGAGAGAGAGAGAGAGGAGAGAGAGGAGAGAGAAAACAGTGAGAGAAGAAGAGGACTGGAAGAAAGTGAGAAAAGGCAAAGTGAGAAAGATGACGATAGTTTTAGTTACAGACAAATAGAGACCGAATTCTCCATTATTAATAAACTAGCAAATATATGCACCCTCGGGTGCAAGTATTTAAGTTTTAATGTAAAGAAATTTGAATTAATATAAAAGGCTAATGAAACTAAATAAGAATGCAGATAAAAGATTTGAAACGAGGGGGATATAATCGAAAATTAGAACAACTGAATTTACGTCTTCCCATCACTTCGTCTTCATTTTTTTTTTTCTAATTTAATAATATTTAGTTTAACAAGAGATAAGTAAAGATAAAATACAGTTATTTTATCTTGTTAATGGATTCATTTAAGATCATTGAAGAGATTTTTTGTTATATTTCTTAAAATAAAAACCAAACATTTAGAAATCAATAATACTAATCACATATTATAAATTCGATCTTTTTAATATAATATGCAATTAGCCTTCCTTCACACAGTTAAACCGCTATTTTGTGTATATATAATATAATTGCATGTTGTTAGTATTGTTGATAGGTCAACAGTGGCTTCGGCCTCTGGACATGATATAATTTAACAGCGTCGATTCCCAGGGCCATCCCCCAGGCAACACCTCCCCCTTTGATTTAAAGGGCAGGGGTGTGTTATGCCCAGTGCCTGAGCGCCGCCCCTGAGTGGAATGCCACGGCGATCGACACGCAATTTTTCACACCTGCCACTCCATGAGTTCGGTTTGTGCGTAGCCCACGTTAATAGGACTTTGTGCCTACCGTACAAGTGGGGTACGCGTAAATACCATGTTGATATGGTCAACAGTGGCTTCGGCCTCTGTGACCATGATATAATTAACAGCTCGATCCCAGGGGGCCATCCCCCAGGCAACACCTGCCCCCTTGATTTAAAAGGGGGCAGGCTGTGTTTATTCCCAGTGCCTGAGGCGCCCCCCTTGAGGGGAATGCCGAAGGGATCACGCAATTTTCACCTGCCACTCCATGAGCTTCGGGCGTGCTGTGGTGGTCCCACTTTAATAGGGACTTTGTGCCTGACCCGTACAAGTGGGCTACGCTCGAATATCATTGTAAGATATGGTTAACAGTATTAATAATGTAAAACAATTTTATTAATAATTGAGGTTAAAATAAGGATACATTCATGTGAATATGACGTCAATAACTAAGGAATTATGACTTGAGTAGTGATTTAGTTTCGGTTACAGACAGAAAAACACACAATCTCCATTATAATAAGATTAGAATGCAACATGCTGCTTCAAACAATATAATTAAAAGCGATTTCCATTTCACATGGGATAATTCCCTTGTGAAAGGTAATTATTTAACTACTCACCCTCCAGCATGGGTAAATAATATTTAATCATGGCTAGGTAACCAGTCTAGGAGAACGGAAACTCAGAATTCAAACCTGTTTAAACTCCGCTTAATAAATTGACCTTGTGTTACATCCTTCAAATCTTCATAATTTTGGCACAAAAAGCAAGAATCGGAGATATCTAATATATATATCTTATTATAATGGAGATTATGTGTTTTTCTGTCTGTAACCGAAACTATTTACTACTCAAGTCACAATTCCCTTAATTATTTACGTCAAATTCTCCATGATTTCATTCTTTTAAAACTTCAGTTATTAATAAAAATTGTATTACTTATTAATACTGTTGACATCCAATCTACGTACTAATAACATGCATTGTATTTATATACAACAAAATAAGCGGTTTACAGATTGAACGAGAAGGCTAATTGCATATTGATATTAAAATTTATTTTAATAAATATGTGCTTGGTATTATTGATTTCTAATGTTTGGTTTTATCTTAAGAAATATAAACAAATATCTCGTGGATAAATCTTTAAAAAAATTATTTACAAGAAGAAATAACTGTAATATTATCCTTTACTTCCATTTTAAACTAAATAGTTAAATTAGGAAATTACCAATGAAAGAGCGGAAGTAATGGGAAAATGATGGAAATAGTTAGTTTCAAAGTTGTTCTATTTTTTCGATTATACCCCTCTGTTGCAGATCTTTTTTTAGTCAGTTTCATTAGCCTTTCTAATTTATATATATTTTATTATATTAAAACTTAAATACTTGCAGCCGGAGGGTGCATATTTTGCTTTTTAATTAATTTTTATTTCTTTATTATTATTATTATTTTTTATTTTATTATCTTCTATTAATTATTTTATTATTATATCTTAACTAGTATTTCTTTTATACATCATTATACTCTAATGTTTAAATTAAAATCTTTTTATTTACTGTCTTTTTATATTTTAATTTAATATACTTTCTGTTTTCTGTCATGTCACCTTTTTGTCTGTCTGACACCCTAGAAATCAACTTTGAGATGTATCTCTTTTTTCATTCACTTCCTGTTCTATGGTTACACTCCCACACTGTTAAAAAATATATTATAATTTTTTATTATTTTTTTGTTTGGTTGAATTTACATATATTTCAGCTCTTGGGTTTTTGTGATATGCTTGTTCATAAGTGAATGTTACCCATCTGATGAGCGCAAAAACTTGGGGAGCCGGTTTAAATCAACTTAGATTTATATGGACCCCAATTTTCGTCGAATAAATTATTATGGGATTACTGTATTGGAGTTCTTCCTTTATTGATAAATATTGCTCTGTTATATAATCTTAAAAGGTTATTTTCAATTGAGCTCTCTTTAGTGATTTTAATGATTCACTGTATTTATACATACTGGATCATCAATATTAGTACAGTGGATCTTGAAATCACATATAGAATCATCCCTTACTACCAAGTTTTGGATAAATCTCTTATATATATATTATATTATAAATATATAATATATATATATATATACTAGCAAAATATATGCACCCTCCGGGTGCTAGTATATATATATATATAATATATATATATATATATATATATATATATATATATATATATATATATATATTCACTTTCCCTCTTCATCCCTTCTTTCTTTCTTGCTCTCTGTTTCCTTCTCTCATTGACTCTGTTCACTGACCACCAGTTTTTCCACCCTCTTCGGGTAAGCGTGTGTCTTTTATCCCCCACTCACTTACCCACAACGCATTGCACTTTCCTATAAGATGCCACCACTCCTGGTTGTTGCCTTCTCCTTGGTTACAGCCCGCCAGCAAACACTCTTGACCACACGCACAGTTCCAGCAAGTACTTTTCGACCACACAAAATGTTAACAGCTATATGCACGTTAACGACAAGCTACTATTAATCCATAGCTGGGGGAGATAAAAGAATTATTACCCAATCCCCATTGTAGATAGAAAAGACTTAAGAAATCTGTTTATCCTATTTGGGAATCATCAGATCGTTCTGGTGATTCGTTCGTTGTGATGTAAAATTGAACGATTTATACACACACACACACACACACACACACACACACACACACATATATATATATGTATATATATTATATATGTGTGGTGTGTAAATCATTCAATTTTACATCAAACGAGGTTTGGAGGGCGCGTGGTCTAATGGTTAGAGTCATAAGGAAATGGACTCGTCAACCCGAGTTCAAATTCCTGGACGAAGCTATTTGAATTTCACCATAGCGCTAATACCCTTGGGGAAGGTATGAATCCAATTCTTCCCTCCAGCTATGGGTAAATTAGCGTTAGACTGGGCCTCTTTAATCTTGGTAGGTAACCTGTCTAGGAGAAGGAAAACTCTGAATGCAAACCTGTTAAACTCCGCTTAAGAAATTGACCTTGGACACATCCCACTCGTGCGGAGGATTTGATATATATATACACACACACACACACACACACACACACATATATATATATAATATATATATATATATATATATTATATATATATATATATATATATATACATAATATAATGTTTTAAACGAATGGTTAAAAATCCTCGACTATAGTTTCACGGTAGCGAATCCTCAGGAGAACCTCCCCGAGGATTCGCTACACTGCGTGAAACTATAGTCGGGATTTTAACCCATTCGGTTTTTTTAAAACATATATTTAGCTCTTTTTATTGAAACACTTTTTAAATCCGAATTTAATATAATCCAGAAGTATAAATATTTGTTTGCTTCGTGGATTGGAAATAACTGTATATATATATATATATATATATATATATATATATATATATATATATATATATTATATATATATGTGAGTGTGTGTGTGTGTGTGTGTAAATCCATAAATTTACATTCAAACAACTATAGACATGGTTGGTTGGATTCTACACCATGTCAATCGTTCAGTATACGTTTGAAGAAAAACCGATTGAAAATACCCCCTCCCCTTTTAAGCAGAAAAAAATATCGATGTATAATAATTTTTCTTTTAAGGATAAGAGCCAATTAAATAATATCGAAATGAGTAAAAAAAGAAACTCAAAAAAATTAATTATTTATGATTTTGTTTACATTTTATTTTCGATTTCGTACTTTTTCTCAAGAGAAAAGCCACCGCAAATTTTTTTGGTTTTCTATTCATAACTTCGGTCTTTTATCTCTTTATTTTACTGTAATTAGAAAACGAAAAGACCAACTTGAAAAAAAAAAGTTACGCCCCCAACATAGAAGGGGGGGGGTAAAATAAGTGACCTGAAAAAAATGAGAAAGTTTTGAAATAAAAATAAGTAATGCGTTATAAAAATCATTCATTGATACATAAAACACTGAAATTCATTAAAATCCGATAATTCTCTGATTTTTGGTAAATTATTTTCTGTAGGGGTAAAGTCATTTTTTCAAAAACGTATTTTAGCTCATTTGGGTATAGCTAGCATACACATTTGCATTGTGAAATTACACATTTCTTGACGAACTTTTCTAAACTCGACGAACTTTTACATTTCACATTGAACATTCACATATTTGTTGTTAATACGAATTTATTCTCCGAATAAATCTATTTGTTATTTTATAAACACATGCTTTGTTTTATCATATTCTCCGTATTTTTCGCCTAAACTGTGTCGATTTATTTATCGTCAATTTCTATATTACTGAACACACTCATAACCCTCTACAAAGTTTTACGGCAGATCAACCTCGGTGGTTATTTAATGCCGGCAAATTTTGAAAAGATTCTTAGCAATAGTTTGGAGAAATTTTTAAAAACTTAATTTCTTATATATATTTACAACCCCTCCACACGAGAGCAGATGCGACACCAAGGTCAATTTATTAAGCGGAGTCAGCAGGTTTGAATTCAGAGTTTTCCTTCTCTAGACCGGTTGCCTAACCAAGGTTAAAGAGCCCAGTCTGCCTACTATTTACCCATAGCTGGAGGAGAGAGTAGGATTCATACCTTTCCCAAGGATATTAGCGCTAAATGAAATGCAATTACCACGTCCAGGATTTGAACTCGAGGAGGACGAGTCCATTTCCCAAACTTTAACCATTATACACCACGCGCTTCCCTTAATTTCTTTTATAAACACATTTTCTTATTTTCCGATTATCTATATATTAATACTCGTGTTCCTTAATTGTACGACTGTTATCATCTTACAAAACCCTATGGTTAAAAGAATTCCGTTCCAAATCATTCAAGCTTTCAACTTTGACTATACTAACTAATTTTCGTCATAGAACGTGTGATACACGTGCGATACCCTGCCCTCATCAGCTGCCAACTAGGAGTGATAACACAGTTTCGGTAGCTAAGGCAGGACTGCTACTCCCTAGTACTACCAAGCAGCTTTCGCCACCGGACAGAGTATATAAAAAAAAAGCAGAGAAGAGATTATATGATCCGTTCATCGGAGATGTTTTGTTATCAGTTGTTTTTTTAAAAAAGCGTTTGTTTCGGCCGTTGACTTGATTACGCGATTGCAGATGTTACGTAACAACACGGAATGATGATTCCGCGCGCGTATCATTCGTGCTGAAGACTTTAAACCTCGACCAGATCCAGCTAGATGCATTTTGCACTTGTGGTTTGAAGACGATGTGAAGGCAATTTTCAAACAGCGGCCAGTGATTCCATATTTTGAAAAGAAACGAAATGACTGAGTGTCCAAGAAATCCACGACACCCAACCTCAATAGGAATAACATGGCATGTCCAACCCTTTTCCGCCGTGGTTGAAGACGATGTGAGGCAATTTTCAAACAGCGGCCAGTGATTCCTATTTTTGAAAGAAACGAAATGACTGAGTGTCCAAGAAATCCACGACACACCAACCTCAATAGGAATAACATTGGCATGTCCAACCCTTTTCCGCCGTGGTTTGAAGACGATGTGAGGCAATTTCAAACAGCGGCCAGTGATTCCTATTTTTGAAAGAAACGAAATGACTGAGTTCCTAGAAATCCACGACACCCAACCTCAATAGGAATAACATGGCATGGTCCAACCCTTTCCACGCAGTCGGCACGCAGTGACTTGTACCGGTTATATAATATATATATATATATATATATATATATATATATATATATATAAGTTAATGAAAGAAAAAACATTAAATTTGCTTCATGTAATAATTTATTTTCAACTGCAAAATGGAATAACTTATATATATATATATATATATATATATATATATATAAGTTAAAAAAAATAAGTCTCCGCTCTTGATAGTAAGGAGTATAAAGAAGCTCTGAAGATGATTTTTATAAATCGAAATATTGTTCAATATTAGCTATGAATATGATATAAAATATTTTTACTTTAACAGCATATGTGTTGTTTTCATACCCTTTTATCTATCTATCTATCTATCTATATATATTATATATATATATAATATATATATATATATATATGTGTGTTGTGTGTGTGTGTGTGTGTGTGTGGAGAACAGGCTAGAGAGTGAGTGGGAACATACAGAGAGAGAGAGAGAGAGAGAGAGAGAGAGAGAGAGAGAGAAGAAAAAGAATGAAGAGAAGATAATAGAGAGAGAAAAGAGAGACCGAAAGAAAGAAAGAAGATAGAAAAGAAAGATAGAAAATGAAAGATAGAAAGAATAAAAGAGAGAAAATTAGAAAAGAGAAAGAATGAAAAGATAGAAGATAGAAAGAAAGAATGAAAGATAGAAAGAATGAAAGATAGAAAGAATAAAATAGAGAAAGATAGAAAGAGAAAAGAATGAAATAGAAAAGAATGAAAGATAGAAAGAGAGAGAGAGAGAGAGAGAGAGAGAGAGAGAATAAAAGATAGAAAGAGAAAGAATGAAAGATAGAAATTAGGGAGAAAAGAATGAAAGATAGAAAGATAGAAAGAGAAAGAATGAAAGATAGAAAGAGAAAGAATGAAAGATAGAAGATAGAAAGAATGAAATTTAAAAGATAGAAACAAAAAGAATGAAAGATAGAAACAGAAAGATGAAAGATAGAAAGAAAAAGAATGAAAGATAGAAAGAAAAAAAGAATGAAAGATTAAAATAGAAAGAACGAAAAATAGAAGATAGAAAGAGAAGAATGAAAGATAGAAAGAGAAAGAATAAAAGATAGAAAGAGAAAGAATGAAAGGTAGAAAGATAGAAAGAGAAAGAATGACAAGATAGAACGAATAGAAAGAGAAAGAATGAAAGATAGAAAGAGAAAGAAATGAAAGATAGAAAAAATGAAAAATAGAAAGAGAAAATGAGAAAGAATGAAAGATAGAAAGATACAAAAAGAAAGATAGGAAGATAGAAAGAATAAAAGATAGAAAGAGAAAGAATGATAGAGAGAAAGATAGAAAAAGAAAGATAGCGAGAGAAAGAAGAGAAAAGAAAGAAAAAAAGAAAGAAAGATAGAAGAGAAAGAATGAAAGAGAGAAAAATCGAAAGAGAAAGAATGAAAGATAAAAAGATAGAAAGAGAAAAGAATGAAAGATAGAACGATAGAAAGAAAGAATGAAGAAGAAAGAGAAAGAATGAAGATAGAAAGAATGAAAGATAGAAGAGAAAATGAGAAAGAATGAAAGATAGAAAAGATACAAAAAGAAAGATAGAAAGATAGAAAGAATAAAAGATAGAAAGAGAAAGAATGATAGAGAGAAAGATAGAAAAAGAAAGATAGCGAGAGAAAGACAGAGAAAGAAAGAAAGATAGAAAGAAAAAGATAGAAGAGAAAGAATGAAAGAGAAAAAAATCGAGAGAGAAAGAATGAAAGATAAAAAGATAGAAAGAGAAAGAATGAAAGATAGAACGATAGAAAGAGAAAGAATGAAAGATAGAAAGAGAAAGAATGAAAGATAGAAAGAATGAAAGATAGAAAGAGAAAATGAGAAAGAATGAAAGATAGAACGATACAAAGAGAAAGATAGAAAGATAAAATAATAAAAGATAGAAAGAGAAAGATATGAAAGTAGAAAGATAGAAAGAGAAAGAATGAAAGATAGGAAAGAATGAAAGATGAAAGATAGAAAGAGAAAGAATGAAAGATAGAAAGATAGAAAGAGAAAGAATGATAGAGAGAAAGATCGAGAGAGAAAGAATGAAGATAGAAAGAATGAAAGATAGAAAGAGAAAATGAGAAAGAATGAAAGATAGAAAGATAGAAAGAGAAAGATAGAAAGATAGAAAGAATAAAAGAAGAAAAGAGAAAGAATGAAAGATAGAAAGAGAAAATGAGAAAGAATGAAAGATAGAAAGATACAAAGAGAAATAGAAAGAAAAAGAATGAAAGATAGAAAGAATAGAAAGAGAAAGAATGAAAGATAGAAATAATGAAAGATAGAAAGATGAAAGAAAAGAATGAAAGATAGAAAGATAGAAATAGAGAAAGAATAATAGAATAATGAAAGAGAAAGAATGAAGGATAGAAAGATAGAAAGAGAAAGAATGAAGATAGAAAGATAGAAAGAGAAAGAATGAAGGATAGAAAGATAGAAAGAGAAAGAATAAAAGATAGAAAGAGAAAGAATGAAAGATAAAAGAGAAAGATATGAAGGATAGAAGATAGAAAGGAGAAGAATGAAAGATAGAAATAATGAAAGATAGAAAGAGAAAGAATGAAAGATGGAAGAGAAAGAATGAAAGATAGAAAGAATGAAAGATAGAAAGAATGAAAGATAGAATGATAGAAAGAAGAGAAAGAATGAAAGATAGAAATATAGAAAGAGAGAGAAAGATAAAGAGAGAAAGACAGAGAGAGAAAGACAGAGAAAGAAAGAAGAAGGAAAGAAAGAAAGAGAGAGACAGAGAGAGAGTGTGTTGTCCCTGTGTGCGCGCCCGCGTATGTGTGTGCGTGTGTGTGGTGTGGGTGTGATTAGATATTTATTGATAGCAATAATTCAGTGCTGAGCTAATAACGTCTGTTGTAGCCACATTATTGATATCTCATAAAAATAAGTAAATAAAAAAAGGACTATATATAAAAAGTCAGACAACATAAATATATTTGATTACAATTAATAGACGGTACGCTGAAGGAAACGGACATTTATAATGTACGCAATGAATGGAGGTGGGGGAAAAGGGGTAGAGGGGGAAAAAAAAGAAAGAAAAGAAAACACTGACAGCTGTTCAAAAGGGTAGGTCGATTTTTCACTTTAAAAAAAATATCAAATTGTCCATCTATGCGAAAACTGGGGGAAACAATTCACATACCTAGGTAGTAATATCTCATCAACAGAAAACGCACGTTAAAGCACACATAGGAAAGGTTACATAATCTATGCGGTTGCATAAGATTATTGTCGGTCCCCTGTAATTCTGAGGGGATGACCCTTTTCATACCATGGCCGGGTCCTTCGATGGAAAATTACAGAAGCCCGCCAAAAATGTGAAGTCATGGACCTTTTTGAGTCGCCAGTTTGCAGTTAGACGTCAGCAGAGCGGTCGGCCATTTTATGCTCTGCCTAAAACTGGAACTCACGCGCGCTATGTTAGTCAGATATTTAGTTACATGAAATGTATAGTTAAGGAAATAAAAGTTTGGATAATTAATATGTTCTTGTGGTTGATGAATGTCTTGGTAACAAGACTAAGAAATGAATCCAGGACGACCAGCCAGCAGGACATAGCAATAGAAAGTCCAGACTTAGAAGATTCAGACCAAGTCAAGATGATAGAAGAAATACCAAAGACGATCAGAATTACTAAGACCCAAAAATAGAATTAAAGAAAGAGGTATGTGAAATAAAAGGAAATTAATCCGACAGTGTGAATTTATATATTGAAAAAACAAATGATGTTTACAATGCTTGGGATCATCAGGAGAGAATGTGCACCGTTTCGGGGCCTTCCTCTCAACGGTTTTAACTGCACATCGTGCCCCTCACTGTTGTGAGGTCCCTCGGAATATCTGTATCGACCGTATGTAATAGATCGGTCTTCAACAAGAACGGGATGAAAATGACCGTTAGAAGAAGAATGCGCAAACAGAAAGCTGTTAGTCAAAGTTGGAATTTTTCAAAAAAATGCGTTATCTGTATTAAAAATAAAATGAATTTTATTTAAAAATAATGAATTTGATTTTTGATTTTTAAAAATCAGAAGCGTTACAGTTTATAATAAGACTCAAAGAGCCTGATGTAAAATTGTTTAAATTACACTTAAAAAAAAAAAACAACCTGCAGTTAAAACCGTTGAGAGGAAGGCCCCGAAACGGTGCACATTCTCTCCTGATGATCCCATGCATTTGTAAACATCATTTGTTTTTTCAATATATCAAATTCACAGAAAAGAGGTATGCAACATTATAATATTTAGTGCTAAAGAAAAGAAGGGTATGCAACAAAGGTATGGGCTGCTTTAAACAAATTGTCAGCGATATGGAAATCCGATCTCACTGACAAGTTAAAGCGACAGTTTTCCTTAGCCGTAGTTGTATCAGTGCTACTGTACGGCTGCACTACTTGGACCCTAACGAAGCGCCTGGAGAATAAGCTAGATGGAGCTGCATGAGAATGAAGCGTACAATCTTAAACAAAACGTGGAAACAAACACCTCATACTCACTAGAAAACAGCTGTACGGCCACCTGCCTCCAATCACACAAACCATCCATGTGAGGCGAACAAGACACGCTGGGCACGGCTGGAGAAGCAAGGATGAACTCATAAGCGACGCTCTTCTGTGGAAGCCATCACATGAGCACGCCAGAGTAGGCCGACCAGCAAAGACATACATAGACCAAATATGTGCGGATACTGGATGCTGCGCAGAGTACCTCCCGGGGGCAATGGTTGATAGGGACGGTTGGCGAGAGATTTTCGTGGATATCCGTGCCACTAGCGCGACATGATGATCATGATACTGAATACTGATACCAAAAATTAGATCTTTTAATTGCCCTATTGTTTGAGGAAATAGCATCAAAGATCGTCTACTAAAATGCACTATAAATACTCTTTTTTAAAGGCTAAATTTTGCGAAAACGAGAATATATAGTTCATTTTAGTAGACGATATTTGATGCTATTTCCTCAAACAATGGTGCAAGTAAAAGATCTAATTTTTGGTATCAGTATTCAGTATACTAACATACAACTTTCGCATAGATGGACAAGTTGAGATTTTTAAAAAGTGAAAAATCGACCTGCCCTATTGTTCAACCACAGCTGAAAGCCTCGTCCACTTCTAGAAACACGTGGTGCGAGGCAAATATTTCTTCGAGCTCTTTGCGCGAATATCCGCCAGAACACTTGGACGCCTTTAAGTCGCTCCGAATTTCACATACCTAGGTAGCAATATCTCATCTACAGAAATTGACGTCAACAGATTGCATAGGAAAGGCACGAACTGCTATAGACAGATTATCATCATACGGAAATCCGATCAGGGTGTGACACAAGGTCAATTTCTTAAACGGGGTTTAATAGGTTTGAATTAAAATGTTTCCTTCTCCTAGACTAGTAGCCAAACCAAGGTTAAAGAGCTCAATCTGCCCGTCTATTTATCCATAGCTGGAGGGATAATTGGATTAATACCTTTCCCAAGGGTATTAGCGCTATGTGAAATGCAAATATCCTCGTCCAGAATTTGAACTCGTGTCCATTTCCATCGACTGTAACCATTACACTACGTGCCTCCTCTATTCTTCTTTAAAGTGCTACTCAAATATTTCTGTATCCTGTCGGCGATGTATACTAACGATTTCCCTCCGACAGTTATGTCGGAAGGAAATCGTTAGTATATATCGCTGATGAGAATAAAGTTGAAACAGTCTGTACGATGTTCTACACACCGAACGATTCTTTGTCGGAATTCACTTGTCATGATTATTTTCTATCATTATCGAATTTTAAGCGATATATGCATTGTAATTGCCTTCAAGCAAAAATATAAATAATAATATATACTTTATTCAACAATGCTTCTAAAAAACAAACATCCAAAATCTTTTATATATATATATATATTATATATATGTGTGTGTGTGTGTGTGTGTGTGTGTGTGTGTGTGTGTATGTGTGTGGATAGCATCGATAGCGCTCAATCTCTCAAAGGCAATACTAATATAAACAGTTTTAAAAAATACAATAACATTACATTTATTATAAACACTAGCAAATTAAAAAAAAAAACACCCTCAGGGCGATGTAAAAATTAATTTTTGAAAGATATTGCCTGAGGGGGTGGGGTTAAAAATTCAATGTCAGAGGGTTTGTATAATAAGTAAGACACATCCTCATATTTATTAAAGGAGTAAAAAAATAAATAAAACAATTTGAAATGAAAATTGAGCCCCGTCCTTCTCAAATAAAATGTTGCGTGCATGTAATAATCAAACAATTATTTTGAATATTTTCCACATCAATTTTACACAAGATCGTAGGTATTTATTTATTTGTAAACTTTTTAGTTAACTTCTTGTTACTGTAAAAAAAAATTTAAAAAAAGGACGAGTAAAAAACAATTTTTAAAATTGCTTACTCAAATTTTGGGTGTATATAGCATAAGAATATTGTGATGTAAGCTGTGACGTAATTTTTGTTACAGACAGAAATACAGACAATCTCCATTATTAATAGAATTAAAATGTACACTACAACTTGTAAAAGTTTATTTACCTTGTGTAGATTGAAATGTTTTTTCTTTTCTTTCTGCAGTGGTCGCATAATCACTTTGCGAACTAATGAAATATATCACTATTTGGAAGTGCTTTTTTTTGCCAATAGATTTTGACCGTTGCATCCGAAGTCCGTTAATAAGAGGGGGGGCGTAGAAGAGAGGTTAAACTGTATATATAATTCCTGACTAACATTCCACTGTGGACTAACTTTCGTAGACATTTGGGTAATTTATGAGGAAGTGCGTCCCGATCTCCTGCCTCAAAAATTGCTACCCGGTGACTATCAAAATAACGACCCCAGCTCGTCGTAATTCTTGTTTATTTATCGTAATTTGTCGTAATTCTTGTTTAGATATGAAGATGGATATACAGTTTGGAATAGAGTGAGATAGATAGATAAACAAACAAAATAATATAGATAGATATGAACAAATGGAGATAGATATTTTCGACAAGTAAATGTATTGGGGGGGGGGTCGCATCTTTTTTGTCGTAATTCTTGTTTATTTAAACTAAAAACAAGACATTAAACAAACATGAATAAAAAAAATCTTAATATTTAAAGTAATATAGATAACTATGAACAAATTGAGATAGATGGATAGATAGATAGATATGAAGATGGATAGTTTTGAATAGACTGAGCTGGGTCGTTATTTTAATAGTCACCGGGTAGAAATTTTTGAGGCAGGAGACCGGGACGCACTTCCTCATAAATTACCGACATTTGGATTGAACATTGCAAATTTGTCAAAAATATTATTAAACACACAAAGGCAAAACCCACCACAGATCAACAGGTATAAAAAAGGGGGGTTGGCCAAACCTGGAATGATAATCAGACACACACACAAACAAAATAGAGAATCGGATGGTCCTGTAAATAAACAGCAGGCTAATGTCTAGAGGGTGAGCCAAACCTGGAATGATAATCAGACACTGTTGAACAGACACACACACATAAACAAACACCTATCCACCCCCCCACACACACACGCGCACGTAGAGAATTTAAAAACATGAGACAGAACCAAATGGACAGTCACTAACAACAGCTTCAGTTTCGGAGATCTTCTGTAGAAGAGATTTTTATCTCGAAATATTAAGAATTATTTTTAAAATTACAGGTTAACAAACAACACCATAGTTACCTTATTTTTCTTTACACTTGCATTGTGATAGCCTTCAAAACCAACCACCAAACCAAAAGAAAAAAATCATATATATATATATATATATATATATATATATATATATATAATATATGTGTGTGTGTGTGTGTGTGTGTGTGTGTGTGTGTGTATTTTGGCAGCATTTTTTTTTCTTTTAAACATGTTTCGTTAAACTCAACAGACAATTCTTGTCGGACGAGTTTTTGTTCGATCCTTTCTAATTTTCTGGCCATCTTTTTAATGTCAGGGTGGAACTGGTGTAGCTATCCACCAAAGGCTTCTATACGAGCGCTTTCGGCATGTCCATCTGCGATCTTCAGGTGTGAAACTGATGGGATGTTTCGGGTGTCTCGTTTTTAAAACAACGAGCAGTAACGAAGGAATTGGTAGTGGGAGGTAGTAAGAATTGGTAGTGGGTTCAAACAATGATAGCAGTAGAGATTTAAAAAGAAAACATATATATATAAAAGGTTTTGTAATTTGCTTGAAGCATTGTGTTTATATTGGTTTGTTGGTTGGTTTTGAAGGCTACCATAATGCAAGTGTAAAGAAAAAAGAAGGTAACAGTGGTGTTGTTTGTTAACCTGTGCTTTATTCTCAATTCTTAATATTTCGGGATAAAAATCCCTTCTACAGAAGATTACTAGAACTAATGTTGTTGCTAGTGGCTGTTCATTTGTTCTGTCTCATGTCTTCCAAATTCTGTGTGTGTGTGGGTGTGTGTGTGGAGGGGGGTGCTTGTTTATGTGTGTGTTTGTGTCTGTTCTTTTTAAAAAATTATTATTCCTGATTTGGCTCGCCCTCTAAACATGTTTTTTTTTTGTTTACTAACAGTACCATCTGATCCCTTTTAAAAAATTATATATAATATATATATATATATATATATATATATGTGTGAAAGTACGCAAACAGTTTGTTTGATAGAGCTATGCCGACAATCTTTGGGAGAATATGTGCTTAATTGAAGTCATACCTAATTTGAAAATTAATTAGTTGATAATTAATGAATTAGGCGAATATATCTGTTTAAATGTAAAGCGTAAACAAATCGAGAAAAAGTCATTCAAATGAACATTCAGAGAATGACTTTTTCTCGATTTGTTTACGCTTTACATTTGAACAGATATATTCGCCTAATTCATTAATTATCAACTAATTAATTTTCAAATTAGGTATGACTTCAATTAAGCACATATTATCCCAATATATATATATATATTATATATATATATATATATATATATTATATATATATATATATATATAAAATGGGCATATATTTATGGGTCAGAATGTTGTATACTGGCATCAAATTCTATATGTTATATAGCGGCTTTTTCGCTACTCTCAATCGTGTACATTAGTACTGGGGCTTTCGCTGTACCCAAAAGCGATGTATATTAGTAGTCAGCTACTGGACTTCAATAACAACAGATACGCGTATACAAAAGAGTCTTCTTTATTTTCTTCGGTGTGTGGTAGGTGAAGGGTGCATAACTTACAATGAGAATGCCGGTGGCTAGCCAAGAGCGCAGTGTTCACAATGAGTGCCCGAGGGGTGTTTTGTTGACGGGAGACGTGAAGTGTCCTTTCCACTGCCGGGCCGGCGTCTGATCCTGTCGGCTTGACCCTCTGGCTTTTTGTATTGACAACACGTCTACACATTTTTATCTTTTTGATCTGATAACGGACCTTTGTTATATATCTCTTTATCTTCACCCTGCTTCCTTGGCCGGAAACTATCTGTTCCGCCTTTTCTTTCTTTTTAAATATATATTTTTAGCTTTCTCTTTGTCCCTCAGCCGGAAGTTCCATCTTCCGGGCGAGGACAATACAACAAGAATTTCACCAGGAATCCATTTATGAGATCTAAATAGCCCTATGTTGGAAATGATTTAATATTCATAACACTTTTGGCATTCACGTAAAAGATTAAAAAATTCAAAAAATACATTTCAAACCAAATTTCAGCAGAATATTAGAAGCACATGGCCAGTATTAAACAAAATGAAATGAATATACACAATTTGATTTGGATTTTTGATTCTAACAATGTAATTATATACGCCATTTATTTAATATTTGTATTGGAAATCAACATTGGTGGCAAATGTTAGTAATTTACATTTTGGCTGTTTCCCAAGTAATCGAGCTAGAACTGAAATGAAATCACTTTGTAATAAACAGGGTTAGTATGAATGTTACATAATAATTGGATCCCTAATACATTTTAAGGTAGTGTAGAAATCATTATGGCGATCAGTACAGCTGATGGCCTTGAGAGTGAGTGACAATGCTTGACCTCACTCTGACCTTGCCTTGCGGGATAAACCGTGAGAACTGGGAACCCCGATAGAAGGCCCTTCCGGTTTAAGGAGTAAGCAACAGAGTTAGAAGTTAGAAGCCGAGCTAGCAAGATGTAAGGATCCGCGCGCATTGTCTGGTCTGGGGATCTACGAATAAAGTAACATCATCGTAAATCGAAGTCTTGTGTTTATTACTAAAAACTAACAATGACACAGGGCTTCTGATAACAAGAAATCCCTAGCAACAGAAACCAGACCCGGAATCCTCAATAGAAGACCAGACGAGACCTTAGAAGATATACCAGACCAAGATAGATGATAGACGATCCAGTGTAGCGAAGAAGGACTATGCAACATGAAGCGTATGGTGGCAAGGAAAAAACAAACACAGATTTTAAGTTTCAATAAATGTATTGGAAAAAGGAATATGAAAAGCGACGAAAAGCTGAAAGTTAATTTAAGAGAGAAAGTCTGATTTTGGTGATCGTCGTAAAGTGAATATTAAAGTCAGTAAAAGGTCTGATGGCCGTGGTAATGTTGTAGTGGGGTGGTGATGTAGGCAGAATTTTGTGTTTTGGTATTCTGAAGTCGATAGCTGGTTATATCGTGTATGATAGTTGGCGTATTGGTATCGCTGAATGATGTTTGCCCCTTTAAGTTGCCGGTCGGTCAGAGTAGGGGTAGAGGTAGGTGAGGATGTAAGTCGACCGCCTGTGATGTGCTCCGCTGCTGTCGCTGGTGATGTCTGACTTGTCGGTTCTTCAAAGTCGATTTATATAGACCTATGTGATCCGGAGTCGGATCATACAGGCCTTTTTTTATTTTTCGGGGGCAGCGTTTTTGATTGGACGAAAATGTGAGTTTATTTACAAAATTATTTTCTTTAATGTTTAGGAATTCTGATTTTCCAAACGGAAGTTCAATTTGTATTTTTAAACCCCTCATTAAAAGAAGATATTTCTTGTTAAACAATCTAAAACTTTACAGAAAATATTACAGAAAAAAAAATTTTACAGAAAATATTTCGGTATTTTTTTTAAAGATATTTCTGGTTAACAAAAAAGTAAAGTTTTACAGAAAATATTAGAGAAATTATTTTTTTCTGTAATATTTTCTGTAAAACTTTACGTTTTGTAAAATTTTACAGAAAAATATTTGGCATCCCCCCCCCCCAAAAAAAAGACATTTCTGGTTAAAAACGTAAGATTTTACTGAAATAATCATAAAATATACTACTAAAACTTTTCAGTCCAAATATCAGAACATTTCTGGAAGCCGTAGATACCTGAGCTAGAAAGCCATCTTAAAAATTGCTCCACAATTTCGATGAGGAATTAGCACGCACAAATTTTATCTAATGATATTTTTTTTCGATAAAACTCTCAACTTCGAAATACTGTATCAATTGGACACATGGCGCAACGGATATAGGGGTTGAGGTAATACAGTTCTAAGTGACAATCATTTCTAAGTTGCGGGTTCAATCCTGACCAAGGGGGATAATAACATAGAATACTTAACACAGTTTAACAGGTTTACCCAATCATGGTAACGGAATGAGAACAGTCTACCCCGTGGAATGAAATAAGTGTTCGGTTCGAAGTTCCGTGAAGGCTCCCGATTTCGACAAGAAATACCTGAAGAAGGGGAGGACACATCGGTCGAAACATTTTTGTAGATAATAAAGTATTTGCTATCTTGTGTTTTATAGATATTTAAAAAACATCTTATTATAATGGAGATTGTGTGTTTGTCTGTCTGAAGCCGAAACTAAATCACTACTCAAAGTCACAATTCCTTTAGTTATTGACGTCACATTCACCATGAATTTATTTTTATTTAAAACCTCAGTTATTGATAAAATTGTTATACCTAATTAATACTTTGACTTTATCTACATTCTAATAACAGGCAGTTGTATTTTATATATGCAACAAAATAGCGGGTTACAGTGTGAACAGGAAAGCTAATTTGCATATTGGTATTAAAGTTTAATTTTATTAAATATGCGCTTGGTATTATTGATTTCTAATTGTTTGTTTTTTCTTAATGAATATGAGCAAAAAACTCGGGGATAAATCTTAAAAGAAATCCTTTAATATAAAGAAATAACAGTAATTTATTCTTTACTTCCTAATTTAACTAAATAGTTAAATTAGGAAAATTCAGCAATAAAAGGAGGGAGTGATGAAAAATGATGGAAGACTTTGTTTCAAAGTTGTTCTATTCTTCGATTATACCCCCTCTGTTTCAAATCATTTTATTTGGATTTTTATTTAGTTTCAAAAGTATTTCAAATTTAACATATTTCATTACATTAAAATTCAAATACTTGCACCCGGAGGGTGCATATATTTGCTAGTTCTTATAACTAACTTCAATGATAAATATACTGTATAGATATGTAATATATATATAATATATATATATATATATATATATATAATATATATATATAATATAGATATAATCTTGAATGCAATACAATCCCTACTTGTTTGTTTACATTCATTACATTCATCAGCTCTGCAGACACTGGATGCTGTGTAGAGGACATGTCAAGAGCAATGGTTGATAGACAGTGAGAGAGAGTCAAAGGAATTCATTTAATCTGCACAACTTGGTCACAATGATTCAATAATTAGCATTTAATCGCTATCACTCTTAAGAACTTATAACGACCGGGGCGGCCTAAAGTCGGTATCAGCCAATCAGCGAGGGTGTCTATCCCCTTTTCACTAGCACTAGACAAAGGAGATTGTTTTAGCATCTGAGGTGGAGCGCCACACCTACCATCAGCTCCTTACTTTACCGCACATATACCTGTGCTACTCATAACGCTGAGTTGGCGAGGACCGGTATCGAACTAGGAACCTTGTGGTTTCTAGACGAACGCTTTACCGACTGAGCTAACCCGGTAGATAATAAAAATTAGGATAATAGTTCGAATAATCTAAATAATACAAATTATCAAGCCTTATCTCAAAAATAGATAAATAAATAAAATTCAGAGAAAAATAAAACAAATAAATAAACACTAAAATTCTTCTGAATTTTTAGATTATTATCTGCGCAACGTTTCGACCGATGAGCCCTCCGGGCTTCTTCGCGTATTTCTTATCGAACTCGGGAACCTTCTTGTCGTAAATCGGGAACCTTTTAAATTCAGAATTTTCCTTCTCCCAGACTGATTGCCCTAAACCAATGTTAAAGAGCCCAGTAGCTAGTAACAGGGGGGAATAATCTTATCTTATTATTATAATGGAGATGTGGGGTTTGCCTGTCTGTAACCGAAACTATATTACTATACAAGCAACAATTTCCTTTGTTATTTACATCACCTGCTCCATGATTTTAATTTTATTTAAACTATCAAGTTATTATATAAACTTTATAATAAACTACTGTTGTACTCTCCACGACTCATTTTCATTCTGGAAAGAGACATAATGTGTTAGACCAGTTTATCTACAATTTAGAAATGTTGCAATCTTCCATCTTCTTGTCTTACATGCAATTGTATTGGATATCATCATAGTACTGTCCATGTTGAGATCTAGGGTGTTACTCTGTTGTGCCATTGTATAAGTCCTAGTCTTTGGTCTCTTGTCAGGAAAGATTATGCATGTCTCTTACTAGTTCGTCTTTTGAGTAATGAGGTGGAAGTCGAAATCTCCACTACATAGCTTGCATATTGATCCGTCAGCCTATCAAAAGGACTTCTTGCTTTTTGATAATAAGTATATAAATATTAATTTCTGGTGGCACTTAGTATCTGAAGTTTATTTAACTAGAGAGACTGAACACATTCTCACACACAATATCTTCAGCGCTCATCTCAGGATTTATTTATATTTATTATAGTAGATATGTAAACATAATATAAAATTTACTTCAGGGATAAAATCTATAAAGAATATCCTCTTTAAATACACAGAATGAAATAATACTGTATATATTATTCTTTTTCAACTCCTATCGCCTTTTAACCGTCACGAAATAGGAAAACAGAGATTGCTGTACACACAAGGCTCAACTTTATAATGAAAGCCAGGAGTCTCGGGGAGCTCAGGTTGGTAGAAATTTCTTAAGATAGGGTTTTCCTATGAATCTATTAGATGCCGTTATTCCATAGTCCATGTGTGTCTCTAAGAGGCCAGTTTTGCTCTGCTATTTACCCTATTTGTCACAGAAGTGCATATTTGGATTCACTCACCTTTCCCAAGGGTATTTCTGTTTACGCAAACATATTAGTGTTAATATCCATCTAATTTCGGTCCTGCACCATACTGCTTCTCGCTTGATTTTTTGCTCACGGTTTCAAATAACTCTAATCATAGTAGACCCTTTACTCTAATTGCTCATGCCTGATATTCTTACATATATTATTAAATAATATTAACTTAAATACTTATTGCACCCGGAGGGTGCATATTATTTGCTAGTACAAATAATACAAATCTTATTTATAAATGTATCACGATTGTGATGCTTTTACTGTCTGTTTAAAACCGTAGAATAACTATAATGTATCTAGAACATTATCCTGGTGATACTCGTATCACTATTCACCCGTTTTGGGGTATGAAAAACCTGAATTCAGGTAAATCGTCTCAGTCTCATTAAAAGTGTCTACTATTTATCTTCTTAATTTATTCTATCTGTGATTGTATTTATATATTATTTAAACCTTGAGAAATNAGAGCACCTCACGTGGTGTAACTCTATCTGATCCTAATCTATCTAGGGGCTTTTCATGTAATTTTCCACACTCGACGAGCACACGGGCCGTAATCAGCACAAAATCCACCACTCACACACATATGAGTATATATCGTATTGATGTAATCTCACACATTATATATATATTTATATTATTATATATATATATATAATATATATTATATTAATATATATATATTAGTATGTATTATTTTAGGTGTTCTCCGAATGCTTTCTCGGTACGGTATATATATTTAAAAAAAAAATTTTTATAAAAATAGGAGTTGGCGTTATTGTTGAAGCATTAAAAATAATAAATGAATGAACTCGATATTATTGGAGTATTGGATTCACTATATTTTTTTATTTATTTTCACGGTTTCTTTGTCTCTGCTGTTATCGACAGTGGCAGCGTTTGTGAAATATTTGTAATAACGGAGAATTCCGATATCTGCGTTTAATCCCTTCACGTGCGTGTGTAATTTTAGAATCCATTTAGTTTCTGATTGTTTTCTAGATTGCGTTGTTGGAAATGCGTGTTCTAATAAGATGCATTTGAGGTGTGTAAGGTTGTGTGATAAGGTGTTAAAATGAAGTGCTATTGTACTATGCGGGGATTTGAGATTTATAGTGGATTTGTGGTTTATTTAGTCTTAGTCTAAAGGTGTTGATGTTTCTCCCACATATCCACTATTTCTACATTGTGTGCAGTATAAATAGTATATAATGTTAGCGCTATCGCATGTTAGGTGTGGCGGATGGATTGTTATGTTTGTGTAGGGTATTTTTATTTCGGTTTCCGTATTGTATGTGGCTGCAAACTTGGCATCTAGGCTTATTGCATCGTTTATTACCTTTCCGTACGGTGTTATGTAAATTTTTCCTGGATGCAGTGAGGATGTTACGTAGGTTGGGTGGTTGTTTTTTTTGCGTTGATGGGCGGGGTTTTGAAGATGGACTTTGTTGAAACCGTTGAACAGTAACATTTGACAAAGGGTATCTAACGAACCTGAAAATTTATGAAAAAAATAATTAAAAAATAAGTGAATCCAATACTCCATAATATCGAGTTCATTCATTTATTTATTTTTTAATGCTTCACAATAACGCCCAATTTAAAAAAAACTTAAAATATATATTATATATATATATATATATATATATATATATAAAGGGCAGTTTGTGTGTATGCATGTCCGGAGGAAACTATGAAAATAAAACAATTAATGACAAAGTAAATGTATATACGCATTCACTATCACCAGATCTTGCTTTTTGAGCAAAAATAATGAAGATTTCGGGAAGATAATGAAAAAAAAAATTTTTAATGATAACATTTTTTGCATTTACTATTTTAAATAGGCGACATTAATTGGTTATTTCCTATAAGTCTAACATGATCAAAGGGGAACCACTCTTGACTGATAAATTATTTATTTATTTATTGATCTACTTGGAAAAAAGAAGACAGGGTTAGGGCTTAGGGTTAGTTTAAACGGAAAATAAATAAATAATTCATCAGTCAAGAGTGGTTCCCCTTTGATCATGTTAGACTTATGGGACATTAATTTTTCTCCAGGGCGTCTGGTTCAACGCAACGTCTTTTTTACATAAGGATTTTAATGGGGCATCCTGCGAGGATCCAACTCACAAATCAACAATGATGGATCTACGAGACTGCCTTTTTTTTACCTCCCCTCTACTCAGGCGATGCCGGTAGCCGCTTCTAGTGATTGATAAGCTTTACAAGTAGATCTTTGTTTGTTTCAAGAGTTCGATTCTCACTGAGTGCCCAATACTTCTGACCTTGTGCTAAACTACTTTAAGTTTAGTAGATGGTTTGGTTTTTTTATGGCATATCAACCTTGGTGGGTCATTTAGTGCCGATAAAGTTTTTAAATACATACATTCTTAATGCATAATACAATTTTGTTTATCAACTCATGCTTTTCTATTTAACCCATAGATGGGACCCTAACAGGTACTACCACCCCGGGTCAGAGTGGACCAGGGAGCAATGGTGATGAAGGGGTGCTCCACATTCCTCAAACCTCCAAAACTGGAACCTCACCATCAGATAGAGTTTAACGTCATTCCCAGGACATGTAGACCCTCAGTCACTGCCTTCTAGTACCCATATGATAAAAAGGCTCAAACCACGAAGGTGGTAAGTCGTGTTAAGCACACGGCCGACTCAATCTGCGCAGGTGGGGATTTCGGAATAAGATATGATCTAAAGCAAATCTGTTTTTTCTGGGTCACTGGTGTACAGGTTGACCCAGAAAAAACAGAACCCAAATTATTTATTCATTTTCCCATTAAACTAACCCTATACCCCAACCCTGACTCTAATCCTAACCCTAAACCTAGACCCCCATAGTTAAAATTAACAGTTTTATTACAAAATTTGTGGGTTCTGTTTTTTTCTGGGTCACTCTAATTTTGACACCTTTGTGCAATTTCAGCCCATTCTTATTTAGTTCCAATTAATATATTTCATTACATTCAAACTTGAATAATTGTACCTGGAGGGTGCATATATTTGCCATTTCATATAATGATCTTTTTTTTTGTTACTAATGTTTTTTTCTTGTTTTTTTTTTCTTGTTTTTATCTTAATAGTCTGCTCTGAACAAAAAAGATTGTGTCCAATTGAAATGGAGTGTTTTATTTGTTTGGTCACGTACTGTTGTTATTTGAAACTTCCAAAATTTGTTTTTCTTTCTCTTTTAGCTCTCATTTTTCTTTGTTCTATACTTCCCTCTCTCTCTCTTTCTCTCTCGCTTCTTTCATTCTTCTCTGTTTCAGTTTCTCTCATTCTTACTCTCTTTTCTTTTCAGTCTCTCATTTTTTGTTTTCTTTCTTTCTTTCTTTCACTCCTTCTGTTCAGTCTCTCTCTTTTTCTTTTCCATCTTTTCTTTCACTTTCTTTTCAGTCTCTCTCTTTCTTTTCTTTCACGTCTCTTTTTCTTTTCTCTCTCTCTCTCTCTCTTTTCAGTCTCTTTTTCTTTTTCACTCTTTTTTCTTTCACTTTTCACTCTCTCTCTCTTTCTTTTCTTCACTTTTCTCTCCTTCTTTCTTTCACTCTCTCTCTCTCTCTCTCTCTCTCTCTCTCTCTCTTCCTTTCTTTCTCTTCACTTTTCACTTTCCTTTTCTTTTTTCACTCTCTCTCGTTTCTTTCTTTCACTCTTTCTTTGTCTCTCTTTTTCTTTTCTTTCTATCTTTTACTCTTTTTTTTCTTTGTTTTCTTTTTATACCCCCCCCCCTCTCTTCTTTTCAGACCCTCTCACTTTTCTTTTCAGCCATTCCTTTTTTATCTTCTTACTTCTTAGTCGCTCCCTTTTGGTTTTTCTTTATTATCTCTTTCTTTCTTTCTTTCTTTCTTTTACCTTTTCTTTTCCTTATGTATCTCTTCTTTTCCTTTTTATGAGCAACCGAAATTGGATATATATAATCTGAAAAGTAAATATAATCTATCCTTGATATCTTTATATAGATATAGTGTTATCTATACTTTGTGAATATAGGTCCATCCAAATTACCTGTTTGGTGGACATGTACTTTTATTCTTAAAAAAAAAAAAAATAGAAAAAAGACGAATTTAACATAGACACCAATGGGTAATAAAAGACTATTTGCTCGTAAATTCCTACCATAAAATAAACTGAACCCCATTTTATGTCCGTGTTTTTGTATTAAATGTTTTATTTTTCTTGCACCTGTTATGTTACAATACAAAATATATTTTTTCCGACTTGTCGGCTGCGGCGTTAGAATGCACAGACTGCACCTCTGTAGAGGGGTAAGACTCCCCCAATGGGGCCACCTGTTTGCCGTAGGTGGCAACCCGTGATGCTTAAGGATAGAGTCCAGGTGGATGAGCAGTTCATGACATGCAATACTCCACTTTGGCCCTATTTTGGGCTAGACGGGCGGTCGGAGAGGCCCCCTCCGATCAATCGGCTGGTCACGTCAAGCCCTAGCACCTATATGATTTTCCCAACCCTATTGCCCTTATGGCAAGCTCCAACCCCTTTTTATCATATGGGTGCTAGAAGGTGGTGACTGAGGGTCTACATGTCCTGGGAATGATGTTAAACTCTATCTGATGGTGAGGTTCCAGTTTTGGAGGTTTGGAGAATGTGGAGCACCCCTTCATCACCATTGCTCCCTGGTCCACTACTGACCCGGAGTGGTAGTACCTGTTAGGGTCCCATCTATGGGTTAAATAGAAAAATGTATTTATAAAAAAAGTGTATTATCCATTAAGAATGTATTTATTTCAAAACTTTATCGGCATTAAATGACCCACTGAGGTTGATATACTGTAAAACAAAAGAAAAAAAGAAAAAAAGAAAAAAAAAATTTTTTATTTATTTATTTTAATATTCACTTCAATGTGCATATTCTAAAATTATTTTGTGAGAATGTTTAGTTTTAAAGTGGGGGCTCGTTTTACAATTTAGGCATAAATTGGATCCTCCTTTTATGACCGTAATTTTGTTTTTTCGTCGACGATGATTAAAATCTGACGTTTTTATTTTAGAGTACCAAAGCCAAAAAGAAAAGAAATAACAACAACAAAAAGTAATCTTCAACTTTTTACTCGTAAATTCTTGCCATAAAATTAGGCTTGGGCATTTTAGGGTAGGAATTTACGAGTAAAAAGTTGAAGTGTAAAAACGAACCCCCACTTTAAAACTAACCATTCTCACAAAATAAAACTTTTAGAATATACACATTGAAGTGAATATTAAAATAAATAAAGGAAATATATTTAGTATTGTAACATAACGGGTGCAAGAAAAATAAAAGGTTTATTGCAAAAACACGGACATAAAATGGGGGTTCAGTTTATTTCATGGTAGGAATTTACGAGCAAATAGTCCTTTATTACCCACCAATGTAGGTTAACCAGCAAAAACCTACATAAATTACCTATGTGCTGATTTGGGATGCTGTTCAGAAAACCGGTAATTTATGAGGAAGTGCATCCCGGTCTCCTGCCTAAAAAATTGCTACCCGGTGACTATTAAAATAACAACCCAGCTCAGTCTATTCAAAACTATCCATCTTCATATCTATCTATCTATCTCAATTTGTTCATATTTATCTATATTACTTTAAATACTAAGATTTTGTTTTATTCATGTTTGTTTAATGTCTTGTTTTTAGTTTAAATAAACAAGAATTACGACAAAAAAAGATGCGACCCCTCAACAAATACATTTACTTGCCGAAAATATCTATCTATCCCCATTTGTTCGTATCTATCTATATTATTTTGTTTGTCTATCTATCTATCTCAGTCTATTCTAAACTATATATCCATCTTCATATCTAAACAAGAATTACGACAAATTATGATAAATAAACAAGAATTACGATGAGCTGGGGTTGTTATTTTGATAGTCACCGGGTAGCAATTTTTGAGGCAGGAGACCGGGACGCACTTCCTCATAAATTACCAGAAAACCTACCAGGAATGATGACTGATAGGTTGGTTGTTTTGTTTGATGGCATATCAACCTCAGTGGGTCATTTAGTGCCGATCAAGTTTTGAAATAAATTCATTCTTAATGGATAGTTTTGTTTATAAACATGTTTTACCATTTTATATCTTTATCCAGTAAGTTGATAACTTTAAAGACTGCTGTCGACAGGAATCCAAAAGTAAAGCAAACACAAGATCAATGTAGCCAAGAGTCCAAAGGTTTGGTTTGTTTTGTTTTACGGCATATCAACCTCAGTGGGTCATTTAATGCCGATAAAGTTTTGAAATAAATCAATTCTTAATGGATAATACAATTTTTTTTATAAATACATTTTTCTATCTAACCCATAGATGGGACATTAACAGGTACTACCACTCCGGGTCAGAGTGGACCAAGGAGTAATGGTGATGAAGGGGTGTTCCACATTCCCCAAACCTCCAGAACTGGAACCTCACCATCAGATAGAGGTTTGGTTTGGTTTGTTTTGTGGCATATCAACCTCAGTGGGTCATTTAATGCCGATAAAGTTTTGAAATAAATCAATTCTTAATGGATAATACATTTTTTTAATCAATACATTTTTCTATTTAACCCATAGATGGGACCCTAACAGGTACTACCACTCCAGGTCAGAGTGGACCAGGGAGCAATGGTGATGAAGGGGTGCTCCACATTCCCCAAACCTCCAAAACTGGAACCTCACCATCAGATAGAGTTTAACGTCATTCCCAGCACATGTAGACCTAAGCCACCGCCTTCTTGTACCCATATGATAAAAAGGGTTGGGGATTGTCATAAGGGCAATAGGGGTGGGCAATCATATAGGTGTTAGGGCTTAACAGCCGATTGATCGGAGGTGGCCTCTCTGACCGCCCGTCTAGCCCAAATCAGGACCAAAGTGGAATATTGCATGTCATGGACTGCTCACCAACCTGGGTCCAATCCTTAAGCATCACAGGTCGCCACCCATGGTCAACAGTTGGCCCATTGAGGGAGTCTTACCCTCTGCAGAGGTGCAGCTGGTGCATTCTAATGCCCACCAACAGGGTGGTGACTGATACGAACGAGTGGGGAGTCATAGGAATCGTATTGTCAGGGTCATCATAATCAATCATAACCCCCAACGGTTATGGAAATTACACACTTAACTCCCTCTGACGAATTCTTATTCAAAGTATTCTTATTACAGTACCTACACAATTCATAAGCTGCCTATGAATTGTGTAACACAAGGAGCGACAACTAATAGGAATGGGTGATGAGAATCGTATTGTCAGCATGACCTGATGAGGATTTGGAACTTTCAAAAATCAGAAGCAGAATATCTCTTATGAAAAATATGGGTTACCCTCCCCTAAAACTGAACCCGGAAGAGGGTAAAACTGTTTGGCGGCAATGTACAATTATTCTATAAAAAAAAATAGAAAAAAAAAGATCAACTCAACATGGACACACCAAAGTAGGTTAACCGGCAAAAACTTACATAAATCACCTCTGTGCTGATTCTGGATGCAGTGTGGAAAACCTGCCAGAAGCTGGAAGGGGGATAATTTGATTCATACCTTTCCCAAGGGTATTACTGCTCTGTGAAAGGAAAAGAGCCTAATCCAGGATTTGAACTCGCCTCACAGTGTCAATTTCTTCCAACGATAACCATTAAACCACAAGCGCTCTGTGAAATTCAAACAACCTCATCTAGTATTATTATTTTTTCGGACTATTATCCTCATCTTTATTGTTACATACACAACAGCAATATAAATGTATATTGTTATATACATATTTCAGCTGATGTGCCCTCCAACCCTTATCAGGTATTTCTTGTCAAATTCAGGAGCCGTTATGTCGTAATCAGCAAAAAGGTTTCCAAGTTCAACAAGAAATACCTGACAAAGACCAGTGGGCATATCACCTGAAACATTGTGTATATAACAACAAAAATGAGAACAACAGTCTGAAAAATCTAAATAATACAAATTATCAAGCTTTGTCTAAAAAATTCAAACGAATAATGATGATGTATTTTGTAATTTGAATGTTCTCTGGGGGGCACAGTTAAGTCCGACGATTTTACTCTCCCAGCAATGCTGCACTCTTCTCACCAATACTATCAAAAGGTCTTGTCTCTCGTCCACTCGTCACCACAGCCAAAATGCTACTGCAAGCTTTCTTCCCGGTTTCTCAGAGCTGGTCAAATAAATACACAATTACAGTGTTCATCCGGGCTCCTTCCTCTGACCAGCACGTGCGACACTAATCAGCACGCGTCAATCCTTCACATCCTGGCCACTCTGGATAGTTGTCATTCCCATGCGTTGGGCCACGACTCACGATCAGGAGAATGCGAGTTCAATCTCCCCACTCACCTCTGATCTTCGTTCTGCATGCCAAACACAGTCGTGCACGCTTCGAACTACTACGTTCGTGGTTTCTCTCTTTATTTACTTTATAAAAGCAAGATAAAATTATTCAAACAGACTTTGGATATCATATTCTAAATCTATCAAACTTCATATATTTTTAAAGCAAACTTTTAAGCTAACATGGAGCTTAAAATATTTAAATTTGAGGATAGATTTATTGCTATTTGAGGAAAATAAAATAACTTAGACAGTTTTACTTGTCTTAAAACTTTCTTAGATGCTGAAAGAAGGAAAAATATTGGCCATCTTCAGGTGTTTCTTGTCAAATTCGGAAATCTGGTCGAATTCTGGACCCTTCATGTCGTAATCGGAAACCTTCACGGAACTTCGAACTGAATCCTTTATTTACTCCATTAGAATAGATTGTTCTCATTCCGTTAACCGGATACCTTATTTAAGTATAAGTATTACATATAAAGTATTACATATTTAAGTATAAGTATTACAGAGAGATTAGTTTCAGTATTATGATTGTCATGGAAAATTAATTGACATCTGTTAAACTTAAGTAAAAAAAATAAAAATAAAAAAATAAAATAAAAAAATAAAAAAATGGTTTTACTTTTTAAAATGTTAAATATCTAAGCTTAAAAGGCAAATATACTTATTTTTAATATTCATTTTTCTTTTGTTTTAGTACAAATCTAACTGAATTTCTCCGAATTCTAAAACTTTTTAATTCTTTATAAAGTCAATATTGGTAGATATTTTGAACTGATGATATCATGGGCATCTGAAACAGTTTTATTATGTAATGTTGTTTATCTTTGACTCAGAAGAAATTAACACCTATTTTTTCTGGTTACAAACAATCAATAATATGTATGTATCAATGGAAATAGATTAAACCTTTAAGGAAATACAATTTACTTTTTTCAAATGGGGCTTGATTTGAATAATTTTCATGTCATGGACAGTTGTCCTCCTCATTGTTGTGCCATGTATAAACACAACGTGACGGTCGTAGTATCCTCAGGTGTTCCCAATGTATCCAAGCATAGTAATGACCAAACTTCGGAAATCATTTGTATTTTTTTCTAAATGATCGGGATTTTTCTTGCGACACATGTCGGAATGATAGGCGTGCAAAATATGACGTAATTATTTGAATAAGATCTTTAAAAGTTCTTCGATGCCTGTTTGATTAACATTAAGTCCTATCTCTTATTATAATGGAGATTGTGTGTTTTTCTGTCTGTAACCCAAACTATATTACTATACAAATCACAATTCCCTTTGTTATTTACATCATATTCTCCATGATTTTATTTTTATTTAAACCTCAATTATTAATAAAATTGTTTACATCATTAAGACTGTTGACCATATTTACATACTAATAATATGCAATTGTATTTATATATACAACATAAGAGCGGTTTACAGTATAAATGGGAAGGCTAATTTGCATATTGATCTTAAAAATTTGATTTTAATAAATATATGCTTAGTATAATTGATTTCAAATTGTTTGGGATTTTTTTCTTATTGAATATGAGCAACAATCTCGGAGATAAATCTTGAAAAAAATTCATTAACAAGAAGAAATTTTATTCTTTACTTCCTATTTTAACTAAATAGTTAAATTAGGAAAATTTACCAATGAAAGATGGGAGTAATGGAAAATGGTGGAAGAGTTAGTTTCAAAATTGTTCTATTTTTCGATTATACCCCCTCTGTTCCAAATCTTTTTATCTGCATTCTTATTCATTAGGCTTTCTAATTTAATATGATATTTTATTATATTAAAACTTAAATACTTGCACCCGGAGGGTGCATATATTTGCTAGTATAATTTATAGAGAAAAATATACAAATTTCAAATGTGAATATTTCTAAATAGCCTTTTTGAGGAGATATATGTATATATAAAAAAAAAGTATAAACAAAATATTTTTATACAGGTTTTACAATTTGAAAGACATGGCCATAAAAAGGTTACAGTTAATTGTTTCACATCGCACAACCAACACCCTTTGCAAAGTAACAAAAATTTCAAAAAGTAAAAAGAAAATAATCCGTTAATGTTGTGTACAGGGCGATTGAAAAGTTTTAAATTATTTATAATCTTTTTTATGTGCAGTTATGTAAATACTTGGGAGAATATTGAAGACTTGATTTTTATGCAAGATGGTGCTCCTGTTACATTATGGTGTCGCTTCACAGGGCCTCAAAATGCACGGCACTATTATTGTATATGTTGTGTTGCCGTCGTCTTCTCATAATATTGCCAATAGTTTTATCTTCGTTGTAAGCGATGACAATAACACCAAATTTATCCTCCAGAAGTTTATTGGATAAATACAAGTTTCTTAACTTCGAGAGAGAGGGTCAACTTAATTAATATTTTCAGTCTTTAGACTTTCGGTCCTTCGATTAAATTTCTGGGTGACAAGCTATATATATATATATATATATATATTATATATATATATATATATCTTATTATAATGGAGATTGTGTGTTTTCTGTCTGTAACCGAAACTATATTCCTATTCAAGTCACAATTCTCTTAGTTATTGACATCACATTCTCCATGATGTTATTTTTATCTAAACCTCAATTATTAATAAAATTGTCTTACATTATTAATACTGTTAACTATGTCTACATACTAACAACATGCAATTATATTTATATATACAACAAAATAGCGGTTTACAGTGTGAACGGGAAGGCTAATTTGCATGTTAATATTAAAAAATCGAATTTAATAAATATGTGCTTAGTATTATTGATTTCTAACTGTTTGGTTTTATTTTAATGAATATAAGCAAAAATTTCTTCAATAAATCTTAAATGAAATCCATTAACAAGATAAAATAACTGTCATTTTATTCTTTACTTCCTCTTATAAAAAAATACTTAAACTAGAAAAAATAACAATGAAAGACGAGAGTGATGGAAGAGTAAGTTTCAGTTGTTCCATTTTTTATTATACTCCCTCTGTTTCAAATCTTTTATTATACTCCCTCTGTTTCAAATCTTTTTATCTGTATTCTTATTTAGTTTCTTTAGCCTTTCTAATTTAATATAATATTTTATTACATTAAAACTTAAATACTTGCACCCGGAGGGTGCATATATTTGCTAGTATATATGTATGTATGCTTGTATGTATGTATATGGTATTTTTTTTTCTTTTGGCCAAGTGTTAATCAATTATTTTTGGTTGGTATGATCCTCTTGGTCTTTTCTTTTTTTTCATTTTTTCCCCCCAGGTGAAGTTTGGTAGTATATTTTTACTATCAAACTATTTGCCGGGTTTTTTCTTACCACAAGGGTTTACCAATAAGTTTAAGTGTGTGTGATATATATATATATATATATATTATATATTATATATTATATATATATATTCTTTGTTGGAGTACCAAGTTTCTTGGTACAAAGGTGATTCTAGGCTGGTCCTATTCTCTACCAGTAGTTTGTTGTAGAGTTCAGGTTCCATATGAGAGCTAAATGTTTAACTTTTATAAACAGACCAAATTTATTTGTGAATAAAAAAGGTCTTAAATACCAGGGGTATCGTGATTATGGACCATTTCCACTCGTGGGTATCTGAGGCCCACCGAGTTTCGTCAGACCACATTTTTATTTCAGGCCCACCGAGTTTCGTCAGACAACGTTTTTATTTCATTCAGAGTCTGAATGAAATAAAAATGTGGTCTGACGAAACTCGGTAGGCCTCAGATACCCATGAGTGAAAATGGCTCATATTCACGATACCCCTGGTATTTAAGGCCTTTTTATTCACAAATATATTATATATATATTATATATATATATATCTCATTGATAAGATCTTTAAAAAAATTTTAAATCATTCTTTTGATTTTTGGTCAAATAATTAAATCAGGAGACAGAAAATTAAAAAAAAATGTTAATTTAATTTTTATTTTTCAAAAGAACAAAAAAAAATCAAAAAACAATCTGCAAACAGACTGCTGTGCTTTTTTTATGGTGTTGAACCTTAAATGATTAGCTTGTAGCTATTGGATATCCATTTATCATAAATGTTCATTTCTTTTGGGAGGAGGGATGTAATTTATTGTAAATATGGAAGAACATTTCGGTGATCCTGACAAAAAAATGAAAAATTTAAACAGTTGAAATGTCAGGAGAAAGGGCAAAAAACAAAAAAAAAAAAAACTGGCGATTAGTTTATAGTGATCGGAGTGTCTCCCAATTTCCATTGTAAATGTCGATATTTTTTTTCTTTTCAGAATAAATACAGTCTTTCATTTTTTTTTTTTTTTTTCCAAATTGAATGTGGATTTCTTGAAACAGAAAAAGTCTTTAAACAGTCTGGTATTCCAAGAAAAATGATTAGCTTGTAGCTATTTGAGCGGTTGCGTTTTTTTAAATTTTATTTTATTGAAAAGATTCCTCATAGCTGTGGCCTCATTAATTTTTTTAGATTTTTTTATGAAGATTTTTCAAACATTATTATTTATTTTTAACAAGTATTTTTCTTCATCTTAACTTCAATTGCATTTAATTTTAATTGCTACTTGCTCAGGGTGTTATCTGTTACATAATGAATAGGCATAGCCTATAATTTTTGTAATGTAGTGTAGTTGTAATCTGAAATTTAACAATATACTGTGGAAAAATATAGTACCAGAACTTAAGTTCAGAGAGTCTTTTGGCAGACAAGTTTTAATCCAGATTTAATCAATCGGGCAGAGGGTGATTCTGTGTCTGTGCTGGTTTTCCTGTGCATACAATGCGGTTAACCTGGTATCGGGGAAATTAATCAAATAATATGTACACAGAATATGTCTCAGTGTTCCATCATCCAAAGCAGACTTCTGTCTCATTGACATAGTAATGTGATCAGATGAGCCCAGAGAAATTTAGAATCAGTCAAGCGAACCACACAGTCAGACAGACAATGATTATGTCTGTGCTGATTCTCCTGCATTCACCTAATCAAATTGGTATCAGGGATGAGGGTGTATAAAATAATGTGTACACTGAATATGTCTCCATGTTCCTGATTAATAAGAACCAGAATGGAACTCAGAATGCAGAAAGAGACAGCTCCTTGCTATCATAGAATTTGGTTTGGTTTCTTTGTTTAATGGTATGTCAACCTTTACGAGTTATTCAATGCCAAAACCACCCTTGTAGAAGAACAGTAGTGGTATTATTTAACCCACAGCTGGAGGGGGATGAGGGTGGTTCAAACCTTTCCCAACTGTCTTAGTCTGAAAGTGAATGTAATTGTTTGTTTGTTTTACAGCATATCAACCTCAGTGGGCCATTTAATGTCAACAAAGTTTTCCCAAGGGTATTAATCCAAAAGTTAACATAATAGCATGATTGGGTCTAAGCCACTTTGGCACAGAGACTCTCCTTTAATTCTGAGTGGAGGTTCAAACCTTTCCCAACGGTATTAGTCCAAAAGTGAACATAAATAGCTATTTTGCCACAGAGACTCTCCTTTGACTGAGCAAGTTGCAATAAAAAAAAAACAAATGAAATTCAAGATGAAGAAAAATAGTTTAAGAATTAAGAAGAATTTAGTTTTCCAATTACCAACAGATGAACATAATTTTTGCCTTTGTGTGTGCGTGTGTGTGTATGTTCATAGACATTTTTGGCTAGGTGTGTATGTGCATGGTAATTTTTGGGTTTGTGTATGTGTGTGTGTGGTAATTTTTGGCTTTTTGCATATGTGGTAATTACAAACAGATGAGCATAATTTTTGCCTCTGTGTGTGTGTGTGTGTGGGGGGGTAATTTTTGCCCGAGTGTGTGTGTGTGTGTGTGTGTGTGTGTGTGTATGTAGTAATTTGTGTGTATGCATGTGTGTAGTAATTTTAGGCTTAGTGTGTATGTGCATGGTAATTTTTGGGTTTGTGTATGTGTGTGTGTGGTGCATTTTTTGGCTTTATGCATATGTGGTAATTACCAACAGATGAGCATAATTTTTGCCTCTGTGTATGTGTGTGTGTGTGGGGGGGGTAATTTTGCCGAGTGTGTGTGTGTGTGAGTAGTAATTTTTGGCTTAGTTTGCATGGTAATTTTTGGCTTGGATGTGTAAACTGGTTTGAATTAAAGATTTCCTTCTTAAAGATGAGCGGGGGGGGGTTGTCTGATCAAGCCTAAAGAACCCAGCCTGCCCTACTATTTTACCCATTGCCAGAAAGAGATCAAATAGAATCAGGCTCCACCCCACCCCCAAAAAAGAGTAAAATACAAACAGCCTCATCCAGGATTTGAACTCGGGTTGTTGAATTACATTTCCTGTTTTTCTTTTCCCTTTTAGCATTTCTAGTGTGTGTATTTACCCAACCCCTCTCTACCATGGACAGGATGTGACAGAGGGTAAATTTTATTTAACCTTACATAGGTGCGTGTGTATATATATATATATATATATATACACACAGACAAAGCTAAAGAGTTCAGTCTACCCTGTTATTTAACACTTGGAGTTCTGGGGAGTTTAGAGTACCCCCTTCATTGCCATTACTCCTAATGTTACATAATTCATAAGTAGCTTATAAATTGTGTAAGTAGTGTAGATATTTTTGAATCAGAGTGTGTTAGGGTCCCAACTGGGGAGTTTGGAGTACCCCTTCATTGCCATTACTCCTAATGTTACATAATTTTATATGGTAGCTTATGAATTGTGTAAGTAGTGTAGATATTTTTGAATCAGAGTTTTTTTAGGGTCCCAACTGGGGAGTTTAGAGTATTCCTTCATTGCCATTACTCTTAGTGTTACATGATCCATGTGTAGCTTATGAATTCTGTAAGTAGCGTAGATATTTTTGAATTAGATTTGGTTAGAAATTCAAATCAGAGTTGAGTAGAAAGTTGCAAATTAACAAAGAATTATCACACAAAATATTTTCCTTCAAAACTTTGTCTTCGTTTGAAGTCTTTTAAACGGTTATCCCTGTTATAATTAATGAGGTAAAAAGCAGTATATCAGAGGTATCGATGATGATGGAGGGGATATTTCCAATTTGAATCCTAGTTACAATATCTTATTCATTTGATCTTAGTAAAATAAAAATGACAACCTTTTCTGTTTTAAGTATTGAAATTGCAAAATTTTCTAACTAATTTCTGGGTCAAATTTTGTGAAAACGAGGATTTTTTTAGTGCATTTTAACTGATGATCTTTGATGCTATTTCTTCAAATAATGGTGCAAGTAAGAGATCTAGTTTTTTGGTATCAGTATTTATTATACCAACATACAACTTTTGCTGTTTGAGAGAATTTGATAATTTTTTAAAGTGAAAAATCAACCTGCCCTAATGAGCAGACAGGTAATAAGGCAGTGTTTGAGGGTCGAAAACACCCCAAGGCTCAAATAGGAAAAGCCTCATTTTTTTGTTTTTAGTGGCCTTAGATAGATGAATCTAAGAGTAGTAATGGGATAGGGGTTATTAAAATTTCCTCTTTAAGGCAATTGGGGGGTGGGGTAAGAAAGGTGTATGGATATTTTTATCTGAGATAACATTAGTTAAAATTATATATATAATCTGATTTCTCGTTTTAAAAACTTTGGGTGGGGGATAAAAACAAATTTTTGGACCAAAACCCTAACCCCTAACAAACAACCGGATATTGACGGTGTAAATGAAAAAAAAATGACCTAATGACACGAAATCGCAAAAGGGGTGCCTTAAGGTCATATGGTCCTTTTTTTTTTTCTTTTTTTTTTTTTTAAACACAATCATAGGGAATTTTTTCTTTTTTTTTTTTTTTTTTTTAAACTGTTCTCAAAATAAGAATAAACTTCTAAAAAATAAAATTCAAAGAAAATGTTAACGTTCAATTCTTCTTTTTTTTTTTTTTTATACTATGTCAACTGTTGATGGTTGGAAAACAAGTCGGATAAACTTTTTAATTTTTTTTTTTTTTTTTTTAATTTAAAAAATCTTTTCTTTTTTTTTTAAACTGTTCTCAAAATAAGAATAAAGTTCTAAAAAAATAAAAATGAAAAATTCAAAGAAAATGTTAACGTTCAATTCTTTTTTTTTTTTTTTTTATACTATGTCAACTGTTGATGGTTGGAAACAAGTCGGATAAACTTATTCTTTATTTCTTTCTTTATTTTTTTTTTTTAAATTTAAAAAAATCTTTTCTTTTTTCTTCTTTTTTAATAAAAAATTTGAAAAATATGTTCTGACTGTACATTCATTTTAAAGCTGAAATGAATCACGTCAGGGTTTGTTTTTTTTTTTAAATTGGTGATGAGGATGTTCTTGCTGGCCCTCTCTCCCCCATGATCTGATAAAGGGCAGTAAATTTGATTAAAATCAGTTTTAAAAATGAGGCTACGGTTTGAAAACCTTGATGGCTGGGGGGTGAGCAAATGAAAGTATAGGGGCCAAATTGTATATGATTTGAAGCCCCACCCCGATTTTTCGTTACTTTTTTTTTTCTTTCTTTTTTTTGTAAACTTCTGGGGGCAGGGAATGACAGGGATATTCCTGAGTTTCTGATCTTAATGATACCAGTCCAGCTAGTAAGATGCCTCCAGCTCCCTTGGGCAGTGTCCAAAAAATAGATTCGTCCTGACATCACAAAGTTCTCAAGGGGGT
Organism: Doryteuthis pealeii; assembly: GCA_023376005.1. Lineage (NCBI taxonomy): Eukaryota > Metazoa > Mollusca > Cephalopoda > Myopsida > Loliginidae > Doryteuthis > Doryteuthis pealeii. The sequence continues at coordinate 26,265,976 of CM042177.1, read as the reverse complement.
CGCAATTTCAGACTCTCACAGGATGAGTCTTTTTTGGGGATATTTTTTTTCATTTTTTTTTTTTTTGTTAGAATGGAAAAACAACAACAAAAAAATATATATATCTAAAACCAATGGTGCCTACTGGATTTACACAAATGATGAAAATCCGGCCACTGGTGTCCGAGATCCAGCCGTGTTGTTGACCATCATGTAGCCTCCGTTGATACTCATTCCGTAAGTACTACTTTCGGCCTCCTCACTATCTGTGTAATTATAGGCACCATACATTGATTTTGGATTGCTCTGTTGCCAGGATTGGCGTACTGTGTCATTTACATATTGGTTGTAGAAGGTTCCTGCTGCAGTTGAGGCAGTGGGATTCTTAGTACTTTCAGGTTCACTTTCATCTTCACTTGGCTGGGGGGGAAAAAAAGAAGAGAAATTAGAATAAAATTGGTCAACACAAAAATGATGAATCTAACAACAAAAATAAAGAAAAATATATTGGTCATTGTAATCTTATTATAATGGAGATTGTAGTTTTTTCTGTCTGTAACCGAAACTATATCAATACCCAAGTCACAATTCCCTTAGTTATTTACGTCACATTCTCCATGATTTTTATTTTTATTTAAACCTCAATTATTAGTAAAATTGTTTTACAACATTAAGGCTGTTGACCATATCTACATACTAATAACATGCAATTGTATTTATATATACAACAAAATAGCGGTTTACAGTGTGAATGGGAAGGCTAATTTGCATATTGATATTAAAAATTTGATTTTAATAAATATATGCTTAGTATTATTGATTTCTAATTGTTTGGTTTTATCTTATTGAATATGAGCAAAAATATCAGGGATAAATCTTAAAAGAAATCCATTAACAAGAAGAAATAACTGTAATTATTTTAACTAAATAGTTAAATTAGGAAAATTTACTACTGAAAGACGGGAGTAATGGAAAATGATGGAAGAGTTAGTTTCAAAGTTGTTCTATTTTCCGATTATACCCCCTCTGTTCCAAATCTTTTTATCTGAATTCTTATTCAGTTTCATTAGCCTTTCTAATTAATATGATATTTTATTATATCAAAACTTAAATACTTGAACCCGGAGGGTGCATATATTTGCTAGTTCTTATAAAGCAAAAATGGCTGTTGCAATTTCTATAATAAAAATGACTAATGCAATTTCTTTAAAAAAAAAAAAAAAAAAAAGAAAAAAAAAAAGGCTGTTACAATTTCTATTTAAAAAAAAAAGTTGATGCAATTTCCATGATAAAAAAAGTGGCTATTGCAATTTCTATAATTAAAAAAAAAAATGACTTGTGGCATATCAACCTTGGTGGGTCATTCAATACCAACAAAGTTTTGAAATAAACTCATTCTTGATGGGTACTAAATTTTTTTTATAAACACATTTTTTTTCTATTCAATCCATAGATGCCTAACAGTACCCATCTAACAGTACCTGAGCAATAATGATGAAGGGGTGCTCCACCTTTCCTAGACCTCCAAAACTGGAACCTCACTATCAGAGTTTAATGTCATACCCAGGATATGAAGACCCTCAGTCACTGTCTTCTAGCACATTTATGATAAAAAAAAAAAGGTTGGGGGTTTGCCATAAGGTTGGGGCAATCATATAGGTGTGTAACGTAGCGGCGGCGTCACGGTACCATATAGATATATTTGTTGCGTAGTGCCTTTTCTGTGACGGCACTAAATATCTATACGTTGTATACTTCTTACGTCTTACTCTGGTCTATTCTTCCGGCCGTCTTCTGATCGTCTAGTCTTCTGGCTGTATATCTTCTATTTGGTCTGGTCTTTCTTATCTGGATTCCGTGTCTGGTTCTGCTGGGGACCATTTCTTATCAGAAGCCTTGTGTCATTGTTAGCTTTTAGTAATAACAACAAGACTTCGATTTACTTTTGATGTTACTTTATTCCAGATCCCCGAGACCAGACAACTGTGCAGTCAGCTCACATCTTCCTAGCTTGGCTTCTAAGTTTTAACTCTACAACTGACTAAACTCTAACTGTCACTGCAACTGACTAACTGAGTTGCCCACCTTAAACCGGAAGGGGGCTTTCTATCGGGGTTCCGTTCTCACGATTCTATCCCCAGAAAGCAAGGTGAGAGTGAGGTCAAGCATTGTCACTCACTCTCAAGGCCATCAGCTGTACTGATCGCCATAAGGATTTCTATACTACCTTAAAAAGTAATAGGGATCCAATTAATATGTAACAGGTGCTAGAGCTTGCCGTGACCAGCTGATTGATCGGAGGGGACATCTACGACCGCCTGTCTAGCCTAAGTAAAGCAAAGTGGAGTATTGCATATCATGGGCTGCTCAGCCACGTGTTTGGTTTGGTTTGTTTTACGGCATATCAACCTCAATGGGTCATTTAATGCCGACAAAGTTGTGAAATAAATTTATTCTTAATGCATAATACAATTTTGTTTATCAACTCATGTTTTTCTATTCAACCCATAGATGGGACCCTAACAGGTACTACCACTCCGGGTCAGAGTGGACCAGGGAGCAATGGTGATGAAGGGGTGCTCCACATTCCCCAAACCTCCAAAACTGGAACCTTACCAGCAGATAGAGTTTAACGTCATTCCCAGAACATGTAGACCCACAGCCACCGCCTTCTAGCACCCATATGATAAGAAGGATTGGGGGTTGCTATAAGGGCAATAGGGTTGGGGCAATCATATAGGTGCTAGGGCTTGATGTGGCCATCCGATTGATCGGAGGGGGCCCTGTGGGAAAATACGGTCTAAAAAACAAAAAGTTTGGGTAACTCGTAAGCATTTTTAACCTGGAGTTTAGCTCAGTCGGTTGAGCACTCACCTAGAAATCATGTGCTACTCATGTGCTCCACCTCAGTCGCAATAACATTCTTCTTGGTCTAGCGCTAGTGAAAAGGAGATAGTATCAGCCAGAGGGCGAAAGAGTCTAACATTAGCCCACCCCACCGACATACTTAGTTGCATTTTGAGGAAGTATTAAATGAAATTTAAGAAAAAAGAAAAAACTGCTTTCATCTGCATATTTTACATCCTATGTTTATTTAAATTTTTAAAATCCTATCTACAAATGTGAAGAAAAGAAAAAGAAAAAAAATGAGAAATTAAAAAAATGTTAGATTTAAAAACACCAAATAAACTTTAGAAGAGAAAACCAAAAAAATAAAGACAAAAAAAAAAATTAAGACTCAAAAGATTCTTGAAGAGTAAATAAATCTCCGAAGAGAATACTGAAATTTTCCACTTGGAAGTAAAAATGCAAACAAATGAAATTTAAAAAAAATTTAAATTAATTAAAAAAAAAAAAAATGGGACTCAAAATATGTTTGAAGAGTAAATAAATATCAGAAGAGAATACTGAAATTTTCACTTGGAAGAAAAAAAAATAAATTAAAAAAGAATAATAATAAAGAGAATAATAAATGAATTTAAAAAAAAACCCCAAAAAACAAAAAAACACTGCCTTCCCCCAAAGAATAAAAATTTGGACCATATGACCTTTAGGCACCCCTTTTGCAATCTTGTTTCATATGGACATTTTTTTTTCATTTACACCGTCAAAATCCGGTGGTTTGTTAACAGACGATTTTTAGAGTTTTTTTTTAAATTATAAAACTAACCCCTAACAAACAACCGGATTTTGACGGTGTAAATGGATAAAATGTCCTTATGAAACGAGATCGCAAAAGGGGTGCCTAAAGGTCATATGGTCCAAAAATATAAAGTTTTGAGATTAAGGATAGGTGTGTGGGGGTAAATCTCAGGTAAGAAAAAACTGCAAACAAAACAACAGGGGATAGAGAGGGAAAATTCCAGAAAATAAGAAATTTTGGTGACTTTCAAGAACACAAGTTCAAATTTTAATCTTGCACTTTTTTTTTTTATATTGAGACTCAAAAGATGTTTTTAGAGCAAATAAATATCACAAGAGAATACAGAAATTTTCCACTTGAAAAAAAAATTCAATTAAAAAAGAATAATAATATAAAGATACTACTAATAAATAATAATACTACTAATAAAAATAATAATACTACTAATAAAATATATAATAATAATAAGAATAATAATACTAATAAAAAGAATAATACTAATAAAAGAATAATAATAATAAATAAAAAGAATAATAATAATAATAAAAGAATACTACTAATAAAAAGGATAATACAATAAAAAATAATACTACTACTAAAAAAGAATACTACTAATAAAGAATAATAATAATATAAAAGAATAATATTAATAATAAAAATAATAATATAATAAAAAGAATAATAATTAAAAAGAATAATACTAATAAAAGGATAATATAAAAAGGATAATACTAATAAAAGAATAATACTAATAAAAAGAATACTACTAATAAAAGAATACTAATAATAAAATATTAATAATAATAATAAAAAGAATACTATTAATAAAAAGGAATAATACTAATAAAAGAATAATACTAATAAAAGAATACTAATAATAAAAAAGAATACTAATAATAAAAAGAATACTAATATAAAAGAAAGAATAGTAATAATAAAAAGAATAACTACTACTAATAAAAAGATAGTAATACTATAATAAAAAGAAAACTACTAATAAAAAAGAATACTAATAATAAAAAATAAATAATAAAAAGAATAATAGTAATAAAAAGAATAGTATAATAAAAGAATAATAATAATAAAAGAATAAAAAAAAAGAATAGTAATAATAAAAAGAATACTACTAAAAAAGAATTAATAAAGAATAGTAATAATACTAATACTAATAAAAAGATACTACTAATAAAAAGAATATACTAATAAAAAAAATACTAAATAATAAAAAGAATACTAATAATAAAAAGAAGAATAATAAAAAAAAAGAATACTAATAATAAAATAATAATAATAATAATAGAATACTACTAATATAAAGAATACTACTAATAAAAAGAATAAATACATTTTTTTTTTAAAAGCCGACGCTACTTGAAAGAATAGAAATTCTTTCAGATTAAGTTTTAAGATTAAAGGTAGGTGGGTGGGGAGGTAAATCTTAGATAAGGAGAAAATAAGAATGCCAACAAAACACCAGGGGATAGAGAGGAAAAATTCCAGAAAATAAGAAATTTTGGGGTAATTTATGAGGAAGACCGTCCCGGTCTCCTGCCTCAAAACTTGCTACCGGTGACTACTGAATAACCAACCCAGTTACGATTGAAGTCCGTAGCCGAAGCAGTGTCACTTGAAAGAAAACAACCAACTTGGGGCGTTTTTTGTTTTTTTCAACATTTATCTATATTACTTTTGTTTCTATCTATCTATTTATCAGTCTATTCAAAACTATCTATCTCAATTTGTTCTTTATCTATGTTACTTTGTTTATATCTATCTACTTTATCAGTCTATTCAAAACTATCTATCTCAATTTGTTCTTATCTATGTTACTTTGTTTCTATCTATCTAATTTATCAGTCTATTCAAAACTATCTATCTCAATTTGTTCTTATCTATGTTCTTTGTTTTATCTATCTATTTATCAGTCTATTCAAACTATCTATCTCAATTTGTTCTTATCTATGTTACTTTGTTTATATCTAATTAATTTATCAGTCTATTCAAACTATCTATCTCAATTTGTTCTTATCTATGTTACTTTGTTTCTATCTATCTATTTATCAGTCTATTCAAAATATCTATCTCAATTTGTTCTTATCTATGTTATTTGTTTATATCTATCTATTTAATCAGTCTATTCAAAACTATTATCTCAAATTTGTTCTTATCTATGTTACTTTGTTTATATCTATCTATTTATCAGTCTATTCAAAACTATCTATCTCAATTTGTTCTTATCTATCTACTATTGTTTGTTTCTATCTATTTATCAGTCTATTCAAACTATCTATCTCAATTTGTTCTTATCTATGTTACTTTGTTTATATCTATCTATTTATCAGTCTATTCAAAACTATCTATCTCAATTTGTTCTTTATCTATGTTACTTTGTTTTATATCTATCTATTTATCAGTCTATTCAAAAACTATCTATCTCAATTTTTTTATCTATATTTACTTTGTTCTATATATCTATTTATCAGTCTATTCAACTATCTATCTCAATTTGTTCTTATCTATATTACTTGTTTATATCTATCTATTTATCAGTCTATTCAAAACTATCTATCTCAATTTGTTCTTATCTATATTACTTTGTTTCTATCTATCTATTTATCAGTCTATTCAAAACTATCTATCTCAATTTGTTTCTTATCTATATTACTTGTTTTATCTATCTATTTATCAGTCTATTCAAAACTATCTATCTCAATTTGTTCTTATCTATATTACTTTGTTTCTATCCTATTTATCAGTCTATTCAAAACTATCTATCTCATTTGTTCTTATCTAATGTTATTTGTTATATCTATCTATTTATCAGTCTATTCAAAACATCTATCTCAATTTGTTCTTATCTATGTATTTGTTTATATCTATCTATTTATCAGTCTATTCAAAACTATCTATCTATTTGTTTTATCTTAGTTACTTTGTTTCCTATCTTTATCAGTCTATTCAAAACTATCTATCTCATTTTGTTCTTATCTATATTACTTTGTTTATATCTATCTATTTATCAGTCTATTCAAAAACTATCTATCTCAATTTGTTCTTATCTATGTTACTTTGTTTATATCTATCTATTTATCAGTCTATTCAAACTATCTATCTCAATTTGTTTTATCTATGTTACTTGTTTAATATCTAATCTATTTATCAGTCTATTCAAAACTATCTATTCAATTTGTTCTTATCTATGTTACTTTGTTTATATCTAATCTATTTATCAGTCTATTCAAAACTATCTATCTCAATTTGTTCTTATCTATGTTATTTTGTTTATATCTATCTATTTATCAGTCTATTCAAAACTATCTATCTCAATTGTTTCTTATCTATGTTACATTTGTTTTATATCTATTATCAGTCTATTCAAACTATCTATCTCAATTTGTTCTTATCTAATGTTACTTGTTATATCTATCTATTATCAGTCTATTCAAAACTATCTATCTCAATTTGTTTCTTATCTATGTTACTTTGTTTATATCTATCTATTTATCAGTCTATTCAAAACTATCTATTCTCAATTTGTTTCTTATCTATGTTACTTTGTTTTATCTATCTATTTATCAGTCTATTCAAAACTATCTATCTCAATTTGTTCTTTATCTATGTTACTTTGTTTATATCTATCTATTTATCAGTCTATTCAAAACTTATCTATCTCAATTTTTCTTATCTATATTACTTTGTTTTATCTATCTATTTATCAGTCTATTCAAAACTATCTATCTCAATTTGTTCTTATCTATGTTACTTGTTTATATCTATCTATTTATCAGTCTATTTCAAAACTATCTATCTCAATTTGTTCTTATCTATATTACTTTTGTTTCTATCTATTTATCAGTCTAATTCAAAACTATCTATCTCAAATTTGTTCTTATCTATGTTACTTTGTTTTAATATCTATCTATTTATCAGTCTATTCAAAACTATCTATCTCAATTTGTTCTTATCTATATTACTTTGTTTCTATCTATTTATCAGTTTATCAGTCTATTCAAAACTATCTATCTCAATTTGTTCTTATCTATATTTACTTTGTTTATATCTATCTATTTTATCAGTCTATTCAAAAACTATCTATCTCATTTGTTCTTATCTATGTTCTTTGTTTTATCTATCTAATTTATCAGTCTATTCAAAACTATCTATCTCAATTTGTTCTTATCTATGTTACTTTGTTTTATTCTATCTATTTATCAGTCTATTCAAAACTATCTATCTCAATTTGTTCTTATCTATATTACTTTGTTTCTATCTATTTATCAGTCTATTCAACTATCATATCTCACTTTGTTCTTATCTATGTTTGTTAATATCTATCAGTTTATCAGTCTATTCAAAACTATCTATCTCAATTTGTTCTTATCCTATGTTACTTTGTTTATATTATTCTATTTATCAGTCTATTCAAAACTATCTATCTCAATTTGTTCTTATCTATGTTACTTTGTTTATACTCTATCTATTTATCAGTCTATTCAAAACTATCTATCTCAATTTGTTCTTATCTATATTACTTTGTTTATATCTATCTATTTATCAGTCTATTCAAAACTATCTATCTCAATTTGTTCTTATCTTCTATGTTACTTTTTTGTTTCTATCTATCTATTTATCAGTCTATTCAAAACTATCTATCTCAATTTGTTTCTTATCTATGTTACTTTTGTTTATATCTATCTATTTTTATCAGTCTATTCAAAATATCTATCTCAATTTGTTCTTATTATATTACTTTGTTTCTAATCTATTTATCAAGTCTAATTCAAAACTACACCTCTATCTCATTCTGTTCTACTATGTTACT
>CM042177.1:26251830-26257432 GCA_023376005.1 Doryteuthis pealeii | reverse complement strand
TAAACATTTGCTTTCTTAGAAAGCTTTACAAAATGATTTAATTTCATTCTGGCCCTGTATCTATTTTTTTAAATCTTATCGCTTTGCTACTGTTCCCTAATCTTTAATTATCTGACCAGAGGCTGTAATGGGGTGATCCAGCTTAGGTCAGGTTTTGCTCTAGTATACTTATAAAAATCAATTAAAGTTGAATAGAGGACAATTTACTATAAGCGGAATCCGTGTTAAATGAGTCAACACTATCTACCTAGGTTCACTGAATGCGTTCTTCAGGATAATTCAGCAGAATTATCCTGAAGAACATTAGGATGAAACCTAGGTAGATAGTGTCTGACTTATTTAGGTCCTATATATATATATTATCTTGATCTGTGCGGTAAGGGAGAGGTGCGTAAGTGTCGCGCTCCACCTCAGCAAAAATACTCCCCTCCAGAAAGGGGATAGACTCCCTCGCTGTCCGGCTGCATACCGACAATAGACTATTTCCAACAACTTTACTTATAAATTATAATGTATACACAGGAATAACCTATTCGAGTTTTCACCATAAGGATCTTATAAGGTGGAAAACTCGAGAGGTATTCCTGTGTTATACCATTATAATAAATTTCTCTACCTCACGTATTGAGCACTTTATATTTGTTATATTGCTGTCTTATCATTGCTGAAATTGCATCAACTAACCATTGTGACATCTTCACCAGTAAGTCAACTTTTTCATGTAAAATTTCATATATATATATTATATATATATATATATTTGGAGGATATGTGCTTAATTGAAATTCATACCTAATTTGAAAATTAATTAGTTAATAATTAATGAATTTAGGCGGGCATAATGTTCAAATGTAAGGCTAAACGAACCGCAGAAAATGTTTAGCCTTACATGAACATATATGCCCGCCTAAATCAAATAATTATTAACTAATTATTTTCAAAAATTAGCGTATGACTTCAATTAAGCCACATATCTTCCAAAATTGTCGGCTTAAAAGCCATATCAAATTAAACACATTGTTTACTTACTCTCATATATATTATATATATATATATATATATAATCTTTCATACAATGTAGCATTGACAAATATGACAAAAAGTTACTTTGGACCTGAATAACAATAAACATCTGAAAAATGAATTTTTGTTTATAATGTATACTTATAATTATACAGAGATTTATGCACATATAAAACACACACCACATATATATAGATATATATATATATAAAATCCAAAAGTCCAGAGAAGAAATTTTCCTACGACACAAGAGTTTTATTTAAAAAAAAAACTGTCGCAGCTTAGAGCTCAATGTGTGCTCTTAATGTTTACGTCACAGAGCAAATTATATATGTAAAGAAATAACAAAAGAATTAGAGATTTAGCATTATAGTCTATTTCAGGGAGCTAGACAAATAGTCTAAACTCTACCCGACTCATTCAGATGAACGGAATATGAATTTCTTTATTACTTAAAGATTGAAAAATAGGATTTTTTTTTTTTTTTTTTTTTTTCCATATTTATAGTCCTGGATATATATATATTATATATAATATATATATATAATATATATTTTATAATTTATTGTTCCTGATATATATTATAATTGACAAAAAAAGTACTTTGTCCGAATAACAATGAATGTTGTTTATAATGTATATTATAATTATTACAGGATTTATGCCACTTATAAACATATATATCTCTGGATACCACTTCACATTTTCATTCAAATAGTATTATGCCATTAATTTATCCAAGAGTGCTCAATACTTCATAATGTAATGCTTTAAGTTGTATAAAAGTTGCTTTTGTCATTAGTTCAGCCAGACGACCAAATCTTCTCTTTTGTTAGTGCTAGACCAGAATTCTTTTTAGCATCATGTGGCAGCACACACCTACCATCAGACTCCTCAATTTACCACACCAGATCCTTGTTTACTCATACACTGAGCGTGCAGGCGCTGGTTTGAACCAGAACCTTGAGGTTCCCAACCAGACATTCAACTAACTAGCTAAACCAATTGCACACATATATACAATAATTGTGTAAGGGCCGAGTAGCCAGTCGTAGAGCGTCGGCTAGAAGGCCACAAGGTTTCCTAGTTCGATACCAGTCCTCGCCCAACTCAGCATATAAAGTAGCACAGGGATCTGTGTGGTAAAGTAAGGAGCTGACAGTAGGTTGTGGCGCCTCCACCTCAGATGCCTAAAATAATCTCCTTGCGTCTAGCGCAAGTGAAAAAGGGCGCATAGACTTTCTTGCTGATGGCTGATACCGACTTTAGGCCGCCCAATGGACTTATATACTATATTTATTTTGCTCTACTTTAGGTATGAGCCACTTTACTTATTAGCTTTAGTCTCCTGGCGGTTTTATATGAAAATAATATAATACATATAAATTGTTTTTCTTTTGGCCAAATATATGTACTAATAGATTATTTTTGGTTGGTACGATTATCTTGTCTTTTCTTTCCAAACATTTTTTTCTCCCCAATTTGATGTTTGGTAGTATATTTACAATCAAACTATTTGCTGTTTTTTCTCACTGCGAGGATTTACCAACAAGTTGCGTGTGGTGTATATATATATATATATATATATATTAATATATTATATATAATAGAGAGAGAGAGAGAGAGCAAGCTTGGCCTTGGAAACCCATTTTTAGTTCTCATGAAAAACATGTTTCAGTCATTAAGGAATTAATTAAACTACAGCAGTTTCCTGTCACATGTGTTTTATACGTATATAACAAAAATCAGCTAACTCACAACTTTATTTCACACGCTTTTGATCATCAGATAAGCCATTAGCAATTAAATGCCAACATTTACCTGCTGCAGAAAATGATTGTGAGTTGTAAGTTGCTGAGTTAGGTGATTTAAAAAAGTTTTTTTTTCTTTCAAATTTCCAGTATTTAAATATTGGGGCGCCTATTGAATTTTTTTTTTTTTTGTTTTACTGAACAATATTTGCTACAGTTAGCCCACTGCTTGTTTTAGTTTTTAAAAACTGATGTTATAGTTTTAAGTATAAGTAAAAATGTACATATGCATTGTAGTTCCTGTCTATTTTGTTTGTTTCACAAAATCCTGCTAGGGTTTTGGAGATAGAACCCCCATAACCATATATGTTCTGAAACTACATTACCAGGGCTACTTGGATAATTTTATTTCATTTCAATCAAAAGGTTTCTGGGAACAAAACCCACACTAGAAATTGTTTTTCCTTTATATTTATATGAAATTTAAACCATAGGTAAATGACAACATGTGATACCTACTTCACAAATTTCTGCCAAATTTTCCATAAATTCGTAAGTCGGTGGAGTAGCCCTATTGTAGGTATCAGCTGGACAGCTAGGGAGTCTCTCCCCTTTTCACTAGTGCTAGACTAAGAGATTGTATTGTATCTGAGGCTGGAATGCCAGATTTGTAACTGCGTGAATAAAAAAGTATATATTCAATTTCTGCATATATGTGCAACATATACATAAACAAAAACAAGTTATATGTACATTGTGTATGATGCATATTTATTCGAAATGATTAAATAAGCAGCCAATTATTCATATTGGTTACTATTCTTTGTCCATATTAGAAAAACATATAATAAAGTGAAAAACTAACAAAATTAACAACCACTCCAGTGATATTAAGCAAAATGTTTTTCTAATCCTACTACTTTGCATAAGACCCAAAACTAGGCTTTGGCTTAAAGTTAAGTACATCATCCTTTAATGTGAATCTTTTAAGCATTTTCTCTAATTTTACTCAATAGGCAAATCTTTTCCTTCTTAACCCTTAGAAACCCAAGCAAGCTGGTATTTGTGCCGCTACCGAGATGTACAATATACTCGGAAAGCCTGATTTCCAATCTGGAGATCTTCCTTTCTACATCACTCTTGCTTATAAAATGATGTAATCTGTTAAATAGCAGATTAACAACATTTTACTTTTTCAGTTCTGGATGTTCAGGAAGTTGGAGAGGGCAAGAGCAGGGCCTCAGGCGTTTAAATCAGTTAAAATGGCATCCAAGTTGCAGACCTATATGTAATTCCATGATTTATCTTTTTGGGTGTACAGAGCGGTATACTCATCATCAGCATGAAAAAAGCATTTAGCACACTGATTTTAAATTTCTTGTCGAATTCTTGTTTATTATCATCATTTAATACCCTATTAAAAGCGAGTTCATGAATCCGCTTGTCCCTCTACCTCAGTCAGATATCATGATGAATAATTGATTCCCATTGATTACATTCTTTCCTCAAGCAGAAGAATCAAAAAAGCTGTTACATCCATTGTTCAATCCTTACTGATTGTTATTAAATCATTTATCTATCTCAAAAGAAAGACAAATTTTCTCATTAAAAAATGACAACAAAATTAATTTATGAAAAAAGCATTTATTTATTTATATAATAAAATATAGCTTGTACTTTAAGCTACTTGTGTTCTGGATAACAAAATTCTAGGTACACTTCTAAAAAGGCTTATGCATCTTTGATTTTTATGTTACTAAAGAATCCAAGCAATAAGGCATATAATGTATGCGAGGAGGAGGAAGAAGTGGAGTAGATATAATATAAGATATTATTGAAATAGTAGTAATGATAATAAGAATATAAGAGGATATAATATCATAAAATGATAATAATATAAGATAATAATAATAATAAAATATAAGAATATATGAAAGGATATTTATTGATAATTAATAAGATAAAAATTATAAAGTATGTTGATAATAACATGTGCATAATTACATTTATATTAATTTATAATATCATTATCATTTATATCATGTTATTATTCACTACTTTATAATATTTATCATTATTATTATTCATAATATCCTTTCATTAATATCTTATATTTTATGTATTATTATTATCTTATATTATTATCATTTATGATATATACTCCTCTTAAATATCTTATATATCATTACTACTATTCATAATATCATTATATTATATCTTACTTCCACTTCTTCCTACCTTCCTCCTACAGTATATGCCTTTATTGCCTTCTGATTCTAGTAACCATAAAAATCAAAGATGCATTAAGCCTTTTTAGAGACCTAGAATTTTGTTACCAGACACAAGTAGCTTATAGTACAAGCTATATTTTTATATATAAATAAATAAATGTTTCTCATAAAATTAATTATTTGTTGTCATTTTAATGAGAAAAAATTTGTCTTCTTTTGAAGATAAATGATTTAATAACAATCAGTTAAAAAGGATGGACAATGATGTAACAGCTTTTGATTCTTTGCTTGAGGAAAGAATGTAATCATGGGAATCAATTATTTCATCTAGATATCTGCTGAGTAGAGGGACAAGCGGATTCATGAACTCCTTTTATAGGGTATTAAATGAATGATAATAAAACAAGAATTCGACAGAATTTAAAATCAAGTGGTGCTAAACTTTTTCCATGCTGATGATGTGTATTACCACTCTGTACACCCAAAAGGATAAATCATGGAAATTACATAAGCGTCTGCACTGGACTGCCATTTTAACTGATTTAAACCCTGAGCCCCACTGAAACTCTGCCCTCTCCAACTTCCTGACTCCAGACT
>CM042177.1:26239330-26246830 GCA_023376005.1 Doryteuthis pealeii | reverse complement strand
GTAACATTAGACAGTCCTCATTGTTTTTTAAAACAAGTTTTAATAAATACATGACTGGTATTATATATCTATATATAGTTTGTTTTATTTTAATACATATTTAAAGTTTACATTTTAAATTGTTTTATTTTTTAATCCTTTAATGAATTTGATGATTTTACTTACTTAGGGTACAAACTCCCTGACATTGAATGTTTTACTCCCACTCCTCAGGCAATATGTTTCAAAAATGTTTTTTTATTTTGTACTAGTCTTATTATAATGGAGATTGTGTGTTTTTCTGTCTGTAACCGAAACTATATTACTACTCAAGTCACAATTCCCTTAGTTATTTACGTCACATTCTCCATGATTCTATTTCTATTTAAACCTCAATTAATAATACAACTGTTTGACATTATTAATACTGTTGGCCTTACCTAAATACTAATAACATGCAATTATATTTATATATACAACAAAATACCAGTTTTCAGTGTAAACGTAAAGCTAATTTGCATATTGATATAAAAAAAACTGATTTTAATAAAAATGTGCTTGGTATTATTGAGTTCTAATTGTTTGGTTTTATCTCAAGGAATATGAGTAAAAATCTCTTCAATAAATCCTAAAAGAAAATATTAACAAGAAGAAATAACTGTAATTTTATTCTTTACTTCCTAATTTAACTAAATAGTTAAATTAGGAAAATTTAGCATTGAAAAACGGAAGTGATGAAAGAGTAAGTTTTGGTTGTTCTATTTTCCGATTATACCCCCTCCGTTTCAAATCTTTTTATTTGAATTCTTAATTAGTTTCACTAACCTTTCTGATTTAATCTAATATTTTATTACATTTAAACTTAAATACTTGCACCCGGAGGGTGCATATATTTGCTAGTATATTTTAAAATCTTTTACTGACCGCATGCTTCGTAAAGATCCTGTACGCAAACTTAAGTTCCTCCGTGACTGTCGTCTGTCAAATGTAGAGAATCCACCATCATCCACTGGGGGTGGTTCCAATGGCAGAGGAGGAGTATTTCGTTTACGCATACTTTCACCTGGAATGAGAAGTAATTAAATTTAGAAAGACATTTGATAATATGTTACATAATTCATAGGCAGCTTATGAATCATGTACGTACCTGTAGTACAAATATTTTGAATAAGAGTTTTTTGGATTTAAAAGTTGTTATAAACAGGGTTAGTATGAAGCGTATGGTGACAAGGAAAAAACATGTCTTATCTAACATGATTATTACACTTTATTTTTTGTAAATAGGTTAGATAAATATTTAATTAAAAATATTTCATGTTGAGTGAAGGTAGTTACTGAGTTTTTCTAGATATTTAAAAATTATGCGTAGAACCATGTTATTTTGGTGATTTCGTTTTAGGCTACTGTTGAGTTAACTTCCATTTGGCGTCAGCAACTTATGTTTTGTTGGCGAGTGTATGTATCTCTTTATTGCGGTATATGTGCGAATTGAATTATTGAATTTAGTGGATCGATAGATATCTATATTAGTGTATATAACAAAGTGTAGAGAGAAATGAGAAACTGTTAGAGTTATGAGTGATTGAGTATGACTCCATCTTGGAAAGGCACCATAACGGGCGTGAGAATAAGTTTTAGTTTAGTTAGATGTGACAAAAGATTCAGGGCAAGTGGACTCGTAGTCGCTTGCTTTGAGAGTTGCTTCTCCCATGGTGGTTGAAGATGGGCTGGGTTGCTTTAAACAAAGACCTCAGAAAAACAATGTCTTGTTTGTTAAGTTAATTAAAACAAGAGATGACAACCCGGAAAAGAAGAAGAATCAACTCCCAGCAGAAAGGTCACTGGATCAGCCCAACAAGAGAAGATAGTATCCGAGTTAGCAGGAACCAGTAGGCAGAGAGTAACAAGTAATAACCTTCATCCCATCTCGACTACTCTCTTTCTCGCATTATATACCCAAGATATGGGTATACAACAAAAAGATTTATTTAAACAGTATCAGGCCACATTATCAAATTCTATATGGTGGGCTGTCCCCAGGGCAGCCAAAAATTAAAAAAACCTATCTCTCTATATTGGTATTTGCCTCATACCCCACTTGTATGGGCTGGACACAAGGCCTCGTTTTGACGTGGGCCCACCCACAAGCCGAAGCTAATGGGTGAAAATAAATAAAATGAAATTTAAAAAATCTGTGACTGCCTGAACAATCAAGAAGTCCAGTGTTTAACTCTTTGCCTTCTTTAAACCGCTCACAGTGGCTCTCCCACTTCAATCCTACCATAAACCAAAGTACAAAATCTGTCAGGCAAACAGTTTTTCCCCTCCCTGATCATGGTAATTCTCACCATGTGAGAAAAGAGAAAGAGAATGGGAAAAGAAAGAATTTGTATTCGAAACAGTACTGCGAAATACACAGAATTTTTAAATTTTCTTTTTAGTGTGAGTAGAAAGAAATGGTAAAAGGTTCATCTCTCAAAAGAAAAGAAAATGAAAAAAAAAAAAAAAAAAAAAAATCTGTGACTGCCTGAACAATCAAGAAGTTCAAGAATTTAACTCTTTGCCTACTAGCGGTTTAACGCTCACAGTGGGTCCAACCACTGCAAATCCTACCATAAACCAAAGTACACAAACTGATGATTAATTCATTATAATTGAGCAGAATGACTCAGATTACAATAATAATAGGGTTTTATTTGAATATAACGTGTTCTGAGGTGAATAGATGGTGAACTTTAAAATATCCCATTATAAAGATAAAAATCCATATCTGCCTATCCCTTCTATCAATCAATATTGACCCTTCTTTTCAAATTATACTTATCTACCCATCCTTTCTAATTATCCGTAATCTATGACCCCTTTTATCTATCTACATCTACTCATCCCTTCTACCTATCCATATTTTCATACATTTTATATTTCTGATATTTATTCTGAAAAGCATTATGTGACATTTTTGCTATTATAGACCAAACATGGTTTTGTATCCGGTTGATAAGCCAATGGTTTATACCGACAATTAACTTCCTCAGTCACCCAGTACGTTCTTATTCATAGATGGATACAATACTTACGTTTAATTCTCCTTTTCCTACCAACCAATACCAACAACAGAATGACCGTCATGATTACGATCAGACCACTGAGGGCAATGATAACGAGGAACCACCACTCTGTATGGAAGGGTCGAGAAATGGGGTAACGTTTTCCATCAACTTGGGAACCTAAAAAAAAAAGAAATAAATAAAGAAAAAAAAACCTTGTGAGAAAATCAATTAAATTAGTTCAATAATCTGTAAAATTTGTTTATCAAAAATGATTTGATTGGGCATTTAATGCCTTGAAGAGGGTTGATATACTGTAAAACAAAAACCAACCAAGGAGAACAAAAGACATCTGAAAAAAGTCATATGGTACAGTGAATATAACAGCCAAGATGAAGTCAATAAGCCAAGACATGTAAAAATAAGCGCTTATTTTCAGGCCATTTCTGCCTTCTGCTATCAAACGTATTTCTTTTCCTGCCTCTCATCCATATCTTATTATAATGGAGATTGTGTGTTTTTCTGTCTGTAACCGAAACTATATTACTATACAAATCACAATTCCCTTTGTTATTTACATCGCAATGATTTTAATTTTATTTAAGACCCAACTATTAATAAAATTGTTTTACATCATTAAGACTGTTGACCATATCCACATAATGATAACATGCAATTGTATTTATATATACAACAAAATAGCGGATTACAGTGTGAATGGTAAGGCTAATTTGCATTTTGATCTTAAAAATTTGATTTTAATAAATATATGCTTAGTATTATTGATTTCTAATTGTTTGGGTTTATCTTATTGAATATGAGCCAAAATCTCGGGGATTAATCTTAAAAGAAATCCATTAACAAGAAGAAATAACTGTAATATTATTCTTTACTTCCTATCTTAACTAAATAGTTAAATTAAGAAAATTTAAGACAGACGGGAGTAATGTAAAATGATGGAAGACTTAGTTTCAAAGTTGTTCTATTTTTCAATCATACCCCCTCTGTTCAAAATCTTTTTATCTGCATTCTTCAGTTTCATCAGCCTTTTTTAATATATTTTATTATATTAAAACTTAAATACTAGCACCGGAGGGTGCATATATTTGCTAGTAATATATAATGTTTATTCATTGGATTCATTCATTCATTCATCCATTGAGCTGGCAAAATGAGGAGGATTTAATTTATCACACAAATTTTGCTTAAAACTAAAATCCACAGCACTTTAAATGATTCAATGATTTTTACTCATTTAGATTTTAGTTTCAAACTAATTGACCAGTTACGTAGATCCCTTGCGACCAAAAAGATCCAATCAAGACACTGGACAATTCAAGATTTTGTTTATAAATCTTATTATAATGGAGATTGTGTGTTTTTCTGTCTGTAACCGAAACTATATTACTAATCGAGTCACAATTAACATAGTTATATACATCACATTCTTCATGATTTTATTTATATTTGAACCTCAATTATTAATAAAATTGCTTCACCTTTTTATTAGTGTGGTCCATATCTACATGATATTTACCGTGTACTTGTACGGGTCAGGCACAAAGTCCTATTAACATTCATGTGAAAAATTGCGTCGATCCCGTCGGCATTTCACCTTTTAAATAGGTGTTGCCTCGACGCTATTAATTATCTACATACTAATAACATGCTATTGTATTTATATATACAAAAAATAGCGGTTTGCAGTGTGAACGGGAAGGCTAATTTGCATATTGATATTAAAAATGTGATTTTATTAAATATATACGTGGTATTATTAATTTATAATTGTTTGGTTTTATTTTAATGAATATAAGCACAAATCTCTCCAACGAATCTTAAATGAAATCCATTAACAAGAAAAAATAAGTGTAATTTTGTTCTTTATTTCCTAATTTAACTAAATAGTTAAATAAGTAAAATTCAGCAATGAAAGACGGCAGTGATGGAAGAGTAAGTTTCATTTCTATTTTTCCCCCACTCTGTTTCAAATCTTTTTATCTGCATTCTTATTAGACTTTCTAATTTAATACGATATTTCATTACATTAAAACTTAAATACTTGCACCCAGAGGGTGCATATATTTGCTAGTTTGTATAATTGGAAAATTTCCACAGCGCTTTGAATGATTTTCTTCTTTCAAACAGGTTCTTATCCCTCTATCTAAAGCCCTAGCATATTCAGTGGGTCATTTAATGCCGATAAAGTTTTGGCATTAACAGGTACTACCAGTCATGGTGATGAGGAGTGATTTTCTTCTCATTCATGTAGACCCTCACATTCTAGCACCCTGGTGGGCTTGCCCCATATAGGTGCTAGGGCTTGACGTCTGATTGATCGGATAGCCCTCATGTCATGAACTGGTAAGCATCAGTCAACAGTCTTACCCCTATGTGCATTCTAACGCCCCAACCGACATTCTTTATTAATCTGGATACAGAAGCACGGTGGGTCAATTGTTAAGGCGTTAGACTTAAGTTCCAATGTGTAGATGTTCGCTTGGGTTCAAACCCCACATGTGCTAGTATTTTCATTTGATTTCTTCAAAATATTCAATAAAAAAAAGAATTTAAAAAAAATGAATGTTGTTAAAGCATTGGATAGGCTATTTGGATTTTATGGTAGGTCAATCCTTGTTGGGTTATTTTATCCTGAAGACATTTTGTTTTTTTCTGATAGTATTCAAATTCTTATGCTGGTTGTTTGGATTTTATGGCATGTCAACCCTGTTGGGTAATTTATGCAAAAGACATTTTGTTTTATTCATTCTTGATGGTATTCAAATTCTTATGTTGGTTAGTTGGATTTTATGGCATGTCAACCTTGTTGGGTCAATTTATGCAAAAGACATTTTGTTTTATTCATTCTTGATGGTATTCAAATTCTTATGTTGGTTAGTTGGATTTCATGGCATGTCAACCCTTGTTGGGTTATTTTATGCCAAAGACGTTTTGTTTTATTCATTCTTGATGGTATTCAAATTCTTATGTTGGTTAGTTGGATTTTATGGCATGTCAACCCCTGTTGGGTCATTTTATGCCAAAGACATTTTGTTTTATTCATTCTTGATGGTATTCAAATTCTTATGCTGGTTAGTTGGATTTTATGGCATGTCAACCCTTGTTGGGTCATTTTATGCCAAAGACATTTGTTTTATTCATTCTTGATGGTATTCAAATTCTTATATTGGTTAGTTGGATTTATGGCATGTCAACCCTTGTTGGGTCATTTATGCCAAAGACATTGTTTTATTCATTCTTGATGGTATTCAAATTCTTATGTTGGTTAGTTGGATTTATGGCATGTCAACCCTTGTTGGGTCAATTTATGCCAAAGACATTTTGTTTTATTCATTCTTGATGTATTCAAATTCTTATGTTGGTTAGTTGGATTTTATGGCATGTCAACCCTTGTTGGGTCAATTTATGCCAAAGACATTTTGTTTTATTCATTCTTGATGGTATTCAAATTCTTATATTGGTTAGTTGGATTTTATGGCATGTCAACCCTTGTTGGGTCATTTTATGCCAAAGACATTTTGTTTTATTCATTCTTGATGGTATTCAAATTCTTATGTTGGTTAGTTGGATTTTATGGCATGTCAACCCTTGTTGGGTTATTTTATGCTGATGACATTTTGTTGTTTATTTTCTATAAGTCTAACATAAACAAATGGGAACCACTCTTGACTGATAAATCATTTATTTATTTATTGATCAATTAGGAAAAAAGAAGACAAGGTTAGGGTTTAGGGTTAGTTTAATGGTAGCTATGTGCAAAATATCGCTGGCTCTATAAAAGGGTGATCACAGGAAATTCTTTTAAAAATCATATAAAATAAACTAAATTATTTATTTATTTATTGATCTACTAGGAAAAAAGAAGACGGGGTTAGGGTTAAGTGTTAGGGTTAGTTTAATGGGAAAATAAATCCCAAAAGACAAATGATCGAACCCTCCTTTTGTTAACATTATATTATCATTTTTTTTTTTTTTTCCTTCTACAATTGCTTAAGAAATCTTTGGTCACTGAAACATGGTGGAAGATTGTTTAAGGCATTGGACTTAATTTCAACTGTATAGATGTCTGCCTGGGTTTGAATCCCTATTCATGCTAACAGAATTATTAATTTGATTAATTCTAATGGTGTGTCAACCCATGTTTAAGGTTTGGGACTTAATTTTAAGTGAACAGATATCCAAAATTTTTTTTTATATCTTCAAAAGCTTCAATAAAAAAAATGATTAATTTGAATAATTTTAATGGTGTGTCAATCCATCTAGGGTTATTTTAAGCCTATTAAGGTCCCATCTATGAGATCTATTTAAAAATTATTTGTATCATTTATAATTTAAAAAATTTTTTTGCCATCGACAATTGCTTAAGAAATCTTTGGTTATTGAAACATGGAAGAATGTTTAAGGTTTGGGACTTAATTTTAAGTGAACAGATGTCCATGTGGGTTTGATATGC
>CM042177.1:26151830-26234330 GCA_023376005.1 Doryteuthis pealeii | reverse complement strand
ATTCCTAGCATAAAATTGTGCGTGCGCATTATCTGAAATGAACTTAATTGTTATTAAGAACGGACAGTTTCAAAATGGCTAACGTTTTGTTTCAAAGTGAAAGTCAGTTGGCTAAATTCCTAGCATAAAATTATCTGAAATGAACTTAATTGTTATTAAGAACACATTTTATGATATTTTTGTGTTAAAGCATGCAGTTGTATTGTTTTCGAAAAAGTTTCTAAGATTTGTTTATTTCGCACGGAGACTTTCAAAATAGCTACCGGCTTAGTTCAAAGTGAAAGTCAAGGGAGGCTACTCTAATTGCCTTATTTGCTAGGAATTTTGACAACTAAAGGTGAAAATTACCAAATATTGTTCTGGTTTTTGCTTACCCGTAGTAGGATCTTCAATTCTTAAAGCTTCCGATGGTTCACTCGGATAACTGATTCCAAGCCAATTTATTG
This sequence comes from Doryteuthis pealeii, assembly GCA_023376005.1. Lineage (NCBI taxonomy): Eukaryota > Metazoa > Mollusca > Cephalopoda > Myopsida > Loliginidae > Doryteuthis > Doryteuthis pealeii. The sequence continues at coordinate 26,233,884 of CM042177.1, read as the reverse complement.
CCATGATACGGAATTGGTAAATGTCTCCAGCATCGAGACTGTGTACATTAAGAAGAGCTCCAGTCTGCGGCGATTCCTTCAGTAGAATGGTTGACCAAGCTCCTACAAATTAAAAAGCCAGAAATAATTAGCTGAACTTAAAAATATATTTTAAAAAATAAATCTCAGATATGTATTTACCCAACCCCTCTACAACAAGCAGGATGCAAAACAAGGTCAATTTTTATACATGGTTTAACAGTATTATTTAGATTATTCGGACTATTGTCCTCATCTATTTCATAGGATGATAACAAGTGCTTAACATAATCTCAAATAATGAATATCTTATATAAATTGTATTTTTTATACTGATAATTTTAATATCAAACTTTTAAAAGTTATAATGAATATCTTTATAATTTTGATAATTTTATATTCTAATATAATCTCAAATAATGAATATCATTTAGAATTTTTTTTTTATACTGATAATTTTAATATCAAACTTTTAAAAGTTATAATTTTGATATTCTAATATAATCTCAAATAATGAATATCATTTAGAATTTTTTTTTATACTGATAATTTTAATATCAAACTTTTTAAAGTTATAATTTTGATATTCTAATATAATCTCAAATAATGAATATCATTTAGAATTTTTTTTTATACTGATAATTTTAATATCAAACTTTTAAAAGTTATAATTTTGATATTCTAATATAATTTCAAATATCTTTTATAATTTTTTTTTATATTGATAATTTTGATATCAAACTTTTAAAAGTTAAAATTTTGATATTCTAATATAATATCAAATAATGAATATCTTTTAGAATTTTTTTTATATATTGATAATTTTGATATCAAACCTTTAAAAGATATAATTTTGAAATTTTAAGATTTTTTTTTATATCTTTAAGGTTAGTATCAATTATTAAAAAAAACAAAAAAACATTATTTTTTCAAATATATAAATGATTTAAAATCATTTTAAAATTATGTTTGATTTAAAATTCAATCTTTTAATCATTAAAAATCAGTTAAAATCTTTTTGAAAGGATCAAAAATACATTTAAAATAATTTTAACAAAGTAAAAATAAAGCATTTAAAAATCATGAAAAATTCATTAAAATCATTTTGATAATTAATATAATAAATTAATACAAAAAAAATCATTGTAAAAGTGCATTAAAATTTCATTAAAACATTCATTAAAAAATCTTTTAAAAAATTCGTTTAAATAATCATTAAGAATTATTAGAATTCATTTTTAAAAGAATTTAAAAAATTCACTTAAAAAGTCATGAAAATTCATTTTTTAAAGAAATTATTAAAAAAGTTCATTTTTTTAAAATTATTCAAAAATTATTTTTAATAAAATCAATTTATTAAAATCACTGAAAATTTCATATAAATTTATTAAAATCATATAAAAACAGTTAAAAATGATAATAGAATATTGAAAGTGATGCTTCTTGTAACAGGATTGACCTGTTGGCTTCTGATTGGTCGAAATGTGCCAACAGGCAAAGGGTAAAAAGGAGATAGTGGGAGTTTTTGCATAAGTCTTTGGAGGAGATGGACAGAAGGTAGAGGCTGGTTAATAAGTTTGGAAGAGCAATGCCAGTGTATCTATTCCAGACCTTTTAGTTAGGATAAAATAAATGAACTCAGAAAAATCAAGAACTTCTTGTGTTCATTATTAAAACCTATCAATGGCACAAGACAAGATACCCAAACAGATTCCCAAGTTGTTCCAGAACCCTCAAAAATGGAGAGATGCTCAACAGCAAATGTAGAATACCAGATATGAAGAATAGTAGATACCACAGATCCAGATAAGTATAGAAGCTATATACTATATATATTTTCCTAATTTAACTATTTAGTTAAAACAGGAAGTAAAAAGAATAAAATTACAGTTATTTCTTTTTGTTAATGGATTTCTTTTAAGATTTATCCTTGAAATTTTTGCTCACATTCATTATAACTATTTTGTTGTATATATAAATACAATGTATATATATATATATATATATATATATATACACTATATCATATATTTCTTTTGTAGCCGGAACATTTTCTTGAACTTTTTGATATTTATATACACTTTTACTGCAAACTCTTTTGAGCTTTTTTAATGATAAAAATGCTTATGATTTTAAAAAATAAAAATTTATTTTATTTTTGCATAAAATACGCATTTGAAAAAATTTTTTGAAAATTCCAGTACTGATCGAGAGCGTTCTGTGCCTCGTGATTAATGATATATTTATTTCATTTTTCGTTTACAATGTTGCTTTGATAAAGACCTCTTCATATGGTCGAAACAGATTTCTGTCAGCAAAACCTTTAACATATATATAGATATGGTCAACAGCATTAATAATGTAAAACAATTTTTTTAATAATGGAGATTCAAAATAAAAATAAAATCATGTAGAATGTGACAAAAAACTAAGGGATTTGTGAATTGAGTAGTAATATAGTTTGAGTTACAAACAAACACAATCTCCATTATAATAAGATTTTTTAGACTGTTGTCCTCATCTTTTCTATGATCTATAGAAACAACATTTTGGCCGTTGTACCCTCCGGCCTTCTTCAGGTGTACCTAGTTCGTTCGAGCATAGCAATGATTCAACCTGGGAAATTGTTTTGAATAGTTTGTTCTGTTGAGCAAACAAGGCATTGAAGAACTTCATAGATCTCATTCAAATAAGGACATCAATGTTTTTGCATGCCCATTAACCCGACAAGTGTCACAAGAAGCATCACATTCATTGAAAAAAAAAAAAAAAAAAAAAAATCTTGGATTGATGCACAGGAATTTTTTTAAAATTTTTATAATGGATCTCAAAAGATTTTTTTAAATTAAACTATTTGATAAAAATAATAATAATAATAATAATAATAATAATAATAATAATAAAACAAAATAACAATATTATTAATGAAAAAAATAATTTAAAAAAATATGAAACAAGTTAAAAAAATAAATTTAAGCTGCTTTACTATTCAAAAGAACTGACAAAGAAAAAAGAAGTTTGAAATATAACATTTTGGTACAACAGTAAAATCATGGTCCCAGTTTTGACATCATTGATGGTTATAAAGTCAAAAAATAATGTGAAAAATTGGGACCACAACTTCATCATTGTAACAACAGTTTGCAAGATACACATTGGTCAACAGTCATCATGCTTACAAGCAGGAGAAAAAGGAATCAAAATAACAAGAGAAACAACTGGTTATTATAAAGAGTTAGTTCCCTTTACCAAAATGAAGTGCTATTATTTTAACCAAAATGCAGTTTTAAAAAAATTTAAAAAAAAAAAAAAAGAAAAAGAAAAGCAAAATGCATCAGAAAACAAACAAAGTAAAAAAAAAAAAAAAAAAAACTTGCAGTGAAAATCCATGACAAAAAATTTGAGGAGGACGGGTGTAAATGTGGGGACCCCATTGAAAAAAAAAAAGCCAAAAAAAACAAAAGCCAAAAAAAAAAAAAAAAGGCCATAAAATGCATCAGAAAACAAAGTAAAGTAAAAAAAAAACAAAACAAAAAAAATTGCAGTGAAATCCATGACAAAAATGTTGAGGAGGACGGGGGGGGGGTAAATGTGCCCCAGTGAAAAAAAAAAGGGACCCGCAAAAAAAAAAAAAAAAAAAAAAAAAAGCCCCCCCCCCCCAAAAAAAGGCATAAAATGCATCAGAATCAAAGTAAAAAAAAAAGAAAAAAAAAAAAAAAAAAAACTTTTTGAGGAGGAGGCGGGTAAATGTGGGGCCCCTCAAAAAAAGGGACAATCAAAAGTGAAGTTGAAGGTGAGTGCTCAACAGGGTAACACATTCAGAAAAGTGATTTCCTCCAAGTAACAGCACCATCTAAAAAATTTTTTTAAATTTTAAATTTAAAAAAAGAATGGAAGGCACCAGGAAGCACTATTCCCAATGTGAAATCAAGGCCCAGAAATTAAAAATTACGGCTCACAAAGGTAATAATAAAAATAGAGTTTTAAAAAAAAGGACGGAGGTACAAAATAATCAAGAAACCACAATCCAACACAAAGCACACCCCAAGAAAAGTGTATAAATAGTTATCTAAGTTGCAACCATGGGTACTATTGAATAGCGTGTTTGATACTCACTGGATGCCCCATACCCGCAACCTTGTCACATGCTTCCCATGGTGAACAGGTTGGGTAAATATTTACCTATGTAGATGAATAGGGCATCCCATCGTGGTATAATGGTTAGCAAGCTAGTCATCCAGTGAGGATCAAACACGCTATTCAATAGTAATGGATCTGCAAGACTAGCTTGCAAATCATTAGACCACGATGGGATGCCCTATTCATCTACATAGGTAAATATTTACCCAACCTGTTAACCATGGAAAGCATGTGACAAGTGTATAAATAGTTATCAAAGTTGCAAGCATGGGGCATCCAGTAAGGATTGATTTGTTTGCTTGTTTGTTTTATGGCATATCAACCTCAGTGGGTCATTTAATGCCGATAAAGTTTTGAAATAAATCAATTCTTAGTGGATAATACAATTTTTTTATAAATACATTTTTCTATTTAACCCATAGATGAGACCCTAATAGGTACTACCACTCCGGGTCAGAGTGGACCAGGAAGCAATGGTGATGAAGGGGTGCGCCACATTCCCCAAACCTCCAAAACTGGAACCTCACCAACAGATAGAGTTTAACGTCATTCCCAGGACATGTAGACCCGCAGCCACCGCCTTCTAGCACCCATATGATAAAAAGGGGTTGGGGCTTGCTATAAGGGCAATAGAGTTGGGAAAATCATATAGGTGCTAGGGCTTGATGTGATCAGCTGATTGATCGGAGGGGGCCTCTCCGACCGCCAGTCTAGCCCAAGATAGGGCCAAAGTGGAGTATTGCAAGTCATGAACTGCTCATCCACCTGGGCTCTATCCTTAAGCATCACGGGTTGCCACCCACGGCCAACAGGTGTCCCCATTGGGGGAGTCTTACCCCTCTGCAGAGGTGCAGTCAATGTATTCTAACGCCCCAGCCGACAGGCGGAGTAAGGATTGAACTTGCTATTCAGACATAATAGATCTGCAAGACCAGCTTGCTAATCAATTACACCGCAATGGGATGTCCTATATATCTACATAGGTAGATATTTACCCAATCCATTCATCATGGGAAGCAAGGCTCAAAAATTGAAATCGGGGCTCAAGCAAGGTTACAGTTAAAATAGAGTTTAAAAAGAAAAAAGAGGGGCCAAATAACGAGGGAAAACAGAGCACATTCCATGAATAATGTATGATAGTTGTCTTGGGTTTCATGTATGGGGCATTAAGCAGGGATCACATTTCCTATTCATCTTCAAAGGTAAATATTTACCCAACTTGTTCGCTATGAAGGATTTGATACAAGGTTGCATGTCTGGGGCATCCAGTGAGGATCAAACACACTATTCAATAATAATGGATCTGCAAGATTAACTTGCTAATCATTACACCACAATAAGATGTCCTATATAGGTACATAGATTTATGAAGCAGCTCATTTTTTAAAAAAAATTTTTAAACTTCAAATAAGCAAAAGTCATCACACCCTTGACCTGCGCATGTGCAGGAATCACATTACAAATGGCCGCTTACATGAAAAATTCATGAAGCAGCTCATTTAAAAAAATTTTTTTTTTTAAATTCAAATAAGCAAAAGTCATCACACCCTTGACCTATATCCTCTTGTCATTGAAGCGAACTGAATGGGAGGGGGGGGGTCTACTTCCGGGGCTTGAAAGAAACTGCTTTAAATGCATTGCAAGTAACTTAACTTACCTTTTGTGAAAGTGAATTTGAAATGAATTAGAAATGAGATATTCGGTGGCAAGAAGTTTGCATTAAAAAAATCTCTTATTTCAATCTTTACTATTCTATGTCACGCTTTAGTGGGTGTTAACTTAAAAAAAAAAAAAAAAAAAAAAAAAAAATCAACCTTGTGTCACATCCTGCTGGTGGCAGAAACATTGAATAAAGACACATACACACACACACAATATATATATATATATATATATATATATATATATATATATATATATTTGTTCTTTTTTTCTAATTTTTAAAATTAAAAAAAAATTTTTTTTTAAATTTCTGGTTGAAATAAATTTTAGTCTGATACCACTAGCAGTGGGTTAACTTTGGTTTGGTTTGTTTTATTTTACAACATATCAACCTCAGTGGGTCATTTAATGCCGATAAAGTTTTGAAATAAATTCATTCTTAATAGATAACAAATTTTGTTTATAAACTCATGTTTTTCTATTTAACCCATAAATGGGACCCTAACAGGTACTACCACTCCGGGTCAGAGTGGACCAGGGAGCAATGGTGATGAAGGGCTGCTCCACATTCCCCAAACCTCCAAAACTGGAATCTCACCATCAGATAGAGTTTAACGTCATTCCCAGGACATGTAGACATTCAGTCAACGCCTTCTAGCACCTATATGATAAAAAGGGGTTGGTGCTTGCCATAAGGGCAATAGGGTTGGGAAAATCATATAGGTTCTAGGGCTTGACGTGACCAGCCGATTGGTTGGAGGGGACTTCTCCGACCGCCCGTTTAGCCCAAGATAGGGCCAAAGTGGAGTATTGCAAGTCATGAACTGCTCATCCACCTGGGCTCTATCCTTAAACATCACGGGTTGCCACCCACGGCCAACAGGTGGCCCCATTGGGGGAGTCTTACCCCTCTGCAGAGGTGCAGTCAGTGCATTCTAACGCCGCAGCCGACAGGGCTGTGGGTTAACTGCCTTGACATCTCTGGCAAGTACTTTTGTTAATTTTATAAAGATTCTATTTCATTTCCAACCTCTGTTTGGTTATTGCTCATTTAGTAACCTTTGTTAGGTTACAACTTCTACACAGGGAGGTAATACTCCAACCCATTTGCCACTGGTAGTATATGACACATGGTCACAAGTATAGTGGGCATCCAGCAAGGATCGATCTCACTATTCAGTAATAATGGATCTGCGATAATAGATTGTTAACTATTACACTACAATTCATTCTGATCCATTCACCATAGGTAGGATGTGACAGAAGGTTGTAAGTGTGGGACATCCAGCAAGGATTGAACTCACTATTCAATAATAATGGATCTGCGGTACTATCTTTTTAACCATGATGGGATGCACTGTATTTGTAATTTTGTAGGTAACTGTTGTATACTGGAACATAGAATGTTTCGGTATACTAGTACATCCAAATAAGGGTTTGTGCAAACAAAGTACTTTGCAACCCTGCTAAGAATTGAGGTCATAAGTAGACAGTTCACATAATGATCGGCCATTTCTCTGGATAGCTGTACACAAATATTCTTGGACCAGTTCATTTACTCTCCAAGAAAAGGTAAGATAGGCTAGTCCATAATAGTATTGCATGTCATGGACTGCTCATTAACCAGGATTCCATCCTTGAGCATCAAGAGTTACCATCCACGGCTAAGAGGTGGTCTTACCCCTCTGCAGTGGTGCAGTCAGTGTATTCTAAAGCCACAGCTGACAGGGCTAGTCCACAACAGTAATTATCAGGTAACTGACAGAAAAGTGCTAAGAATTGAGGTTGTATGTAGACGGTTCTCATAATGATCAGCCACTGCTCTGAACAGCAGTACACAAATATTCTTGGACTAGTTCATTTACTCTCTAAGAGGTAAGATAGGCTAGTCCCAACTGTTAAAAGTCCTTTGAGGTTATAAGAAGACAGTTCTTGTAATGATCTCCTGATTGCTCTAAACAGCAGTATACAAGTAGTCTTGGGCCAGTTTATTTACTCTCTAAGAAGATAGGCTAGTAACTAACTGGTAATTAATAGAAAACTTGAGAAGAATTGAGGTTGTAAGTAGACGGTTCTCATAATGATCTGCTCTAAACGGCAGTAGACAAGTAGAATGAGGTAACAGAAGAGTAAATATTGAAAACTATTCAGAAATTGGTTTTCTTTGTAACTCATTTCCACATTTCAGATGCACTTCTATTTGGAGAAAAAGAGAAAAAGGGGGGGGGGACAAAAAGAAAAAAGGGGGGGACAAAAAGCCAAAAAGGGGGGGAAAAGGTCAAAAAAGAGTAAAGGGGGGGACAAAAATGTCAAAAAAAGAAAGGGGGGACAAAAATGTCAAAGAAAAAAAGGGGGGGGACAAAAATGTCAAAAAAAGAAAAAAGGGGGGGACAAAAATGTCAAAAAAGAAAAAGGGGGGGGACAAAAATGTCAAAAAAGAAAAAAGGGGGGGACAAAAAGTCAAAAAAAAGAAAAAAGGGGGGACAAAAAGGTCAAAAAAAAAAAAAGGGGACAAAAAGATCAAAAAAGGGGGGACAAAAAAGGTCGAAAAAAAGAAAAAAGGGCGATAAAAGGTAAAAAAAGAGGGGACTAAAAGTCCCCCCAAGGAGGGGACAAAAAGGTCAAAAAAAGAAAAATAGGGGGGACAAAATGTCAAAAAAAGAAAAATAGGGGGGACAAAAATGTCAAAAACAGAAAAAAGGGGGACAAAAATGAAAAAAAGAAAAAAGGGGGGACAAAAATGTCAAAAAAGAAAAAAGGGGGGAAAAAATGTCAAAAAAAGAAAAAGGGGGGACAAAAATGTCAAAAAAAAGAAAAAAGGGGACAAAAAGATCAAAAAAGGGGGGTACAAAAAGGTCGAAAAAGAAAAAAGGGGGGAAAAAGGTAAAAAAAAGAGGGACTAAAAGGCCCCCCCAAAAAAGGGGGGGACAAAAAGGTCAAAAAAAGAAAAATAGGGGGGACAAAAAGGTCAAAAAAGAAAAAAATAGGGGGCCAAAAAGGTAAAAAAAAAAGGGGGCAAAAAGGTTAAAGGGGGGCAAAAAGTCAAAAAAAGGGGGGACAAAAAGGTCCAAAAAAGAAGACATGTAAAATTATCTGGTTAACTGACCTCTGTTCGTACTCACGGCTTCATTTTCTCGTTTTTTGCGGTAACTTTGGCTGCTCTGAGGATCTGAAGAGAACGGTTTCAATATGTTAGAATGACTATAAGCAGGCACAGGCAGTCAAAGAGTCTGGCATTCAGACATGCTTTTTAGCATTATGCAAAAATAAATTAAATAAAAAATGGTCAAAATTTTGACTGGCAGAGAATGTGGGTTTGAAAAAAAAAAAAAAAAAAGAAAAAAAAAAAAAAATGGTACTAGTTTAGAATAAGTGTCCTTTCAGGAATGTTCACAACAAACGATGACATCATACATCTTTGTGTACAATTCAACGGATTGATTGAATGTCTTTAATGGCATGTCAATCCATATAATCCAGGCAATGTAAAAAATCAATTTTTGAAAGATATTACCTGGGGGAATTAGATGAAATAAAATGTTTAACATTTTTTGGACCATATGACCTCTAGGCACCCCTTTTTGATCTCAATTAAGAAAGGTCATGTTTTTCATTTACATCGCGTCAATATCCGGTTGTTTTAACAGACGATTTTAGATTTTTTTTTTAAATTATAAAAACTAACCCTAACCCTAACCCCTAACAAACAACCGGATAATGATGGTATAAATGAAAAACATGTCCTTCCTTAATCGATATCAAAAAAGGGTGCCTAAAGGTAATATGGTCCCATTTTTTTTTTACTTACTTAAAAAGCATCATATTCACTGCACTGCACTCCACTACTGAGATATTTGTTTTGTTTTACAACACTAGGGACCTCCAAAATGTTTCTAAACATTTCTGATTTAATTATTCAGACTTATCTTATAAAATCATACAAGTAAAATATATTTTGTTTGGGTTTCATAAAATTAAATAAGGGGGTACAACCTAATAAAAAAAAAAACCCTAATATATTAACTATTTTAAACAAATTCCTCTAAAGATGAATAAGTATTGGAATTTTTGTGAAAATTTGACAATTAATTTTTCATAGAATTTTAATATTTTTATGTAGTAATGATACTGACTATAAATTGAATGCTCATTGATAAACTACTTAATTCCTGAAATGATTGACTTAAGCACTGACATAGTTTCGGTTACAGATAAATAGAGGTTGAATCTCCATTATAATAAGATATTGAAATTTAATGTGTTTAATTTGATGTGTGATGTCACAGTTTGTTGTGAACATTCCAGAATAGACAATAATTAAACATGTCAATAGTTTTGGTTACAGACAGATTCTGAGTCTCCATTATAATAAGATATTAAAATCTAATATGTGTTTAATTTGATATGTGATCTCACAGTTTGTTGTGAACATTCCAGAACAGACAATAATTTTAAACTAGTATATATGTATATAAAAAATTAAAAAAAAAGTCTTTGAGGAAAGTCTTTGTTTGCATGCAGATAATGGTTGGCGCTTACCATTCTGTGTTTTTCAATGTAGCAGAAGACAAGAAAACAAACGACCAAAAACTGTGCATTTCCAGATGGAAGTTACCATGATGCCATGCTGTTGCTCTCCGACAAACACACACATACAATTTTTTTTTTAAGTTAACATCATCATAAATGGAATTGATAACCAGAGTTCAAGTCCTGGATGAGGCGATTTGCATTTCAAATTTCATGTTAATACTCTTGGGAAAGGTATGAATTCTTCTCTTCTTCATCCCCCTCCCCAAGTTATGGATAAATAGTAGGGCAGACTTATTTTTTTTAGCTTTGGTAAAGCAGCCAGTATATTGATTGATTTTAAGGTATATTGATTGGTTGAAAAGTGAACAAGAAGGTCTAAGAAAGCAAATAAAACTGGTATCCGAAGGAGCAGAAGTCTCAATCAAACAAAGGAAAAATTTAACTCGTCAAAAAAAAGAAAAAGAAAAAAAGAAAAGCCTAAAGTAGAGATGACCTAATGACACACACCAAATTTGGGTTAAATTGAACTTAACGGACCTAAATTCCACCATTGTTTGTCACCCCACCGAAAGAAAAAAATCAGGTTTGGTTTAGTTGGTTGGGTTTTACGGCATGTCAACCCCTTGGGTAATTTTATGCCGGATACTTCTATTGGTAAAAAACATGTTTAATGCTGAATGTTTTTAAATAATTTCATTTTTAATGGGTAATACAATTTTGTTTATAAACTCATGTTTTCTATTTAACCCATAGATGTGACCCTAAGAGGTACTACCACTCCGGGTCGGAGTAGACCAGGAAGCAATGGTGATGAAGGGGTGCTCCACATTCCCCAAACCTCCAAAACTGAAACCTCACCATCAGATAAAGTTTAACGTCATTCACAGGACATATAGGCCCTGAGTCACCGCCTTCTAGCACCCATATGATAAAAAGGGGTTGGGGTTTGCCATAAGGAAAAAAACAAAGTCAGGGAATGAACAGAATTTAATGAAGTGTTCAGTGTTGATATATTAATGAATAAAAAGATATAATGCACCAGTTATTTTATCTAAAAACTTTTACATTTTTCCAGGTCAGTTAACTTTGAACCACATAAGTTTGAGGTGTAACACAGATTCTCAGTTACATGGTTCAAAGTTAACTGACCTGGAAAAATGTAAAAGTTTTTAGATAAAATAACTGGTGCATTATATCTTTTATTCATTAATATATCAACACTGAAATTTTCATTAAATTTGGTTAATTCCCTGATTTTTGGTATTTTTTTTTTTCTTTCGGTGGGGTGACATATCATGGTGGAACTTAGATCCGTTAAGTTCGATTTAACCCCAAATTTTTTAGTATTATTTGGATTATTCGAACTATTGTCCTCATCTTTATTTTTATCTATACATACCAGACCTAACATTTTATTGATTCTGATGCATACTTTGTACATATTTTGAAATCAGAGCTCCTCTTCTAAAAGGAAAACTTAATTCAACCTGTTAAGTTCACTTAAAAAATTGACATTGTGTCACACCTTACTCGAGCAGAGAGGTTAGTAAATACATACTAGACCTAACATTTTATTGTCTCCAATATATAGTATTGCTTAATGTTCTAAAAATAATGCCTGGATTTAGATTTATTGATTTTTAAAAAAGCAACTAAAAGTATTTTTTTTAAATACTAGCCAAAATTAATTTTTTAAAATGGTGTGGTTTATGTGTTTAACAGCATATGAATATACAAAAAATAATTTACACAGTAAATAAAGCAAGCAAAGTTAAGATGAAAGAAATAAGAATCAAAAATTAATAATGGCTGACAATGCTTCATCTATTAATCAAAATATTATTAATACCAAATAAAATGAATTATTAATATTACGAGTGTAAATAAAGCAAATAAAATTAAGATGAAAGAAAGAATAGTTCAAAATTAATAATGGTCGACGATGCTTTATATATTAATTGAAATAATACTACTATTAATACTACTAGTGTAATTAAAGCAATAAAATTAAGATGAAAGAAATACCAGTAAAAAAATTAATGATGGTGGCAATTGCTTCATCTAATATTCTAATTCTACTTGTGTAAAGAAAGCAAATTAAATTAAGATGTAAGAAATACTAATCAAAAAATTGGTAATAGCTAATAATGTTTCATCTATTAATCAAAATAATACTACTATTAATACTACTACTTGTGTAAATAAATCAATTGAAATTAAGATGAAAGAAATACTAATCGAAAAATCCATAATGGCCGACAATGTTTCATCTATTAAATAATCGAAATATTACTATTAATACCAAATAAAATTAAGCAAATAAAAATGTAAGAAATACTAGTTGAAAATTTATGAAAATAACATTATTATTAATACCACTAGTGTAAATAAAGCAACTGAAATTAGGATGAAAGAAATATGAGTAAAAAATTAATGATGGCTGACAATGCTTCATCAAATATACTAAGTATTTGATTACTAATATTACGAGTGTAAATAAAGCAAATAAGATTAAGATGAAAGAAATACCAGTAAAAAAATTAAGGATGGTTAACAATGCTTCATCTATTAAATAATCAAAATATTACTATTAATACCACTAGTGTAAATAAAGCAAATTAAATTAAAATGTAAGAAATACTAGTGTGGCGTTACTTTCGTATTTGCCTGGAGAGTTGTCTGCCCGTTCAGTTCACTGGTTCCCGCTAGGGGCCTTTGATATTTAAGCGGCTGATTTGAACATCTCTTCCTCTTTTCCTGTTGCTCGACCCACGAGACACCACTATGGGTTAGACTCTGGTCTACCCCCCCTCTTGTTGGGGCTTTGGCCCCCCTTACATTACTGTAAGTGATTCTCACAGCATAGACTATTCCTAGTCTCATATCTGTGGCCTTTATGTTTATCTTTTTACCATTCAAGAATGTGTCATTATCTCTACTTTTGTATGTATGTTTATGTACACCTCTATGTATTATGTACCCTGTTTAATTCTGTGCTGTATATAAAATGTTTTGTCTATCAACCCTTGTCAGAGTTTTATCTTCAAGTATTATCACTTTAAACCTTACACTAGTAAAAAAAATTAATAAAGTATTTGTGTTTCATAATTTGCTTGAAGCATTGTGTTTATATTGGTTTGGTGGTTGGTTTTGAAGTGGGAAAAAAAAGGTAACTATGGTGTTGTTTGTTAACCTGTAATTTATTCTTGATATTTTGAGATAAAATCTCTTTGACAGAAGATTTCTGAAACCTGAAGCTGTTGCTAGCGACTGTCCATTTAAATATTATTATTGAAGAATAATTAAAGTTCCAATTACCGTCCAACTGGGAAGACAAGGCAACAAACGGTTGTAACTGAAATACAAACCCGAATGTCACAAAGTCTACTGCAGAATGACAGGATATATATAAGACTCCACAATGTCATTCAAATCAAGCAGTCAAGCAGCCAATCAGAACTCAAGGAATGGAATGACCTAAATCACAAATTCATGAATGGGTCATTGTTGATTTCTATATATACCAGCTGTCTTGGACACTGCTTAAGTTGTACTTAGTTAGCTGCTGTTATTCAAACCAACAGTAGACTTACTGACTTCAATAATTATTAATATCAAATAAAATAAAGCAAATAGAAATGTAAGAAATACTAGTTAACATTTATGAAAATAACATTACTATTAATACCACTAGTGTAAATAAAGCAATTAAAATTAGGATGAAAGAAATGCTAGTTAAAATTTAATGATGGCTGACAATGCTTCATCAACTATACTAAATATTAATTACTAATACTACTAAATAAAGAAAACAAATTAAGATGTAAGAAATACTAATGAAAAAATTAGTAATGTCTAATAATGCTTCATCTATTAATCAAAATACTACTACTATTGATACAACTCGTTTGAATAAGGCAAGTGAAATAAAGATGAAAGAAATACAAGTCAAAAATTACTGATGGTTGACAATGCTTCATCTAGTATTCTATTTCTACTAGTGAAAATTAAGATGTAAGAAATACTAATCCAAGAATTGGTAATGGCTAATAGTGCTCCATCTATTAATCAAAATACTACTACTATTAATACTACTACTTGTGTAAATAAATCAATTGAAATTAAGATGAAAGAAATACTAGTCAAAAATTAATAATGGCTGACAATGCTTTATCTAATAGATATCAAAGATATTATTACTACTAATACTACTAGTGTAAATAAATCAATTGAAATTAAAATCAAAGAAATACTAGTCAAATTTGAATCATGGTTGACAATGTTTCATTTAATAATAATTTTTTTTAAATTAAAGGAACAGAAACAGTTGGATTGAGAGTGAAATAAAGGTGGACCAGAAAAGGTGGGAATAAATAAAGTGGACCAGAAAAGGTGGGAATAAATAAAGTAGACCAGAAAAGGTGGGAATAAACAGAGTGGACCAAAAAAGGTGGGAATAAATAAAGTGGACCAAAAAAGGTGGGAATAAATAAAGTGGACCAAAAAGGTGGGAATAAATAAAGTGGACCAGAGATCGTGGGAATAAATAAAGTGGACCAGAGATCGTGGGAATAAATAAAATGGACCAGAGATCGTGGGAATAAATAAAATGGACCAGAGATCGTGGGAATAAATAAAGTGGACCAGAGATCGTGGGAATAAATAAAGTGGACCAGAGATCGAGGGAATAAATAAAGTGGACCAGAGATGGCGGGAATAAATAAAGTGGACCAGAGATGGGGGAATAAATAAGTGGACCAGAGATGGTGGGAATAAATATAGTGGACCAGAGATGTGGGAATAAATATAGTGGACCAGAGATGGTGGGAATAATAAAGTGGACCAGAGATGGTGGGAATAAATAAGTGGACCAGAGATGTGGGAATAAATAAAGTGGACCAGAGATGGTGGGAATAAATAAAGTGGACCAGAGATGGTGGAATAAATAAAGTGGACCAGAGATGGCGGGAATAAAACAGAAAACAGCACTGCTCACATGACTTTCGGAAACATTTTTTCACGCTCAAAATTTGCGGAGACATGGAATAAACTGTCGGCGTCTGTTGTAGGCTGCCAAAGCACTGAATCTTTCAAAGCCTCCATGCTTCCTGTAGTCTGCCGACACTATCCTGATGCCACACTCCACATACATACATACATATTACTACTGTAAACTGTTCATGTTCCTGACACTAATACATTATTCTGTGTACTTGACATGAGACTTTGATGAGTTGTGGTGCACCTGAGCACTGTATACAATAAATTTCATTATTGTTATTATTAAGAGAGAAACAATGGGATCTTATGGGACTTGTTTGATTCAACCTAGCAATTGCTAATTATTCTATTCACTTTAAATCTTTGCTTAGTAAACCTTTTTCTTTATTAATATTCATTGTGTTTCTTCCTATTATTTCTCTGTTAACACTGATACTATGAACTTAGAGAAACAATTCAGGCTGGTTCCAAACTTTGGCTTAGTAGTGTATATCATTTTTCATGTTTTACATTTGATATTAAAAAAGAAAAAAAGACTAAAAGAAATGTTTTCCATGTTGTTCTAGATTAGTAAACCTTTTCCCCTACTACAGTCTATATTTGATATTAAAAAAAAAAAAAAAAGAGTAAAAGAAATGGTGCCCCGGTTATACTAGATTAGTAAACCTTTTCCTCTATCCTTAATACTTATAGTGTTTCTTCCCATTATTTCTGTTAACTTGTACTAGATTAATAAACCTTTTCCCCTACTACATTCTACATTTGATATTAAAGAAAAAAAAAGGGTGGGAAAAGATATGGTGCCCTGGTTGTACTAGGTTAGTAAACCTTTTCCCCTGTCCTTAATACTTTTACTAGATTAAAAACTTCACACAAACAAAAGTTGTTTTCAATATGCAATGATGCTGTCAAGAGAAAAAAAAGAGGGGGAAAGAAATGGTATCCTGGTTGTACTAGATTAGTAAACCTTTTCTGCTACTGCAGTCTACATTTAAAATGTTAAAAAAAAAAGTAAAAGTAATGGTGCCCCGGTTATACTAGATTAGTAAACCTTTTCCCCTATCCTTAATACTTATAGTCTTTCTTTCCATTATTTCTGCTAACTTGTACTAGATTAATAAACTTTTCCCCTACTATACTCTACATTTGAAATTTAAAAAAAAAAAAAAAAAAAAAAAAAAAGGTGGGAAAAGAAATGTTGTCCTGGTTATACTAGATTAGTAAACCTTTTCTCCTACCCTTAATACTTATGTTTCTTCCCATAATTATCTCTGTTCACTCTGATAATTCAGGTTGGTCAGTAGTGTATATCATTTTTCATGATCTACATTTGATATTAAAATTTTTTTTTTTTTAAATAAAGTAAAAGAAATGTTTCCTGGTTGTATTATATTAGTAAACCTTTTTCCCTATCCTTAATACTTTTACTAGATTAAAAACTTCACACAAATAGAAAGAGCTTTTCATATGCAATGATGCTATCAAACCTCAGAAGAGAGAAATAGGATCTTATGGGACTTGTTTAATTCAATTGCTAATTACTCAATTCACTTTAAATCTTTACTTAGTAAACCTTTTATTATTAATATTCATTGTTTCTTCCCATTATTTCTGTTAACTCTGGTAATTCAGGTTGGTTCAAACTTTGGTTGGTAATGTATATCATCTGTCATTTTCTACATTTGATATTTAAAAAAAAAAAAAAAAAAAAAAAAAAGAAAAAAAGTTTTTCTGGTTGTACTAAATTAGTAAACCTTTTCCTCTACTACATTCTACATTTGATATTAAAAATGAAAAAAATCTTTTAAAAAGGAGTAAAAGAAATGTTTCCTGGTTGTATTATATTAAACCTTTTTCCCTATCCTTAATACTTTTACTAGATTAAAAACTTCACACAAACAGAAAGAGTTTTTCATATGCAATGTTGCTTTCAAGTGAAAAAAAGAAAGGATGATATCGGTTGATGATGATGCAACAGAGTTTAGTAAAAGCAGCAGGCAACAAATTAGAACAATTCCTCCATTTTGTTATTGTCGTATTTACAAATGACGTGGGTTGGGGGCATGGCGTAATAGAACAGGGCAAAAAAAAAAAAAAAATTGTAAACTTCATTCCTGCAAGCTAAGAAACGAGTTTTTGAATCTCACCACAATTGCACATCCTGAAACGTGCCATCATTTTGTAACCTGCAATTCAAAAAGGACATCACAATTTGGCTCAAGAGGAGAGAGAGAAAAAGACGGATGCCAAGGGGATGGGTCTGTTTGGATTTTTTCGGGGGTTAAAAAAAAAAAAAAAGCAAAAAAGCAGGGAGAAAGAAACAAAAGCAAATCTTTAAAAAAAAAAAAAAAAAAAAATTTTTTTTTTTTTTTTTTTTCAAAATGCATCTTGAACATAGGTAGGTCGATTTTGGAACTGTAATGTGGCAAAAGTTGCAAATTAAAGAATTACCACACAAAATATTTTCCTTTAAAACTTTACCTTAAGGAGAAAGAAAAAGAATGATGCTAAGGGAATGTTTTTTTGTTTTTTTCTTGGGGATAAGGGGTTAAAAAAAAAAATAGCAAAAAAAGCAGGGTGAAAGAAACAAAAGCAAATCTTTTAAAAAAAAAAAAATTTTTTTTTTCTTTTTCAAAATGCATCATTGAACAAAGGTAGGTCGATTTTGGAACTGTAACGTCTCCCATGTGGCAAAAGTTGCAAATTAACAAAGAATTATCACACAAAATATTTTCCTTCAAAACATTACCTTAAGGAGAAAGAAAAAGAATGATGCTAGGGAATGTTTTTTTTTTTTTTTTTTTCGGGGATAAGGGGTTAAACAAAAAAAAAAATAAAAGCAAAAAAAAAAGCAGGGAGAAAGAAACAAAAGCAAATTTTCAACAAAAAATTTTTTTTTTTTTCAAAATGCATCATTGAACATAGGTAGGTCGATTTTGGAACTGTAACGTCTCCCATGTGACAAAAGTTGCAAATTAACAAAGAATTATCAGACAAAAGAATTTCCTTCAAAACATTACTTTCATTTGAAGAAATAGCTTACAATCTTTTAAAATGTTATCCCTGTTATATATATCCCTTGATTAATGAGGTAAAAAGCAGCATGGTGGAGGTGATGATGGAGGGGATATTTTCAATTTGAATTCTAGTTATAATATCTTATACATTTCATCTTAGTAAAATAAAAATGACAACATTTTCTATTATCAGCATTATTCGGACTATTGTCCCCATCTTCATTGTTATTTGTACAACGTTTCAGCCGATATGCCCTCCAGCCTTCTTCAGGTATTTCTTGTCAGACTCGGGAACTTTCTTTTCGAACTCGGGAGCCATCACGGAACTTTGAACCTAACCTTTTATTTATTCCACGGGGGTATCCTGTTCTCATTCCGCTAACCATAGCTGGGGTAGGAGTTGTGTTAATTATTTTTCTAACTGACTCTACTCAGGATTGAACTCGGGATCCAGAGATAACTGTCACTTAGAACTGTCTTAACCTAACTACCTTATCCACTAGGCCATGTGTCCTAAAGAAGGCCGGAGGGCATATCAGCTGAAACGTTGTACAAATAACAATGAAGATGGGGACAATAGTCCGAATAACGCAAATAATACTAATCTTCAAGCCTCATCTCAAACATTCAGAGAGATTAAATTCTGTTTAGTAATTTATCCAATAATTACCAAAAATGCCCTCTTAAATTTTTCTAACCATTTTTTTTAAAATCCTCCAAATTAATCTTTAAATTTTATCTGCCATTCATGTTTTTTTTAATCTTATTAGGCAATTTGTTCCAAAAATAAATAATTGGTTATTTAAATTAAAATTTTTGAAAACCTGTCATGAAAAAAAAAAAAGAAAGTGTCTACCATAAGTAATTCTATTATTTTGAAAGTTTTGATTAGATAACCTCTTACTGTTTTTTCTAGTAAAGAAGTTACTCCTAATTTCTCTAATCTCTCCCTGTAATTTCTTACTCTTTTTATTAGTTTTGTCACTCTTTTTAGTTTTTATAAGATATGATCATTTTTTCAGTTGAAACGGATATATTTAACCAATTCAAACTTTCATATTAGTATGTCTATATATAATTTATGTTGGTTTGTCTGTTCAGCAATAATTGTCTATTGTTTTTTTTTTCTCTCTTTTTTAGTTATTGGCCAAACAGGATTGGAATGGAGAACCCCGTGGCTTCAAGCCTCATCTCAAACATTCAGAGAAACAACATCTTCTGTTTTAAGTATTGACATTGCTAAATTTTCTAACCAATTTTTTGGCAAAATGTTGAAAAAAAAAAAAAAAAAAAAAAAAAAGAAAATGTTAAGTTTTTAAATGCCATCCTTAGCCAGTTGAAAAGGGCTTAAAGTAAGTAAGTCCTGAATTATGAAATCCTTTGGTAAGCGAATAAGTCCTATCCTGTGTAGTGTTAAAGGTCCAGTGATTCAATCCTATGTCCGTTGTCCACGAAAGTCAAAGTAGTTATGGCCAGTACTCTTGGGTTTAATTATTATATCAGCAGCAGAGTACTGCCAGTGATTGGCCAAGAGTTTAATCACATGGTTCATTTCAGATAATGCGCATGCACAATTTTATGCTCGGAATTTGGCCAACTAAAGTTCATAATTACCGCAAATAGTATCACCCATACATAAATGACCAATGTGTCTTGTGTTTAACTTGGGTATTGCTCAACCCTGCTGTAAGTACTGTTTTTTTTTTTTGGTAGGTGTTTTTCTTTTTCTTCCTCTACCATTTCAAACTAACTGCAATGACAGTTGACCGCTTTCTTGAAGTGAACAAAACGGATATTTCATTAGTGTTTAATTTATGACTAACTCCCAAGTAATACGGGGGTTATAGGTTGTGGNGCACTGAATAAAGGGTTGTGTTAGAGTTCCGTGATGGCTCTCAATTATGACAAGAAGGTTCCTGAGTCTGACAAGAAATACCTGAAGAAGGCAGGAGGGCACATCGGCTGAAACGTTGTAGAGATAAAGATGAAGATAGGACAATAGTCCGAATAATCCAAATAATACAATTATCAGCCTCATCTAAAAAATTCAGAGAAATAGTTAGATAACAATAAAGATGAGGACAATAGTCCGAATAATACAAATAATACTAATTATCCAGCCTCATCCCAAAAATTCAGAGAAATAGTGTAGAAACAATAAAGATGAGGACAATAAGTCCGAATAATACAATAATACTAATTATCCAGCCTCATCCCAAAAATTCAGAGAAATAGTGTAGATAACAATAAAGATGAGGACAATCCAAATAATTACTAATTATCCAGCCTCATCCCAAAAATTCAGAGAAATAGTGTAGATACAATAAAGATGAGGACAATAGTCCGAATAATCCAAATAATACTAATTATCCAGCCTCATCTAAAAAAATTCAGAGAATAGTGTAGATAACAATAAAGATGAGGACAATAGTCCGAATAATACAAATATTACTAATTATCCAGCCTCATCCCAAAAATTCAGAGAAATAGTGTAGATAACAATAAAGATGAGGACAATAGTCCGAATAATCCAAATATTACAATTATCCAGCTTCATCCCAAAATTCATAGAAATAGTGTAGATAACAATAAAGATGAGGACAATAGTCCGAATAATACAATAATAACTAATTATCCAGCCTCATCCAAAAATTCAGAGAAATAGTGTAGATAACATAAAGATGAGGACAATAGTCCGAATAATACAAATAATACTATTATCCAGCCTCATCCCAAAAATTCAGAGAAATAGTGTAGATAAAATAAAGATGAGGACAATAGTCCGAATAATACAAATAATACTAATTATCCAGCCTCATCCCAAAATTCAGAGAAATAGTGTAGATAACAATAAAGATCAGGACAATAGTCCAAATAATACTAATTATCCAGCCTCATCCCAAAATTCAGAGAAATAGTGTAGATAACAATAAAGATGAGGACAATAGTCGAATAATACAAATATTACTAATTATCCAGCCTCATCCCAAAAATCAGAGAAATAGTGTAGATAACAATAAAGATGAGGACAATAGTCCGAATAATACAAATACTAATTATCCAGCCTCATCCCAAAAATTCAGAGAAATAGTGTAGATACAATAAAGATGAGGACAATAGTCCAAATAATACAAATAATACTAATTATCCAGCCTCATCCCAAAAATTCAAGAAATAGTGTAGATAACAATAAAGATGAGGACAATAGTCCGAATAATACAAATAATACTAATTATCCAGCTCATCCCAAAAATTCAGAGAAATAGTGTAGATAACAATAAAGATGAGGACAATAGTCCAAATAATACTAATTATCCAGCCTATCCAAAAATTCAGAGAAATAGTGTAGATAACAATAAAGATGAGGACAATTAGTCCGAATAATACAAATAATACTAATTATCCAGCCTCATCTAAAAAATTCAGACAAATGTAATTTTTCTTTTTCTTTTATTTTTAGTGGGGAGGGTCACTATTTAGTTTGATTCATATATCAACAAAATTTTTTTACCTTTTTAACTGGTTGGTTGGTCAGTTGGTAGAGCATCCAACTAGGAAACACGAAAGTTCCTGTTCAATACCGACCCTTGCCAACTCCCCGTATAAGTAGCATAGGGATCTGTGCGGTAAGTGAGGAGCTGATGGTATTTGTGGTACTTCGTCTCAGATGCTAAAAACAATCTCCTTAGTCTAGCACTAGAAAAGGGGATAGACTCCCTGACTTTAGGCCAACCTGGCAACTTTATTACTTTATTTTATACCGAAAACGTTTTATTTATTCATTCTTGGGTACTTAATTTTTTAAACTCATTTTTTATGTACTTAACCCATAGATGGGACCCTACAATAATTCTTTTATTAAACTGGTTGGTTGGTTGGATTTTGTTCTATGACAAAAGACACTTTTGTTTATTCATTTTTGTTGGATATTCAACTTATTTTAACTCATTTTTTAAACATTATCTATTATACTACCATAACTTTGATATAGATGCTCTATATCTATTTTCTTCTTTTGACTTTGTGTTTCTTTTGTCTATGTTTATTTACCTTCCTCCCTCTCTCTCTATTTATATACAGACGATCATTGCTTTATATATGCTGGCAGTGAAAGTTAATAAATATCTTTTATACTTTCTCAGAGGGAGACCATCTCATGTGGTGTAAGGTTTATGAAGTTCGTCTCACAGATCAATAGTTCTGAATAGAGAGTTCAATCCTCACTGAATGCCCCATACTTGCAGATGGGTTGGCTCTACACCTACAAATAACCGTAGTCTTTGCAATAATTTGTGACCTTTTCTTACATTATGGTCAGCCATCTTTGTTGTTTTTATACACTACAAGTAAATCTGAACATTGTTTTTCATTGAAAATTGAGATGCAACACTTCAATCCCTAGTACCTATATGATTGTCCCAACCCTGTTGGCTCTACACCTACAAATAGCTGTCGTCTTGCAATAATTTGTACCTTTTCTTACATTATGGTCGGCCATCTTTGTTGTTTTTATACACTACAAGTAAATCTAAAGGTTGTTTTTCATTGAAAATTGAGATGCAACACTCCAATCCCTAGCACCTATATGATTGTCCCAACCCTGTTGCCCTTATGGAAAACCCCCAACCCTTTTTATCAACGTGTGCAAGAAGGTGGTGCTAAGGGTCTTAGTGTCTTGGGTATGATGTAAACTGCATCTAATGGTAGGTTCCAATTCTGGAGCTCTGAAGAGTGTAGTACACCTTCATTGACATTACTCCCAGGTCCACTCTGGCCATGACTAGTAGTACCTGTTAGGGTCCCATTTGTGGGTTAAATAAAAAAAAAATGATTTTTTTAAAATTGTGTTAAAAAAATTGAGTTTAGATTAAAAAATTTGAATACCCTGCAGAAGCAACAAAAATATCATAGGTATCTTTGAACATTCATATTTTGAATTATCATATTCTAGTATGCAAAGGATGGAGATATATATTAAGGAAAATGGGATTAGAATGAATCCGACAGGAATAAGGTAAATAAGGAATAAAAGAACAAACACAAAAATCTGTAGTATATTTCACTGGAATGTTAATTCGCTTCCTCAAGCCTATAGTTGCAAATATACTACACATTTTTGTCTGAGTTTTGTTCTTTTATTCCTTATTTTACCTCAGCCGCCTGTCGGCTGCGGCGTTAGAATACACCGACTGCACCTCTGCAGAGGGTAAGACTCCCCCAATGGGGCCACCTGATGGCTGCGGGTGATACTTAAGGATAGAGCCCAGGTGGATGAGCAGTTCATGACATGCAATACTCCACTTTGGCCCTATCTTGGGCTAGACGGGCGGTCAGAGAGGTCCCTCTGATCAATCAGCTGGTCACGTCAAGCCCTAGCACCTATATATTGTCCCAGCCCTGTTGTCCTTATGGCAAGCCCCAACCCCTTTTTATCATATGGGTGCTAGAAGGCAGTGGCTGCGGGTCTACATGTCCTGGGAATGACGTTAAACTCTATCTGATGGTGAGGTTCCAGTTTTGGAGTTGGGGAATGTGGAGCACCCCTTCATCACCATTGCTCCCTGGTCCACTCTGACCCGGAGTGGTAGTACCTGTTAGGTCCCATCTATGGGTTAAATAGAAAAATGTATTTATAAAAAAATTGTATTATCCATTAAGAATTGATTTATTTCAAACTTTATCGGCATTAAATGACCCACTGAGGTTGATATGCCGTAAAACAAAACAAACCAAAACCAATTATTTTACCTCACATATATATATAATATATATATATATATATATATATATATATATATTGTGTGTGTGTGTGTTGATTAAATACTTTATACTTTCTCAGAGGGAGACCATCCCATTGTGGTGTCATAGTTAGCAAGCTCATCTCACAGATCCAGTACTTCTGAATAGCGAGTTCAATTCTCACTGAATGCCCATACTTGCAGATGGGTTGGCTATATAGCTACAAATAGCTGTTGTCTTTGCAATAATTTGTAACTTTTCTTACATCAGGGCGGCCATCTTTGTTGTTTTTATACACTACAAGTAAATCTTAAAGGTTGTTTTTTCATTGAAATAATTGTCAGTCTAGTTGGCAGCCATTAATCAGTCAGTGGATTATTAGGACAAAAGAATAAACTGAAGACAAGCACATATAAAAAAAAACACGCACATTCTTTTTATCTTGTGGCAGATCGTGACTTGAAATTGTGAAGTAGGCGGGTTTTGCTTAAGATTTTTTTTAATTTTTTTTATTTTGAATATTCGTTTTTAATATCATGTAACACACACACACACACAACACACAGAGTATGTATGTATGTATGTATGTATGTATGTAGGTGAAAGAGAGAGAGAGACTGATTTATAAATAGAAAAATTGGTTTGTAATTGTGTAACATAAACACAATATTGTGTGAGCATATAAATATATATATATATATATATATTCTCTATTTCTCTCTCCATATATATATATTATATACTAGCAAAAGTAACCGGTTCATCACCGGACTATTAAAAAAGATTAGAACACCAGAGAGGGAGTGAGAAAAAGAAAACGGGAGTAAGAGAGAGAATATGATTTATCAATTTTAAAATAATAGAGGAAATGATTAATCAAATTTTGAAAATCATTGAATATATATATATATATATATATATATGGAAGAAAGAAACCTATAGATAGACGTGTTTGATAACATATATTATATACATATATATATATATATATATATATATAAACGCGTGGTGTAATGGTTAAAGTCATGGGAAATGGACTCGTCGCCCTGAGTTCAAATCCTGGACTTGCTAATTGCATTTCACTTAGTGCTAATACCTTGGGAAAGGTATGAATCCTACTCTCCCTCCAGGTGAAAGACAGGGAAAGAGAGAAAGACTGATTAAAAATAGAAAATTGGTTTGTAATTGTGTAACATAAACACAAATATATATCTTCTCTATTCTCTCTCCATATATATATATATATAATATATATATATATATTCATTTGTATTTAGGTGGTCTCCGTATGCTTCTTTCGGTATATATTTTTTAAAAAATGGGTTTTTTTAAAGTTGGGCGTTATTACGAAGCATTAAAAATATATAAATGAATGAACTCGATATTATGGAGTATTGGATTCACTTATTTTTTTATTTGTCATAAATTTTCAGGTTCGTTAGATACCCTTTATCAAATGAATGTTATTAGTGTTTAACGGAATTCTCCGTATTATAAATATTTCACAGACGCTGCCGCTGTCGATAACAACAGAGACAAAAAAGCCGTTAAACGGAATAACATTCATTTGATAAAGGGTATCTAACGAACCTGAAAATTTATGACAAAAATAATAAAAAATAAGTGAATCCAATACTCCATAATATCGAGTTCATTCATTTATATATTTTTAATGCTTTCATAATAACGCCCAACTTTAAAAAACATTTTTTTAAAAATATATATATATATATATTCATGGGCCAGGTTAGCTCAGTCGGTAGAGCGTTCGGCTAGAAACCACAAGGTTCCTAGTTTGATACCGGTCCTCGCCAACTCAGCGTATAAGTAGCACAGGGATCTGTGCGGTAAAGTAAGGAGCTGATGGTAGGTGTGGTGCTCCATCTCAGATGCTAAAACAATCTCCTTGGTCTAGCGCTATTGAAAAGGGATAGACTCCCTTGCTGACAGGCTGATACCGGCTTTAGGCCTCCCGTCGACTTTACTTATATATATATACTAGCAAAGTACTGTCCATCACCGGACTATAAAAAAAGATTAGGAACACCAGAGAGGAGTGAGAAAAAAAACGGGAGTAAGAAAGAGAATATGATTATCAAATTTTAAAATAATAGAGGAAAATGATTAATCAAATTTTGAAAATCGCTGATATTATATATATATATAATATATATATATTATATGTATTTGGGCAGCATTCTTTCATTTATATATGTAGAATTAAACAAAAGACACATCTCCTGTTTAACAATTTTATTTGTGATCGTTTCAAGTTTTCTGGCCAACTTTTTAATATTTGGGTGGAATTCGTGGATAAGTCCACCAAAGTTCAGGTCCCGAGTACTTTCGGCACTTCAAAGTGCCATCCATAAAAAATTTTAAAATTAAAAAAACTGGAACACATCACCCCTGATGATGGTACTTTGAAGTGCCGAAAGTACATATATATATATAGGGAGAAGAAACCTATAGATAGAAATGTGTTTGATAAACATATATATATATATATAGACAGGGAGAAAGAAACCTAGATAGACGGTTTTATAAACATATATATATATATATATATATATATAGACACACACACATAGATATATGGAAAGATAGAAGTGATGCATGTGCATATATATATATATATATATATATAGAGAGAGAGAGACAGACAGACAGACAGACAGATGCATATGTATATAGAAAATAAGAAAAACAAAGTATTTCAAAAAGATAAATTTATTTTAGATGGTGATTAAACGTTTCGGATTTTAAAACCTTCATCAGAACATTAGGATGAAAAAGTAATTAAAACCTTCATCAGAACATTAGGATGAAAAAAGTAATTAAAACCTTCATCAAACATTAGATGAAAAAGAATTAAACCTTCATCAGAACATTAGGATGAAAAAAGTAATTAAAACCTTCATCAGAACATTAGGATGAAAAAAAAGTAATTAAAACCTTCATCAGAACATTAGGATGAAAAAAGTAATTAAAACCTTCATCAGAACATTAGGATGAAAAAGTAATTAAAACCTTCATTCAGAACATTAGGATGAAAAAAGTAATTAAAACCTTCATCAGAACATTAGGATGAAAAAAGTAATTAAAAACCTTCATCAGAACATTAGGATGAAAAAGTAATTAAAACCTTCATCAGAACATTAGGATGAAAAAAAGTAATTAAAACCTTCATCAGAACATTAGGATGAAAAAAGTAATTAAAACTTCATCAGAACATTAGGATGAAAAAAGTAATTAAAACCTTCATCAGAAATTAGGATGAAAAAAGTAATTAAAACTTCATCAGAACATTAGGATGAAAAAAGTAATTAAAACCTTCATCAGAACATTAGGATGAAAAAAAGTATTAAAACCTTCATCATGAACATTAGGATGAAAAAAGTAATTAAAACCTTCATCAGAACATTAGGATGAAAAAAGTAATTTAAAACCTTCATTCAGAACATTAGGATGAAAAAAGGTAATTAAAACCTTCATCAGAACATTAGGATGAAAAAAGTAATTAAACTTCATCAGAACATTAGGATGAAAAAAGTAATTAAAACCTTCATCAGAACATTTAGGATGAAAAAAGTAATTAAAACCTCATCAGAACATTAGGATGAAAAAAGAATTAAAAACCTCGATCAGGAATACAACTATAGTTATATTGAATCAAAATCCTAATGATTACTATGAAGAAAGTTTAATTACTTTATGTTTAACATTCTCACATACCATTCATCAGATGTATCATAGGCATGAAAAATTACTGATAGATTAGGTAATTTCTCTTCAATCAGACCTTTTTTAGGTATTGCGGAAAATAGCCTTAAATTAGGTTCTGACCTTGCAAAGGTTCTTAGAATTACTATTCTTTTATTCCTTAGGAGAATGATATGTAATCTGATGACAAAGTTTAATTAACGTGTTTTTTATATATAAACCTCTCTAATGTACTCTGATAGAGAAGAGCTTTTTAATGTAGATTTTGATCAAATACATAAGTAGATAAAATCTTCTGATCGGAAAGTACTTTATAAGGAGAGATTGAGACAATATTTAAGTAATTAAAACTTCTCAGCACATCATAACTGATTCATGGTATGAGAAAAAAAGTTATAATATAGCTTATATTTTTTTAATCCTAAATGATTCTGACCTCATCAGAACATTTAGGATGATGAAAAAGTTAAATTTAATAAACACAAATTATATCGTTACCTAATGTATCTGAAAACCTTCATCAGAATGACAATTAGGGGATGTATAATTAATTAATTATTTTCATACCTAATGTTCTGAAATGAGGTATTTTATTGAATTATACATTTTTACTATCCTAATGTTCTTAGATGAAGGTTTTAAATATACCCTTTTCATCAGAACATTAGGATGCAATACACAGTTAAATTAAAATCCTTTCGATGAAGGTATTTTACTACCTTTATGTATACCTAATTGTAATCTGTATTGGGAGATGGAAAAAAGTAGTAATTAATAACTTCAATTTCCATACACGAATTTCTTCAATCCATATTGATGTGGATGATGAAGAGATTAAATTTAAAGTAATTTTTAAAAACCTTCCATTTTAGAAACTATTATTTAGGCATAGAAATAAGTTATCTGTGAGATAGGAATTAAACACCTTTTATTCTTAATCTTATGTATCATCCTAAATGTTCTAGCATGAAAGTTTTATATTAGGTATACTGATAATTACAATACCAGTATAATTATAAACCTTTCTTATTCTTCGAGAAACTGAAAGGTTTTTAAGTCACTTGTATGATTACATCCTAATGTATTCTGATGAAAGTTTAATTACTATGTTATATTAAAAACCTTCATCATGAAATCTCAATTTAGGATGAAAAATAGTAAATTAAAACCTTCATCAGAAATTAGGATGAACAACAAGTAATTAAAACCTTCATCAGAACATTAGGATGAAAAAGTAATTAAAAACCTTCATCAGAACATTAGACTGAAAAAAAGTACATCTTAAAACCAATTTCTCAGAACATTAGGGATTTTGCTAAGAATAGTAGAAAGGTTTAAAACTTACATTTATACTAGTAACTATTTGGACATGTAAAACCAAGTAAAAGTACTGAATGAAAGTTAACTACTCATCTCTCAGCTTATCTTTTAGCGGAGTCTATGTAAGTTACTGAATAGAAGGTTATTTAAAAATTCCCTCTATTTTTCTCAAGTACCCATATTATAGTGGATATATGCAATGAAATGTAATATAAATTAAGTTACCTTCTATTATCTTTTATGTACATACATCTTATAAGTGTGTATGGAATAGAGGAAGTATTTATTACATTTTTTCAAATATCCCCTTCTCAGAACATTAGGCATGAACAGTAATTAAACCCTTCACTCAGGAACATCTAGGATGAAAAAAGTATTAACACTCTCATTCAGACCCATTAGGATGAATAAAGTAAATAACTGTATAGAAGGCTCTTTCTATTACATGTTAATTTCCATCCTTTATAGGATTGTAAAAGTAATTTAAAACGCTTCATCTAGAACTCTGATTGTAAGGAGTTTGTAAAACTATAAGCTTAATTAAATACCTTTTCTCGAATCACCGAAACATTTGAGTTATTGAAACTGAAAGGTAAAATTAAATATGCCTCGATCAGAGAGGGCGATATAAGAGTGAAATAAAGTAATTAAAACCTATTCATCAAGACTTAGGATGATAAAACGTAATTAAACTCTTCAGTTCAGTAATACATCTAGGAATGTAAAAACGCTAAATGTAAAACCTCTATCTGTTCAATGAACAGGTTTATATTATGAGGATTTTCATATAATACCAAAACCTACACGCTTGAGCATTACTTGAAAACCTCATCAGAACATAGGATGGAAAGTAATTAATAAACTTTCATCAGAACATGAGATAGGTGATGAAAAGAGTATATTTAAAATCTTAACTTACATTTTTTTTCAATTCAGAACTAAATGTAGGTTACTGTGATATAATAGTAATATATAAACGCAATTCAGGCAGTAATCATTATTAGGATTAACGTATTTAAATTTTCAGTAATTTTAAAACACTCCTTCTTCAAGAACATGTTATTTCTTAGGATGAAAAAAAGAATTAAAAAACCATGTTAATACAGAACATTAGGATGAAAAAGAGTAATTAATAACCTTCTTTATAACAGAAACATTAGTTATATAGTGAGAAATTATACTTTTAGTAATTTTCCGTAATAGAATGTCTCTATCACAGGACACCTAATGTATCATCGATATGTAAGGAGATTGTAATTACTTATTCATGTTAATATTTAAACCACTAACTTCATCGTGTAACGATTAGGAGTGAAAGAAGAAAAAACCTTTCTATCAGAAAACATTTAGAATGAAAAATAGTAATATCATATATACTTTTCCATATCCTACAATGAACTGCAATAAGGTTTGAAGTGATTACAATCCTTAAATGTTCTGAGTAATTTAAAACCTTTACTCAGAACATAGTATAGAATGAAGAAATATTTATATATTATAAAACCACTTTTTTCAATTCAGCATACATAGTTCGATAGGAAATGAAGATATTTTAGTAATTTAACATTATTACTCTCATCCAATAACCCTATTAAGTGTTCTGATGAATGAAGGAATTTTGTAAAATTTAACTTATATCCCTATCTCCATTACAGGAACTGATTCTTTGAAGGTGAAGTGAGATAAAATTTAAGATTAACTTTAAATCACCATTCATCAAAACCATAAAATTTTAGGATGAAAAAAGTAATTAAAACCTTCATCAGAACAATTAATAGGTATGAAAAAAGTAATTAAAACCTTCTCAGAACATTAGGATGAAAAAAGTAATTAAAACCTTCATCAGAACATTAGGATTGAAAAAAGTAATTAAAACCTTCATCAGAACATTAGGATGAAAAAAGTAATTAAAACCTTCATCAGAAACTTTAGGATGAAAAAAGTAATTAAAACCTTCATCAGACATTAGGATGAAAAAAGTAATTTAAAACCTTCATCAGAACATTAGGATGAAAAAAGTAATTAAAACCTTCATCAAACATAGGATGAAAAAAGTAATTAAAACCTTCATCAGAACATTAGGATGAAAAAAAGTAATAAAACCTTTCATCAGAACATTAGGATGAAAAAAGTAATTAAAACCTTCATCAGAACATTAGGATGAAAAAAGTAATTAAAACCTTCATCAGAACATTAGGATGAAAAAAGTATTAAAACCTTCATCAGAACATTAGGATGAAAAAAGTAATTAAAACCTTCATCAGAACATTAGGATGAAAAAAGTAATTTAAAACCTTCATCAGAACATTTGGATGAAAAAAGTAATTAAACCTTCATCAGAACAATTAGGATGAAAAAAGTAATTAAAACCTTCATCAGAACATTAGGATGAAAAAAAGTAATTAAAACCTTCATCAGACATTAGGATGAAAAAAGTAATTAAAAACCTTCATCAGAACATAGGATGAAAAAAGTAATTAAAACCTTCATCAGAACATTAGGATGAAAAAAAGTAATTAAAACCTTCATCAGAACATTAGGATGAAAAAAGTAATTAAACCTTCATCAGAACATTAGGATGAAAAAAGTAATTAAAACCTTCATCAGAACATTAGGATGAAAAAAGTAATTAAAACCTTCATCAGAACATTAGGATGAAAAAAAGTAATTAAAACCTTCATCAGACATTTAGGATGAAAAAGTAATTAAAACCTTCTCAGAACATTAGGATGAAAAAAGTAATTAAAACCTTCATCAGAACATTAGGTATGAAAAAAAAGTAATTAAAACCTTCATCAGAACATTAGGATGAAAAAAAGTAATTAAAACCTTCATCAGAACATTAGGATGAAAAAAAAGTAATTAAAACCTTCATCAGAACATTAGGATGAAAAAATAATTAAAACCTTCATCAGAACATTAGGATGAAAAAAGTAATTAAAACCTTCATCAGAACATTAGGATTGAAAAAAGTGTTATCTAAATAGTGATGGAATATTTTTCAAAATCTTAGTTGAATAAAATGACAACCTTTTTCTGTTTTAAGTATTGAAATTTGTATAATAAAAAAAATCCCATTCCTTTTTTTATTCTTTGGATACAATAAAGTTTTCTTTATGATTATATTTTTCTGACTTTTGAAAATATATTTAAAATAAATTAATTTAATATTTGAATCATAT
The DNA here is from genome assembly GCA_023376005.1 of Doryteuthis pealeii. Classification (NCBI taxonomy): domain Eukaryota; kingdom Metazoa; phylum Mollusca; class Cephalopoda; order Myopsida; family Loliginidae; genus Doryteuthis; species Doryteuthis pealeii. The sequence goes on along the minus strand of CM042177.1, from coordinate 26,201,549 downwards.
TTATTTTATTTCAATTTTTGAATCATATTTTATTTATTTCAATATTTGAATCATATTTTATTTATTTCAATATTTGAATCATATTATTTATTTTAGAGTGATTTAGTAACAATTTCTGCTTTTTATTAACTACAAAACATCTTATATTGTTGCTACTTTGTTTGATTTGTCCAAGAACTTTATATTTGGCATTTAAACATTGAAAAATTTAACATATGTAATTTGTGCAATAAACATTTTTTAAATCCCAAATATTGTATACTGATTGTGTATAACCAATTTCTTCATTAATAAAAATAAGTCCTGCTGTTGTATTGTTAACGAAAATTGCCTTATCAAAGTTTATTCCTTTTTTTGAATTAAAAAAAATATATATACATACTTTTCTGGGTCAAATGTTGTGAAAATGAGGATTTTTTTTTAGTGCCTTTTAACTGATGATCTTTATTATTGAAATAATCATTTTCATCAAAATACGTAGTCTATAATGGCTGAAAAAATGGCATTTTGGCCAAACTTTTTGAAGCCCCATATCTCCCTTAATACTCAAGCGCCATCATCCATCTTTTACTATGTGATACTCCTCATTCGAACTCTATCAGAAAATCATATTAGTTTGGCACTTTTTATTATTTCCTTAATAATGGTGAAAATGAGGATTTTTTTTAGTGCCTTTTAACCGATGATCTTTGATGCTATTTCCTTAAATAATGGTGAAAATGAGGATTTTTTTTTTAGTGCCTTTTAACCGATGATCTTTGATGCTATTTCCTTAAATAATGGTGCAAATGAGGTCTAGTTTACTAAGATGCTCTAAAAATCCTCGTTTTTTGCAAAATTTAGCCTTTAGAAAAAAAGATTTTTAGCGCATTTTAGTAGACGATCTTTGATGCTATTTCCATAAACAATGGTGCAAGTAAAGAGACCTAGTTTTTAGTCTATTTTTATTATACCAACATACAACTTTCACTGTTTGAGGGAATTTGATATTTTTTAAAAATTGAAAAATCAACCTACCCTAATATAAGTATTATCTGCGTTATTCGGACTATTGTCCCCGTCTTCATTGTTATTTGTACAACGTTTCGGCCGATATACCCTCCAGCCTTCTTCAGGTATTTCTTGAATGAATACAATATGGGAACCCATAATTAAGAAGGCAAGATCAGATTGAGAAAGGAGAGAAAAAAAAAACACAATATGAGTCTAGGTAAAAAATCATACATAAAAATGAATAGGGAGATATTCTAGCCAAAACAAGACATTAGGTTTTTAAGTTCCCAAAACTCACATTCAATTGTCAATTGGACACATGGCCTAGTGGATAAGGTAGTTAGATTAAGACAGTTCTAAGTGACAGTTATCTCTGGATTCCGGATTAGCGGAATGAGAACAGGATAACCCGTGGACTAAATAAAGGGTTAAGTTCAAAGTTCTGTGATGGCTCCCGATTATGACAAAAAAGTTCCCGAGTTCGAAAAGAAGGTTCCCGAGTCCGACAAGAAATACCTGAAGATGGCCGGAGGGCATATCGGCTGAAACATTGTACAAATAACAATGACGATGGGGACAATAGTCCGAATAACACAGATAATACTAATCATCAAGCCTCATCTCAAACATTCAGAGAAATACCCTAATATAACATTAAGATAAAGAAAAGAATAACATTTGTTTTTTTTTTGTTTTTTTTTTTTGTTTAGGTTCTCCTGAGTCCCCCAGCAAACCCCTATGCGAGATGACAACCCGAGGGGTGAATATTTCATGGAGCAATCAAGATGAAGGCAGCTACCCAATTCTGAAATATCTTTTGCAAGCCAGAAAAGAAGGTAAGCATATGAATAACCTAAAGTGCTCAATACCTGAAGTAGAGCAAATAATAGTAAACCTAATTAGTCAGAGACTATCTACCTTGGTTTCTCCTAATGGAACATCAGGATAATTCTGACTTAGAATTATCCTGATGATCCATTAGGAGAAACCTAGGTGGATAGTCTGTCTCATTAGGTTTTACTATATATATATATATATATATATATATATATTTAGAATCTCCACCTGTCAGCTTGGCAGTCGAGGTTTCGAGTCACACACGGAGCAGTCTCCCATGTCTATAACCTTGCTGATGAGATCTAATATGTCGAAATGTACATTCAGAGATTGACATTTTCTCGATTTGTTTAGCCTTACATTTGAACATATATGCCCGCCTAAAAATTTGTTAATTATTAACTAATTAAATTTCAAAATTAGGTATGACTTCAATTAAGCACATATCCTCCAAAAATTGTCAGCTAAAAGCCATATCAAATAAACACATTGTTGTTTGTTTACTTACTCTCATATATACATTTGTTTTCTACCAAACTATCACTATTAACCCAAAACTTAGTCGGCACTAAATGACCCACCAAAACAAAACAAACTTTACTGATTTTTTTGTCAGTCAGAGCCTCTACTACAAAGCCCTCAATCAAACGCACTTAAAGGAAATTTTACTGATAATATATACAAAGAGTGCTCTATTTATTTAAGGAGAGCTTTGCAATTTAGTGTGACCAGCAGCCACAAGCAAATTATCTTATCAGAGTGCTTAACCCACTAGGAGTAGAGAACTCATAAATGCTCGTGTGTGTGTGTGTGTGTGTTTGTGTTTATGCATGTTTGTGTTGTTTTGGCTGTGTACATTTCCCATGTGTGATTCTTGTATGTTTTGTGCATGTATCCATGTATTTGCACATGCGTCTATGCGCAGCTGTCTGTATTTCTGTGTTTGTCTTCGTGTTTGAGCATATTTGTTATTGTGTGTGTGTGTGTGTATATATATATATATATATATTATATATTATATGAGTATTTGCAAGATTGGTGCAACTTGATCTTCCTAAATGACAAATGATTGGCCAATGGAATTTTTCCTTTGTAGTGAGTTGTGAAATGTGTATGTTAACTTTTAGAGGCATTAAGTTTCAGAAGAATCAGATGCATTTAAATTAGGCCAACGTTCCCTTTCTTAGAAATCTTACAAAATAATTTTAACTTTTTTAAATTTTATTTAATTTTTTGTTAAAATTCTCCGTCTGCATTTATTTAAAAAAAATTTAATTCGCTTTTGAAAACTCACTTTTCCCTAATCCCAATCATCTACCCAAGGCTCAATGGGTGACCCAACTGATCACATTTTGTCTAGTGTATGTGTGTGTATGTATATATATATATATATATGCAAATAAATTGAATATCTTGATAAATAGAATTCTCTACTCACCCACATAATCTCAAGAAGCATCTGCTTCCAACCCCCACCCCCTCATAAGAAGCTGTTGATTATGGCAAAATTATATTTCACGATTCTTTGCAATATGGTAACCTTGAGTATTAACCGTTTCTTTTTTTTTTTTTTTTTTTTTTGCTTTTATTTATATTTGAGGTTTGGTTAAATTTCTATTCATCTGAAGAAAGAAAAAAAAAAAAATTCATTTTTAACTTTATTTATAAAAAGACCTTGAAACATCCACTACACCCCCACTCGCATATACTTGAATAAAAACGTTTGTTTTTGGCCGTGAATTAATTTTTTTTTTAAATACGAAAATAAACTTATCTTTTTTTTTTCTTAAGCGTAAGTGGAATACTGCAAAGTTAGGGTGACATTGAGGTTAAATTTTGGACAAAAAAGAGTTAATATTCATTCCATGCAAATATGTACAATCTTTACCAGATATGTTTCTTAAAACATATATATATATAAGATATATTACTTAAAAATCTGTACCCCCTCCACACACACACACACACAAAAAAAAAAAATTAGACAAATTCATGGAGGTGTTGATTTCTAGTTCAATTACGGTCAATGTGACCTTTGGCTCAAAGACATTAAACAAAAAGAATGATCTTATTATAATGGAAATATGCCGTCTGTCTGTAACCAAAACTACATCACTGCTTACGTCAGAATACCCTCTTTTTGTGGGGTGTTGTTTTAATTTGTTTAAAACTGCACGCACCATTTGCATACTGGTTTTAACAAAACCGGGTTTAATAAATAATTACTTGATCTCTTATATTGTTTTATTCTCCAATGTATTAAAATCAACTCTATGAATGATTTTTATATGGAAACCAATTAGAATATAATTAAGATAAGTGTAATCTTTTCATGTGTGTTCTTAATTAATTTCGATAGTCTTTTTAATTTAATATATTCCATTACATAAAAACTTAGATACTAATCTGAAAGTTAGAATCAGATTCTGTAGTGAGTCGTGCTATTATGTTCACTTTGGGGAAAGGCATGAATCCCTCATCCCTCCAGCTATGGGTTACATAGTACTACTACTGTTCTTCTACAAGGATGGCTTTGACATTAAATAACCCAATAAGATTGATGTGCCACTAAACAAAGAGACTAAACTGCATCTAGTGGTGAGGCTCCAATTCTGGAGTTTTGAGAAGTGTGAAGTCACTCGTTTGTTTCTATTACCTGTTAATACAATCTTACTTGAGGGTGGCCTAAAGTCGAAAACAGTGAGGGAGTCTATCCCCATTTTAGCAACGCTAGACCAGGGAGAGTGTTTTTGTATCTGAGGTGGAGCGCCACACCTACCATCAACTCCTTACTTTACCGCCCAGTTCCCTGTGCTACTCATATGCTGAGTCAGCGAGGGCTGGTTTCGAACTAGGAACCTTGTGGTTTCTAGCCGAACGCTCTACAGACTGAGCTAACATGGCCCTATTGAGGATAGTACCCATAGATCTGTTTGAGTTTAGTCATAAATAAAGCCTAATGATATCCGTTTTGTTCACTTCAAGAAAGCGGTCAACTGTCATTGCAGTTAGTTTGAAATGGTAGAGGAAGAAAAAAGAAAAACACCTACCAAAAAAAAAAAACAGTACTTACAGCAGGGTTGAGCAATACCCAAGTTAAGCACAAGACACATTGGTCATTTATGTATGGGTGATACTATTTGCGGTAATTATGAACTTTAGTTGGCCAAATTCCGAGCATAAAATTGTGCATACGCATTATCTGAAATGAACCATGTGATTAAACTCTTGGCCAATCACTGGCAGTACTCTGCTGCTGATATAATAATTAAACCCAAGAGTACTGGCCATAACTACTCATAACTACTTTGACTTTCGTGGACAACGGACATAGGATTGGATCACTGGACCTTTAACACTACGCAGGATAGGACTTATTCACTTACCAAAGGATTCCATAATTCAGGACTTACTTACTTTAAGCCCTTTTCATCTGGCCAAGGATGGCATTTAAAAACTTAACATTTTCTTTTTTTTTTTTTTTTTTTTTTTTTTTTTTTTTTTTTTTCAACATTTGGCCAAAAAATTGGTTAGAAAATTTAGCAATGTCAATACTTAAAACAGAAGATGTTGTTTCTCTGAATGTTTGAGATGAGGCTTGAAGCCACGGGTTTCTCCATTCCAATCCTGTTTGGTCAATAACTAAAAAGAGAAAAAAAAAAAAACAATAGACAATATTGCTGAACAGACAAACCAACATAAATTTATATATAGACATACTAATATAAAAGTTTGAATTGGTTAAATATATCCGTTTCAACTGAAAAAATTATCAAATCTTATAAAAACTAAAAAGAGTGACAAAACTAATAAAAAGAGTAAGAAATTACAGGGAGAGATTAGAGAAATTAGGAGTAACTTCTTTACTAGAAAAAACAGTAAGAGGTTATCTAATCAAAACTTTCAAAATAATAGAATTACTTATGGTAGACACTTTCTTTTTTTTTTTTTTCATGACAGGTTTTCAAAAATTTTAATTTAAATAACCAATTATTTATTTTTGGAACAAATTGCCTAATAAGATAAAAAAACATGAATGACATAAAATTTAAAGATTAATTTGGAGGATTTAAAAAAAAATGGTTAGAAAAATTTAAGAGGGCATTTTTGGTAATTATTGGATAAATTACTAAACAGAATTTAATCTCTCTGAATGTTTGAGATGAGGCTTGAAGATTAGTATTATCTGCGTTATTCAGACTATTGTCCCCATCTTCATTGTTATTTGTACAACGTTTCAGCTGATATGCCCTCCGGCCTTCTTCAGGACACATGGCCTAGTGGATAAGGTAGTTAGGTTAAGACAGTTCTAAGTGACAGTTATCTCTGGATCCCGAGTTCAATCCTGAGTAGAGTCAGTTAGAAAAATAATTAACACAACTCCTACCCCAGCTATGGTTAGCGGAATGAGAACAGGATACCCCCGTGGAATAAATAAAAGGTTAGGTTCAAAGTTCCGTGATGGCTCCCGAGTTCGAAAAGAAAGTTCCCGAGTCTGACAAGAAATACCTGAAGAAGGCTGGAGGGCATATCGGCTGAAACGTTGTACAAATAACAATGAAGATGGGGTCAATAGTCCGAATAATGCTGATAATAGAAAATGTTGTCATTTTTATTTTACTAAGATGAAATGTATAAGATATTATATATAGAATTCAAATTGAAATATCCCGCTCCATCATCAACCTCCAGCCATGATGTGCTTTTACCTCATTAATCAAGGGATATATATAACAGGGATAACATTTTAAAAGATTGTAAGCTATTTCTTCAAACGAAGGTAATGTTTTGAAGGAAATTATTTTGTCTGATAATTCTTTGTTAATTTGCAACTTTTGCCACATGGGAGACGTTACAGTTCCAAAATCGACCTACCTATGTCAATGATGCATTTGAAAAAAAAAAAAAATTTTTTTGTTGAAAATTTGCTTTTGTTTCTTCTCCCTGCTTTTTTTTTTGCTTTTTTTTTTTTTTTGTTTAACCCCTTATCCCCGAAAAAAAAAAAAAAAAAACATTTCCTAGCATCATTCTTTTTCTTCTCCTTAAGGTAAAGTTTTGAAGGAAAATATTTGTGTGATAATTCTTTGTTAATTTGCAACTTTTGCCACATGGGAGATGTTACAGTTTCCAAAATCGACCTACCTATGTTCAATGATGCATTTTGAAAAAAAAAAAATTTTTTTATTTTATTTTTTTTTTTATAAAGATTTGCTTTTGTTTCTTTCACCCTGCTTTTTTTTGCTATTTTTTTTTTTTTTATCCCAAGAAAAAAAACAAAAAAAACATTCCCTTAGCATCATTCTTTTTCTTTCTCCTTAAGGTAAAGTTTTAAAGGAAAATATTTTGTGTGGTAATTCTTTAATTTGCAACTTTTGCCACATTACAGTTCCAAAATCAACCTACCTATGTTCAAGATGCATTTTGAAAAAAAAAAAAAAAAAAAAATTTTTTTTTTTTTTTTTTTTTTTTTTTTTAAGATTTGCTTTTGTTTCTTTTCTCCCTGCTTTTTTTTTGCTTTTTTTTTTTAACCCCCGAAAAAATTCAAACAAACCCATCCCCTTGGCATCATTCTTTTTCTCTCTCTCCTCTTGAGCCAAATTGTGATGTCCTTTTTGAATTGATCTCTCTTNCCTGCTCAGACCTTCACCAAACATAGAACAAGACCAACATCTTCTTTTAAGTATTGACATTGCTAAATTTTCTAACCAATTTTTGCCAAGTGTAAAAAAAAAAAAAAAAAAAAAAAAAAAAAAAAAAAAAAAAAGAAATGTAATTTTTAAATGCCATCCTGCCAATGAAAAACTTAAAGTAAGTAAGTCCTGAATTATGGAATCCTTTGTAAGTGAATAAGTCCTATCCTGCGTAGTGTTAAAGGTCCAGTGATCCAATCCTATGTCCGTTGTCCACGAAAGTCAAAGTAGTTAGAGTAGTTATGCCAGTACTCTTGGGTTTAATTATTATATCAGCAGCAGATACTGCCAGTGATTGGCCAAGAGTTTAATCACATGGTTCATTTCAGATAATGCGTATGCACAATTTTATGCTCGGAATTTGGCCAACTAAAGTTCATAATTACCCAAATAGTATCACCCATACATAAATGACCAATGTCTTGTGCTTAACTTGGGTATTGCTCAACCCTGCTGTAAGTACTGTTTTTTTTTTTTGGTAGTGTTTTTCTTTTTTCTCCTCTACCATTTCAAACTAACTGCAATGACAGTTTGACCGCTTTCTTGAAGTGAACAAAACGGATATCATTAGGCTTTATTTATGACTAAACTCAAACAGATCTATGGTACTATCCTCAATAGGGCCATGTTAGCTCAGTCTGTAGAGCGTTCGGCTAGAAACCACAAGGTTCCTAGTTCGAAACCAGCCCTCCTGACTCAGCATATGAGTAGCACAGGGAACTGGGCGGTAAAGTAAGGAGTTGATGGTAGGTGTGGCGCTCCACCTCAGATACAAAAACACTCTCCCTGGTCTAGCGTTGCTAAATGGGATAGACTCCCTCACTGTTATCGACTTTAGGCCACCCCACCACTTTAGGCCACCCTCAAGTAAGATTGTATTAACAGGTAATAGAAAACAAACGAGTGACTTCACACTTCTCAAAACTCCAGAATTGGAGCCTCACCACTAGATGCAGTTTAGTCTCTTGTTTAGTGCACATCAATCTTATTGGTTATTTAATGTCAAAGCCATCCTTGTATAGAAACAGTAGTAGTACTATGTAACCCATAGCTGGAGGGATGAGGGATTCATGCCTTTCCCCAAAGTGAACATAATAGCACGACTCACTACAGAATCTGATTCTAACTTTCAGATAGTATCTAAGTTTTTATGTAATGGAATAATTAAATTAAAAAGACTATCGAAATTAATAAGAACACACATGAAAAGATTACACTTATCTTAATTATATTCTAATTGTTTCCATATAAAAATCATCATAGAGTTGATTTTAATACATTGGAGAATAAAACAATATAAGAGATCAAGTAATTATTTATTAAACCCGGTTTTGTTAAAACCAGTATGCAAATGGTGCGTGCAGTTTTAAACAAATTAAAACAACACCCCACAAAAAGAGGTATTCTGACGTAAGCAGTGATGTAGTTTTGGTTACAGACAGACGGCATATTTCCATTATAATAAGATCATTCTTTTTGTTTAATGTCTTTGAGCCAAAGGTCACATTGACCGTAATTGAACTAGAAATCAACACCTCCATGAATTTGTCTAATTTTTTTTTTTTGTGTGTGTGTGTGTGTGTGGTGGAGGGGTACAGATTTTAAGTAATATATCTTATATATATATATGTTTTAAGAAACATATCTGGTAAAGATTGTACAATATTGCATGGAATGAATATTAACTCTTTTTTGTCCAAAATTTAACCTCAATGTCACCCTAACTTTGCAGTATTCCACTTACGCTTAAGAAAAAAAAAAAAGATAAGTTTATTTTCGTAAAAAAAAAAATTAATTCACGGCCAAAAACAAACGTTTTATTCAAATATATGCGAGTGGGGTGTAGTGGATGTTTCAAGGTCTTTTTATAAATAAAGTTAAAAATGAATTTTTTTCTTTTCTTCAGATGAATAGAAATTTAACCAAACCTCAAATATAAATAAAAGCATAAAAAAAAGAAAAAAAAAAAAAAAAAAAACGGTATATACTCAAGGTTACCATATTGCAAAGAAATCGTGAAATATAATTTTGCCATAATCAACAGCTTCTATATGAGGGTGGGGGTTGGAAGCAGATGCTTTTGAGATTATGTGGGTGAGTAGAGAATTCTATTATCAAGATATTCAATTTATTTGCATATATATATATAATAATATATACACATACACACACATACACTAGACAAAATGTGATCAGTTGGGTCACCCATTGAGCCTTGGGTAGATGATTGGGATTAGGGAAAAGTGAGTTTTCAAAAGCGAATTAAATTTTTTTTAAATAAATGCAGACGGAGAATTTTAACACAAAAAAATAAATAAAATTTTAAAAAGTTAAAATTATTTTGTAAGATTTCTAAGAAAGGGAACGTTGCCTAATTTAAATGCATCTGATTCTTCTGAAACTTAATGCCTCTAAAAGTTAACATACACATTTCACAACTCACTACAAAGGAAAAATTCCATTGGCCAATCATTTGTCATTTAGGAAGATCAAGTTGCACCAATCTTGCAAACACTCATAAATCTATGTACACACATAATATATATATATATTATATATATATATATATATACACACACACACACCACAACATAACAAATATGCTCAAACACGAAGACAAACACAGAAATACAGACAGCTGCGCATAGAGCATGTGCACAATACATGGATACATGCACAAAACATACAAGAATCACACATGGGAAATGTACACAACCAAAACAACACAAACATGCATAAACACAAACACACACACACACACACACACGAGCATTTATGAGTTCTCTACTCCTAGTGGGTTAAGCACTCTGATAAGATAATTTGCTTGCTGCTGGTCACACTAAATTGCAAAGCTCTCCTTAAATAAATAGAGCACTCTTTGTATATATTTATCAGTAAATATTCCTTTAAGTGCGTTTGATTGAGGGCTTTGTAGTAGAGGCTCTGACTGACAAAAAAATCAGTAAAGTTTGTTTTTTTGGTGGGTCATTTAGTGCCGACTAAGTTTTGGATTAATAGTGATAGTTTGGTAGAAAACAAATATATATGAGAGTAAGTAAACAAACAACAATGTGTTATTTGATATGGCTTTTAGCTGACAATTTTTGAGGATATGTGCTTAATTGAAGTCATACCTAATTTTGAAATTTAATTAGTTAATAATTAACAAATTTTTAGGCGGGCATATATGTTCAAATGTAAGGCTAAACAAATCGAGAAAATGTCAATCTCTGAATGTACATTTCGACATATTAGATCTCATCAGCAAGGTTATAGACATGGGAGACGCTCCGTGTGTGACTCGAAACCTCGACTGCCAAGCTGACAGGCGGAGATTCTAAATATAATATATATATATATATATATATGTTAAAACCTAATGAGACAGACTATCCACCTAGGTTTCTCCTAATGGATCATCAGGATAATTCTAAGTCAGAATTATCCTGATGTTCCATTGAAAACAAGGTAGATAGTCTCTACTAATTAGGGTTTACTATTATTTGCTCTACTTCAGGTATTGAGCACTTTAGGTTATCATATGCTTACCTTCTTTTCTGGCTTGCAAAAGATATCAGAATTGGTAGCTGCCTTCATCTTGATTGCTCCATGAAATATTCACCCCTCGGGTTGTCATCTCGCATAGGGGTTTGCTGGGGGACTCAGGAGAACCTAAACAAAAAAAAAACAAAAAAAAAACAAATGTTATTCTTTTCTTTACTTAATGTTATATTAGGGTATTTCTCTGAATGTTTGAGATGAGGCTTGATGATTAGTATTATCTGTGTTATTCGGACTATTGTCCCCATCGTCATTGTTATTTGTACAATGTTTCAGCCGATATGCCCTCGGCCATCTTCAGGTATTTCTTGTCGGACTCGGGAACCTTCTTTTCGAACTCGGGAACTTTTTTGTCATAATCGGGAGCCATCACAAACTTTGAACTTAACCCTTTATTTAGTCCACGCGGTTATCCTTGTTCTCATTCCGCTAATCCGAATCCAGAGATAACTGTCACTTAGAACTGTCTTAATCTAACTACCTTATCCACTAGGCCATGTGTCCAATTGAGTATGAGTTTTGGGAACTTAAAAACCTAATGTCTTGTTTTGGCTAGAATATCTCCCTATTCATTTTTATGTATGATTTTTTACCTAGACTCATATTTGTTTTTTTTTTCTCTCCTTTCTCAATCTGATCTTGCCTTCTTAATTATGGTTCCCATATTGTATTCATTCAAGAAATACCTGAAGAAGGCTGGAGGGCATATCGGCCGAAACGTTGTACAAATAACAATGAAGACGGGACAATAGTCCGAATAACGCAGATAATACTTATTAGGGTAGGTTGATTTTTCACTTTTAAAAAATATCAAATTCCCTCAAACAGTAAAGTTGTATGTTGGTATAATAAAAATAGACTAAAAACTAGGTCTCTTTACTTGCACCATGTTTATGGAAATAGCATCAAAGATCGTCTACTAAAATGCGCTAAAAATGTTCTTTTTTTCTAAAGGCTGAATTTTGCAAAAAACGAGGATTTTTAGAGCATCTTAGTAAACTAGACCTCATTTGCACCATTATTTAAGGAAATAGCATCAAAGATCATCGGTTTAAAAGCACTAAAAAAAAAATCCTCATTTTCACCATTATTTAAGGAAATAGCATCAAAGATCATCGGTTAAAAGGCACTAAAAAAAAATCCTCATTTTTACCATTATTTAAGGAAATAATCAAAGTGCCAAACTAATATGATTTTCTGATAGAGTTCGATGAGGAGTATCACATAGTAAAAGATGGATGATGGCGTTGAGTATTAAGGGAGATATGGGCTTCAAAAGTTTGGCCAAAATGCCATTTTTCAGCCATTATAGACTACGTATTTTGATGAAAATGATTATTTCAAATAATAAAAGATCATCAGTTAAAAGGCACTAAAAAAAAATCCTCATTTTCACAACATTGACCCAGAAAAGATGTATATATATTTTTTTTAATTCAAAAAAAGGAATAAACTTTGATAAGGCAATTTTCGTTAACAATACAACAGCAGGACTTATTTTTATTAATGAAGAAATTGGTTATACACCAATCAGTATACAATAATTTGGGATTTAAAAAATGTTTATTGCACAATTACATATGTTAAATTTTCAATGTTTAAATGCCAAATATAAGTTCTTGGACAAATCAAACAAAGTAGCAACAATATAAGATGTTTTGTAGTAATAAAAAGCAGAAATTTTTACTAAATACACTCTAAAATAAATAAAATGATTCAATATTGAATAAATAAAATATGATTCAAATATTGAAATAAATAAAATATGATTCAAATATTGAAATAAATAAAATATGATTCAAATATTAAATTAATTTATTTTAAATATATTTTCAAAAAGTCAGAAAAAATAATCATAAAGAAAACTTTATTGTATCCAAAGAATAAAAAAAGGAATGGATTTTTTTATTATACAAATTTCAATACTTAAAACAGAAAAAGGTTGTCATTTTTTCAACTAAGATTTTGAAAAATATTCCATCACTATTTAATAACATTTTTCATCTAATGTCTGTATGAAGTTAATTACTTTTTTCATCCTAATGTTCGATGAGTTTTAATTACTTTTTCATCCTAATTCTGATGAAGGTTTTAATTACTTTTTTTCATCCTATGTCTGATAAGGTTTTAATTACTTTTTTCATCCTAATGTTCTGATGAAGGTTTAATTACTTTTTCATCCTAATGTTCTATGAAGGTTTTAATACTTTTTTCATCCTAATGTTCTGATGAAGGTTTTAATTACTTTTTTCATCCTAATTTCTGATGAAGGTTTTAATACTTTTTTTCATCCTAATGTTCTGATGAAGTTTTAATTACTTTTTTCATCCTAATGTTCTGATGAGTTTAATTATTTTTCATCCTAATGTTCTGATGAAGTTTTAATTACTTTTTTCATCCTAATGTTCTGATGAAGGTTTAATTACTTTTTTCATCCTAATGTTCTGAGAGGTTTTAATTACTTTTTTCATCCTAATGTTCTGATGAAGTTTTAATTACTTTTTTCATCCTAATTTCTGATAAGTTTTAATTACTTTTCATCCTAATGTTCTGATGAAGGTTTAATTACTTTTTTCATCCTAATTTCTGCATGAAGGTTTTAATTACTTTTTTCATCCTAATGTTCTGATGAAGGTTTTAATTACTTTTTTCATCCTAATGTTCTGATTAGAAGGTTTTAATTACTTTTTCATCCTAATGTTCTGATGAAGGTTTTAATTACTTTTTCATCCTAATTTTCTGATGAAGGTTTAATTACTTTTTTCATCCTAATGTTCTGATGAAGGTTTTAATTACTTTTTCATTCTAATGTTCTGATGAAGGTTTTAATTACTTTTTTCATCCTAATTCTGATGAAGGTTTAATTACTTTTTTCATCCTAATGTTCTGATGAAGGTTTTAATTACTTTTTTCATCCTAATGTTCTGATGAAGGTTTTAATTACTTTTTTCATCCTAATGTTCTGATGAAGGTTTTAATTACTTTTTCATCCTAATGTTCTGATGAAGTTTTAATTACTTTTTCATCCTAATGTTCTGATGAAGGTTTTAATTACTTTTTTCATCCTAATGTTCTGATGAAGGTTTTAATTACTTTTTCATCCTAATTTCGATGAAGGTTTTAATTACTTTTTTCATCCTAATGTTCTGATGAAGGTTTTAATTACTTTTTTTCATCCTAATGTTCTGATGAAGGTTTAATTACTTTTTTCATCCTAATGTTCTGATGAAGGTTAATTACTTTTTCATCCTAATGTTCTGATGAAGTTTTAATTACTTTTTTCATCCTAATGTTCTGATGAAGGTTTTAATACTTTTTTCATCCTAATGTTCTGATGAATTTTAATTACTTTTTTCATCCTAATGTCTGATGAAGGTTTAATTACTTTTTTCATCCTAATGTTCTGATGAAGGTTTTAATTACTTTTTTCATCCTAATGTTCTGATGAAGGTTTTAATTACTTTTTCATCCTAAGTTCTGATGAAGGTTTTAATTACTTTTTCATCCTAATGTTCTGATGAAGTTTTAATTACTTTTTTCATCCTAATGTTCTGATGAAGGTTTTAATTACTTTTTCATCCTAATGTTCTGATGAAGGTTTAATTACTTTTTTCATCCTAATGTTCTGATGAAGGTTTTAATTACTTTTTCATCCTAATGTTCTGATGAAGGTTTTAATTACTTTTTTCATCCTAATGTTCTGATGAAGGTTTTAATTACTTTTTTCATCCTAAATGTCTGATGAAGGTTTTAATTACTTTTTCATCCTAATGTTCTGATGAAGGTTTTAATTACTTTTTTCATCCTAATTTTCTGATGAAAGTTTTAATTACTTTTTTCATCCTAATGTTCTGATGAAGGTTTTAATTACTTTTTTCATCCTAATGTTCTGATGAAGTTTTAATTACTTTTTTCATCCTAATGTTCTGATGAAGGTTTAATTACTTTTTCATCCTAATGTTCTGATGAAGGTTTTAATTACTTTTTCATCCTAATGTTCTGATGAAGGTTTTAATTACTTTTTTCATCCTAATGTTCTGATGAAGGTTTAATTACTTTTTCATCCTAATGTTCTGAGAAGGTTTTAATTACTTTTCATCCTAATGTTCTGATGAAGTTTAATTACTTTTTTCATCTAATGTTCTGATGAAGGTTTTAATTACTTTTTTCATCCTAATGTTCTGATGAAGGTTTTAATTACTTTTTTCATCCTAATGTTCTGATGAAGTTTTAATTACTTTTTTCATCCTAATGTTCTGATGAAGGTTTTAATTACTTTTTTCATCCTAATGTTCTGATGAAGGTTTTAATTACTTTTTTCATCCTAATGTTCTGATGAAGTTATATATACTTTTTCATCCTAATGTTCTGATGAAGGTTTTAATTACTTTTTTCATCCTAATGTTCTGATGAAGGTTTTAATTACTTTTTTCATCCTAATTTCTGATGAAGGTTTTAATTACTTTTTTCATCCTAATGTTCTGATGAAGTTTTAATTACTTTTTTCATCCTAATGTTCTGATGAAGTTTTAATTACTTTTTTCATCCTAATGTTCTGATGAAGGTTTTAATTACTTTTTCATCCTAATGTTCTGATGAAGGTTTTAATTACTTTTTTCATCCTAATGTTCTGATGAAGGTTTTAATTACTTTTTCATCCTAATGTTCTGATGAAGGTTTTAATTACTTTTTTCATCCTAATGTTCTGATGAAGGTTTTAATACTTTTTTCATTTCTAATGTTCTGATGAAGGTTTTAATACTTTTTTCATCCTAATGTTCTGATGAAGTTTTAATTACTTTTTTCATCCTAATGTTCTGATGAAGTTTTTAATTACTTTTTTCATCCTAATGTTCTGATGAAGGTTTTAATTACTTTTTTCATCCTAATTTCTGATGAAGGTTTTAATTACTTTTTTCATCCTAATGTTCCTGATGAAGGTTTTAATTACTTTTTCATCCTAATGTTCTGATGAAGTTTAATTACTTTTTTCATCCTAATGTTTATGAAAGTTTTAATACTTTTTCATCCTAATGTTCTGATGAAGTTTTAATTACTTTTTCATCCTAATGTTCTGATGAAGGTTTTAATTACTTTTTCATCCTAATGTTCTGATGAAGGTTTTAATTACTTTTTCATCCTAATGTTCTGATGAAGGTTTTAATTACTTTTTTCATCCTAATGTTCTGATGAAGGTTTTAATTACTTTTTTCATCCTAATTTCTGATGAAGTTTTAATTACTTTTTTCATCCTAATGTTCTGATGAAGGTTTTAATTACTTTTTCATCCTAATGTCGATGAAGGTTTTAATTACTTTTTCACCTAATGTTCTGATGAAGGTTTTAAATTACTTTTTTCATCCTAATGTTCTGATGAAGTTTTAATTACTTTCATCCTAATGTTCTGATGAAGGTTTTAATTACTTTTTTCATCCTAATGTTCTGATGAAGGTTTTAATTACTTTTTTCATCCTAATGTTCTGATGAAGGTTTAATTACTTTTTCATCCTAATGTTCTGATGAAGGTTTTAATTACTTTTTCATCCAATGTCTGATGAAGTTTTAATTACTTTTTTCATCCAATGTTCTGATGAAGGTTTTAATTACTTTTTTCATCTAATGTTCTGATGAAGTTTTAATTACTTTTTTCTCCTAATGTTCTGATGAAGGTTTTAATTACTTTTTTCATCCTAATGTTCTGATAAGGTTTTAATTACTTTTTCATCCTAATGTTCTGATGAGGTTTTAATTACTTTTTCATCCTAATGTTCTGATGAAGGTTTAATACTTTTTTCATCCTAATGTTACTGATGAAGTTTTATACTCTCATGTTCTGATGAGTTTTAAAATCCGAAACGTTTTAATCACCATCTAAAATAAATTTATCTTTTGAAATACTTTTTTTTTCTTATTTTCTATATACATATGCATCTGTCTGTCTGTCTGTCTGTCTCTCTCTCTCTATATATATATATATATATATATATGCACATGCATCACTTCTATCTTTCCATATATCTATGTGTGTGTGTCTATATATATATATATATATATATATATATGTTTATCAAACACGTCTATCTAGGTTTCTTTCTCCCTGTCTATATATATATATATATGTTTATCAAACACATTTCTATCTATAGGTTTCTTTCTCCCTATATATATATAGTACTTTCGGCACTTCAAAGTACCATCATCAGGGTGATGTGTTCCAGTTTTTTAATTTTTAAAATTTTTTATGGATGGCACTTTAAGTGCCGAAAGTACTCGGGACCTGAACTTTGGTGGACTTATCCACGAATTCCACCCAAATATTAAAAAGTTGGCCAGAAAACTTGAAACGATCACAAATAAAAATGTTAAACAGGAGATGTGTCTTTTGTTTAATTCTACATATATAAATGAAAGAATGCTGCCCAAATATACATATAATATAATATATATATATATATATATATTATATATATCAGCGATTTTCAAAATTTATTAATCATTTTCCTCTATTATTTTAAAATTTGATAAATCATATTCTCTTCTTCTTACTCCCGTTTTCTTTTTCTCACTCCCTCTCTGGTTTCCTAATCTTTTTTTAATAGTCCGGTGATGGACCAGGTACTTTTGCTAGTATATATATATAAGTAAAGTCGACGGGACGCCTAAAGCCGTATCAGCCTGTCAGCAAGGGAGTCTATCCCTTTCAATAGCGCTAGACCAAGGAGATTGTTTTAGCATCTGAGATGGAGCACCACACCTACCATCAGCTCCTTACTTACCGCACAGATCCCTGTGCTACTTATACGCTGAGTTGCGAGGACCGGTATCAAACTAGGAACCTTGTGGTTTCTAGCCGAACGCTCTACCGACTGAGCTAACCTGGCCCATGAAATATATATATATATATTTTTAAAAAAATGTTTTTTAAAGTTGGGCGTTATTATGAAAGCATTAAAAATATATAAATGAATGAACTCGTATTATGGAGTATTGGATTCACTTATTTTTTTATTATTTTTTGTCATAAATTTCAGGTTCTTTAGATACCCTTTATCAAATGAATGTTATTCCTGTTTAACGGCTTTTTTGTCTCTGTTGTTATCGACAGCGGCAGCGTCTGTGAAATATTTAATAACGGAGAATTCCGTTAAACACTAATAACATTCATTTGATAAAGGGTATCTAACGAACCTGAAAATTTATGACAATAAAAAAATAAGTGAATCCAATACTCCATAATATCGAGTTCATTCATTTATATATTTTTAATGCTTCGTAATAACGCCCAACTTTAAAAAAACCCATTTTTTAAAAAATATATACGAAAAGCATACGGAGACCACCTAAAATACAACATGAAAATATATATATATATATATATATATATATATGGAGAGAGAAATAGAGAAGATATATATTGTGTTTATGTTACACAATTACAAACCAATTTTTCTATTTTTAAATCAGTCTTTCTCTCTTTCCCTGTCTTTCACCTGGAGGGAGAGTAGGATTCATACCTTTCCAAGGGTATTAGCACTAAGTAAATGCAATTAGCAAGTCCAGGATTGAACTCAGGGCGACGAGTCCATTTCCCATGACTTTAACCATTACACCACGCGTTTATATATATATATATATATATATATAGTATATATATATATGTTATCAAACACGTCTATCTATAGGTTTCTTTCTTCCTATATATATATATATATATATATATATCAGTGATTTTCAAAATTTGATTAATCATTTTCCTCTATTATTTTAAAATTTGATAAATCATATTCCTCTTCTTACTCCCGTTTCTTTTTTCACTCCCTCTCTGGTGTTCCTAATCTTTTTTAATAGTCCGGTGATGAACCGCGTTACTTTTGCTAGTATATATATATATATATGGAGAGAGAAATAGAGAAATATATATATATATATTATATTATATGCTCACACAATATTTGTTTATGACACAATTACAAACACATTTTTCTATTTATAAATCAGTCTCTCTCTCTCTTTCACCTACATATACATACATATATATACATACTCTGTGTGTGTGTGTGTGGTTAATTTGACTGTGTATAACGAATAAATAAAAAAATTAAAAAAAAATCTTAAGCAAAACCCGCCTACTTCACAATTTCAAGTCACGATCTGCCACAAGATAAAAAGAATGTGCGTGTTTTTTTTTATATGTGCTTGTCTCTCAGTTTATTCTTTTGTCCTAATAATCCACTGACTGATTAATGGCTGCCAACTAGACTGACAATTATTTCAATGAAAAAACAACCTTTAAGATTTACTTGTAGTGTATAAAAACAACAAAGATGGCCGCCCCTGATGTAAGAAAAGTTACAAATTATTGCAAAGACAACAGCTATTTGTAGCTATATAGCCAAAACCATCTGCAGTATGGGCATTCAGTGAGAATTGAACTCGCTATTCAGAAGTACTGGATCTGTGAGATGAGCTTGCTAACTATGACACCACAATGGGATGGTCTCCCTCTGAGAAAGTATAAAAGTATTTAATCAACACACACACACACATATATATATAAATATATATATATATATATATATATATATATATATTGTGAGTAAAATAATGTTTTGGTTTGTTTTGTTTTACGGCATATCAACCTCAGTGGTCATTTAATGCCGATAAAGTTTTGAAATAAATCAATTCTTAATGATAATACAATTTTTTTATAAATACATTTTTCTATTTAACCCATAGATGGGACCCTAACAGTACTACCACTCCGGGTCAGAGTGGACCAGGAGCAATGGTGATGAAGGGTGCTCCACAATTCCCCAAACCTCCAAAACTGGAACCTCACCATCAATAGAGTTTAACGTCATTCCCAGACATGTAGACCCGCAGCCACTGCCTTCTAGCACCCATATGATAAAAAGGGGTTGGGCTTGCCATAAGGACAACAGGGCTGGGAAAATCATATAGGTGCTAGGCTTGACGTGACCAGCTGATTGATCAGAGGGGACCTTTCTGACCGCCCGTCTAGCCCAAGATAGGGCCAAAGTGGAGTATTGCATGTCATGAACTGCTCATCCACCTGGGCTCTATCCTTAAGTATCACCCGCAGCCATCAGGTGGCCCCATTGGGGAGTCTTACCCTCTGCAGAGGTGCAGTCGGTGTATTCTAACGCCGCAGCCGACAGGGCGGCTGAGTAAAATAAGAATAAAAGAACAAAACTCAGACAAAAATGTGTAGTATATTTTGCAACTATAGGCTTGAGGAAGCGGAATTAACATGCCAGTGAAATATACACAGATTTTTGTTTTGTTCTTTATTCCTTATTACCTTATTCTGTCGGCATTTCATAATTCCATTTTCCTTATATATATATCTCCATCCTTGCATACTAGAATATGATAATTCAAAATATTGAATGTTCAAAGATACCTATGATATTTTTGTGCTTCTGCAGGGTATTCAAATTTTTTAATCTAAACTCAATTTTTTTAACACAATTTTAAAAAAATCATTTTTTTTTATTTAACCCACAAATGGGACCCTAACAGGTACTACTATCATGGCCAGAGTGGACCTGGGAGTAATGTCAATGAAGGTGTACTACACTCTTCAGAGCTCCAGAATTGGAACCTTACCATTAGATGCAGTTTAACATCATACCCCAGACACTAAGACCCTTAGCCACCACCTTCCTTGCACACGTATGATAAAAAGGTTTGGGGTTTCATAAGGGCAACAGGTTGGGACAATATATAGTGCTAGGGATTGGAGTGTTGCATCTCAATTTTCAATGAAAAACAACCTTAAGATTTACTTGTAGTGTATAAAAACAACAAAGATGGCCGACCATAATGTAAGAAAAGGTACAAATTATTGCAAAGACGACAGCTATTTGTAGGTGTAGAGCCAACAGGTTGGGACAATCATATAGTATAGGGATTGAAGTGTTGCATCTCAATTTTCAATGAAAAACATAATTTCAGATTTACTTGTAGTGTATAAAAACAACAAAGATGGCTGACCATAATGTAAAAAAAGGTACAAATTATTGCAAAGACTACGGTTATTTGTAGGTGTAGAGCCACCCATCTGAAAGTATGGGCATTCAGTGAGGATTGAACTCTCTATTCAGAACTATGGATCTGTGAGACGAACTTCATAAACCTTACACCACATGAGATGGTCTCCCTCTGAGAAAGTATAAAGATATTTATTAACTTTCACTCCAGCATATATAAAGCAATGATCGTCTGTATATAAATAGAGAGAGAGGGAGGAAGGTAAATAAACATAGAGACAAAAGAAACACAAAGTCAAAAAGAGAGAAAATAGATATAGAGCATCTATATCAAAGTTATGGTAGTTAAATAGATAATTTTAAAAAATGAGTTAAAATAAGTTGATATCCAACAAAATGAATAAAACAAAGTGTCTTTGTCATAGAACAAAACCAACCAACCAACCAGTTTAATAAAAGAATTATTGTTAGGGTCCCATCTATGGGTTAAGTACATAAAAAATGAGTTTAAAAAATTAAGTACCCAAGAATGAATAAATCAAAACGTTTTCGGTATAAAATAATAATAAAACTGGCCTAAAAGTCAGATCTATCCCTTTTACTAGTTGCTAGACAAGGAGATTGTTTTTAGCATCTGAGACGAAGTACCACAACTACCATCAGCTCCTCACTATACCGCACAGATCCCTATGCTACTTATACGGGGAGTTGCAAGAGGTCGGTATTGGAACCAGGAACTTCGTGTTTCCTAGTTGATGCTCTACCAACTGACACACCAACAGTTAAAAAGGTAAAAAAATTTTGTTGATATATGAATCAAACTAAATTGACCCTCCCCACTAAAAATAAGAAAAAAATTGATTTAATGAAGGATAATAGTATTATGTATTATTGGATATTCCTATCTTATTATCTACACTATTTCTCTGATTTGGATGAGGCGATAATTAGTATTATTTGACTATTCCCATCTTATTGTTATCTAACATTCTCTGAATTTGGATAGGCTGGATAATAGTATATTTGTTATTCTGACTATTGTCCTCATTTTATGTTACTACACTATTTCTCTGAATTTTTGGATGAGGCTGGATAATTAGTAGTTATTTGTATTATTTGGACTATTGTCCTCATCTTTATTGTTATCTACACTATTTCTCTGAATTTTTGGGATGAGGCTGGATATTAGTATTATTTGTATTATTCGGACTATTGTCCTCATCTTATTGTATACTACACTATTTCTCTGATTTTTGGGATGAGGCTGGATAATTAGTATATTTGTATTATTCGACTATTTCCTCATCTTTATTGTTATCTAACTATTTCTTCGTGAATTTTGGATGAGGGTGGATAATTAGTTAATATTGTAATTACGGACATATGCCCACTATGTATCACACTATTCCTGAATTTTTGGGATGAGGCTGGATAATTAGTATTATTTGTATTATTCGGACTATTGTCCTCATCTTTATTGTTATCTACACTATTTCTCTGAATTTTTGGGATGAGGCTGGATAATTAGTATTATTTGTATTATTCGGACTATTGTCCTCATCTTTATTGTTATCTACACTATTTCTCTGAATTTTTGGGATGAGCTGGATAAATTAGTAATATTTGGATTATTCGGACTATTGCCTCATCTTTATTTTATCTACACTATTTCTCTGAATTTTTGGGATGAGGCTGGATAATTAGTAATATTTGTATTATTCGGACTATTGTCCTCATCTTTATTGTTATCTACACTATTCTCTGATTTTTAGATGAGGCTGGATAATTAGTATTATTTGTATTATTCGGACTATTGTCCTCATCTTTATATTCTACACTATTTCTCTGAATTTTTGGGATGAGGCTGGATAATTAGTATTATTTGGACTATTGTCCTCATCTTTATTTATCTACACTATTTCTCTGAATTTTTGGGATGAGGCTGGATAATTAGTATTATTTGTATTATTCGGACTATTGTCCTCATCTTTATTGTTATCTACACTATTTCTCTGAATTTTTGGGATGAGGCTGGATAATTAGTATTATTTGTATTATTCGGACTATTGTCCTCATCTTTATTGTTATCTACACTATTTCTCTGAATTTTTTAGATGAGGCTTGATAATTAGTATTATTTGGATTATTCGGACTATTGTCCTTATCTTCATCTTTATCTCTACAACGTTTCAGCCGATGTGCCCTCCTGCCTTCTTCAGGTATTTCTTGTCAGACTCAGGAACCTTCTTGTCATAATTGAGAGCCATCACGGAACTCTAAACACAACCCTTTATTCAGTGCACGGGGGTATCCTGTTCTCATTCTGCTAACCATAGCTGGGGTAGAGGCGTTAAGCTGTGTTAATTATTATTCTATGTTACTGCTGCCCCTGACCAGGATTGAACCTGCAGTCTAGATATAACTGTCACTTAGAACTGTCTTAACCTAACTACCTTATCCACTAGGCCATGTGTCCAATTGGACACATGGCCTAGTGGAGGGTATATCGGCCGAAACGTTGTACAGATAACAATGAAGATAAGGACAATAGTCCAAATTATACAAATAATACGAAAAATTACATATCATAAAATCCAACCAACCAACCAGTTTGAAAAAAAAGTTGTTGAGATATGAATCAAATTGAATAATGACCACCCCCCTAAAAAAAAAAGAAAAAGATAAATAATACTGGAAATTCCATAATTATCTCCCCCTGGCACTAGGGGGAACATCGCCAACATCGTATGTTGCCGCCAATACCAAAAACTTTACTTATCACGGAGCACCCACTGAGGGTAGTCGTGTAAATAGCGGTCCCTACACTTCATTCATCACTTAGCCCAAAAGCAGGGCTTACTTATTGCATAGCAGTACTAGAGGAGAGATGTAAAAACACCAAGCTCTCATTACCAAGCCCAAAATAGGGCCCACTTATCACAGAACTCTACAACCAGCTCACTTCTAAGGCATTGTATCAGCATACGTTAAAAGGCGGGTACAATAGCACACTTACTGAAGGACTAGAAACTACCGAGACGAAGCGTCTTATCAACATTTCCTACCGACGAAAAGAATACCCTTTTATCACCATTACTCCAAGAACTCTGCTCAACTCAGATAAGTCTCGTAGCAAATACCATTAAAATTTGCAACAATTTTATGTAATTTTTTGTCAATACAAATGTCTGCATTTACTTTCGTGTTTGTTCCTTCTTTGTCTGACAATTTGCCTACAACCACGGAGAAATAAGAGCTTCTTTGAAAACCGTAAATACTCTTAATAACATATAAAATCATATCTATTTTTTTAAAAATTTTGTTGAGATATGAATCAAACTGAATAATGACCACCCCGCTCCCTACTAAAAAAAAAAAAAAAAAAAAAAAAATCCGTTTAAAGAATTTATTAAAAATTCATAAGTTTTATAATAGGCAAATTTATTCCCCTCAGATCCATCTTGACATTCTTTAATGGGAGAACGCCGTATTGAATGACATAAACAGCTGTTTCTAATGACGTGTCTGTAAATGTGATTGTAAACATGGCCGAACAAATAACGACTATTAACTCGTTGGCTATTATTTCGTTAGCGTAAATTGCAATTGCCCTTAGTTTTATTTTAGTTTTCTATGTATACAAAACTACTCAGAACGTTTACTTTACGATCAATAGTAAACAGTGCATACTTAGGATTGCTTTTTTTTTTTTTTCCTTTCTTTTTTGTCTCTGTTTTCATTTCCTGCCAGTCTGTCTCGGTCTACCAATGGTTTCTCTATCAATCTGTGTCTCTTTATCTCTCTCCGTCTCCCCATGTATCTAGCTGTGTCTCTCTCTCCATCTCCCTATCTGTGTCTCTCTTTCTGTATCTATATCTATCTGTCTGTCCATCTGTCTCTCTATCTGTGTCTATATCTATCTCTGACCGGCCGTGTCTGTCTATCCATCTATCTAGCCGGCCATCTCTGTCTATCCATCTATCTCTGTCTATCCATCTATCTATCTCTGGCTGTGTCTATCCATCTATCTATCTATCTATCTATCTCTGGCTGTGTCTATCCATCTATCTATCTATCTATCTATCTTGGCTGTGTCTATCCATCTATCTATCTGTGTGTCTGTCCATCTATCTATCTGTGTGTCTGTCCATCTATCTATCTGTGTGTCTGTCCATCTATCTATCTGTGTGTCTGTCCATCTATCTATCTGTGTGTGTGTCTATCTATCCATCTGTGTGTGTGTCTATCTATCCATCTATCTATCTGTGTGTGTCTATCTATCCATCTATCTGTGTGTCTGTCCATCTATCTATCTATCCATCTATCTCTCTCTGTCTATCTATCCATCTATCTCTCTCTGTCTATCTATTTATCCATCTATCTCTCTCTGTCTATCTATCTATCCATCTATCTCTCTCTGTCTATCTATCTATCTCTCTATCTCTATTTACATTTTTCTTCTCTTTTTGACAGTGTATGTGTGTCCTTTTCTTTTCCCTGTCTATGTCTTCTTTATGTCTGTCTACCAATGTTTGGTTTAGTTTGGTTTATGGCATATCAACCTCAGTGGGTCAATTAATGCCAACAAAGTTTTCAAATAAATTAATTCTTAATGCATACACAATAAACACATTTTTCTATTTAACCCATAAATGGGACCCTAACAGGTACGACCACTCCGGGTCAGAGTGGACTTAGGATCAATGGTGATGAAGTGGTGTTCCACATTCCCAAAACCTCCAAAACTGGAACCTCAGCATCAGATAGAGTTTGATGTCATTCATAGGACAAGACCCTCAGTCAAAAACTTTATAGTATCTCACAATCCAGTGTAGTTTGTCACCTTTACAATCTCAGCAAAAGCACTTAGAGCTGCTAAATTGTGCTTTAATGTTACCAAAATATTGCAAAACTTTTGACTCAAGACGTGATTGGTACACGCAAAGACAAAAAGTCAAGACGTGATTGGTACATGCAAAGTCGAAAGTCAAAACGTGATGGGTACACGCAAAGACAAAAAGTAAAGACGTGATTGGTACACGCAAATACAAAAAGTAAAGACGTGATTGGTACACGCAAAGACAAAAAGTCAAGACGTGATTGGTACACGTAAAGACAAAAGTAAAGACGTGATTGGTACACGCAAAGACAAAAGTCAAGACGTGATTGGTACACGCAAAGACAAAAGTCAAGACGTGATTGGTACACGCAAAGACAAAAGTAAAGACGTGATTGGTACACGCAAAGACAAAAGTAAAGACGTGATTGGTACACGCAAAGACAAAAGTAAAGACGTGATTGGTACACGCAAAGACAAAAGTAAAGACGTGATTGGCAACAAAAGTAAAGACGTGATTGGTACACGCAAAGACAAAAGTCAAAGACGTGATTGGTACACGCAAAGACAAAAGTCAAGACGTGATTGGTACACGCAAAGACAAAAGTAAGACGTGATTGGTACAGCAAAGACAAAAGTAAAGACGTGATTGGTACAGGCAAAGACAAAAAGTAAAGACGTGATTGGTACACGCAAAGACAAAAAGTAAAGACGTGATTGGTACACGCAAAGACAAAAAGTCAAGACGTGATTGGTACACGCAAAGACAAAAGTAAAGACGTGATTGGTACACGCAAAGACAAAAGTAAAGACGTGATTGGTACACGCAAAGACAAAAAGTAAAGACACGATTGGTACATGCAAAGACGCCCAAAATATGTGACTTATTTCTTAAATACACCATTAATTAAAAGATAAAAAAAAGTATTTAACAGGTTTGAATTCAGAATTTTCCATCTCCTAGAGTGCCTTCTCCTTGACTGTTTTTTTTGTTTGTTTTAATGTTAACTTTTTAGGGTATTCGTTTAGAATTAGTGTCACTCGAGGAATGCACAAAAAATGTACCCAACAAAGGATGACATCACGAAACATTAAGCACAATATGTGAACTTTTGCTGTGGGTGTGGGGGTTACAAAAAGGACAGGACTATAAAACGGAACACAGGTTGTTTTTCTTAAGTGTAGAAGCTTTTCATAGAGGAGAATGGAGTTTTTCAATGGAGATTGTTTTCTTTTTCTTTCGAGTCAGGATCAAGTCTGGGCAAATGAACTTAAAACTAGGTTATTGCATAGTACACGTTGCTGTGTGCCTTTCTTTGCATTCCTAAGCAAACAAGAATTTTTTAACAAGTTCTGATTTTAATATTGTAAACAAATATAAAATTGTGCTATGATGGGGATAAAATTTTACTTGAGATTATATATATATATATATATATATATATATGTATATGTATGTATATGTATATGTATATGTTTTGCAATCTCTTAATCAATGAAGGAGTAATTCCATTTCAAATCATCCAGAAAAAAGTAAAATTATCACCCACCCCCTTCAATTTTTCTGAATTTTTTCTCTAGGTGTGGGCTATGTTAACATTAGACAATTCCCAAAATTTGAGCTTCCATTTCCAAAAATTGGCAGAGTTATGTTGATTTTTAGCTCTCCGAATTTGATGGGGTTGGTGAAAAATGGCGACTTTTTGTAAATTATTTTTGTCTGTAAAATGAGTTCTAGAGCTTCCCTACAACTAAAAATTAGTTTAGAAAAACATCTTTTTTATTTTTTATAGAATGCACAAAAAATGTACCCAACAAAGCATGACATCATGAAACATTAAGCACAATATGGGAACCTTTTGAGGGGCAGTGGGGCATTACAAAGACGACAGCACAATAAAACGGAATGCAGGTTGTTTTTTTTCTTAGTGTAAAACCTTTTCATAAAGACAATGGAGTTTTTCAACAAAGCTTTTTGGCTGACTTCTGATTTAGGTCGGAAAATTAAAACGGAAAGTTTTTTAGTGGTACCCAATGACAGTTTAACTGCAGTCTATGAATTAACATTTTGCGAATTGGGTTACGGTTTTAGGGGATTAAGGTTGTTTTTAATTACGTATTGCTTTTAAAAAAATAAACAGCAAAAAACCCAAATTACCATACATTTAATTAACCATTGAAATTAATTATTGAATCTATTATTGAGACAGTTGTTTGTGTTAGTATTGCAATGTATAATTTCAATTAAACTTAGTTTAAAAAATATTTTTCAACATTAAATGTATAGTAATTTGGGTTAATTTGGGTTTTTTCGGCGTTTATTTTCTTAAGCAATACGTAATTAAAAACAACCTTAATCCCCTAAAACCGTAACCCAATTCGCAAAATGTTAATTCATAGACTGTAGTTAAACTGTCATTGGGAACCACCAAAAAACTTTCCGTTTTAATTTTCCGACCTAAATCAGAAGTCAGCCAGCTTTTTTTCCTTCTCCTAGACTGTTAAAGAACCCAAACTGTCTGACAATGTACTCATAGCTGCTAGAGGAAGAATAGAATAGGATTCCTATATTTCACAAATGTCTGTTTCTAGTAGAGAAATAGATCCCGAATTAAGCCTGAGCCTATTCTAGCAGTGACTACCCCAAATGGAGTTTAACAGGTTTGAATTAAGAGTTTTCCTTCTCTGAGACTGTTTGCCTTCTCCTTGACTGCTTTTTTTTTTTAATAGGAACTTTTTAGGGTACTCGATTAGAATAGGTGTCATTCCAGGAATGCACAAAATTTACCCATAGCTGCTGGAGGGAGAATAGCATAGGATTCCTATATTCCCCAAAGGTATGAGCACTATGTGAAATAAAAAGAATAGTATAGGATTTCTATATTCCCCAAAGGTATTAGCGCTATGCGAAATAAAAAGAATAGTATAGGATTCCTATATTCCCCAAAGGAATTAGCACTATGTGAAATAAAAACAGTCTTGTTAAAGAACCCAGTAAAGTCGTCGGGGCGGCCTAATGTCGGTATCAACCAATCAGCTAGGGAGTCTATCCCCTTTTCACTAGCGCCAGATCAAGGAGATTGTTTTTGAGTCTGAGGTGGAGCGCCACACCTACCATCAACTCCTTTCTTTACCGCACGGATCCCTGTGCTACTCATACGCTGAGTTGGCGAGGACCGGGATCGAACTAGGAACCTTGTGGTTTCTAGCCGAACACTCTACCGACTGAGCTAACCCGGCCCCTAAAAGAACCCAGACTATCCTACAATTTACCCATAGCTGCTAGAGAGAGAATAGTATAGGATTCCTATATTCCCCAAAGGTATCAGCACTATGTGAAATAAAAACAGTCTTGTCAAGGATTTCAACTACATTTCCTATGACAATAAGCATTACATGACAAGCGCCTCCAGCATTCTAAGTGATCGAGGTATATGAGTGTTTTTGAATTCCATTCCTTTTGCTTTTCATTACTTAATGTATTTTATTACTCCTGTGAGAAGACGTGCCTCGAAAAGAGTGACATATAGACAATTGCTGAGGGTCCTAAGTTTAAAGACATCAATAAATTATATCAATTTTATTTTTTTATTTTTACTGTTTGATAAAACTTGTTTAAATAAGTGGACTGCAATCTGTAAAGATGTCCGACTCTTTTCTATCTAACAAGAAATTCAGTAGATTGTTTTTATTTTTTAGCTCGTTTTTACTTTATGGCTTTATTTTTTTTTTTATTTTATTTTATTTTATTTTATTTTATTTTTATTTTTTCTAGTTTGCCTTTTTTTCTTTTCTTTTTTTTTCTTTTAATGTTTCTTGCTTGCTTTTCTTTTTCTCATTCTTTCTTTGGTTGTCGTTTTTTCTTTTTTTTTGCTCTCACTCTTTTTTTCTCATTCTTTTTCTTTCTCTCATTCTTTTCTATCTTTTTTTTCATTCTTACCCCCCTCTCTCTTTTTACTCATTCTTTTTTCTCTATCTTTCTTTTTTTCTCTTATTCTTTCTTTCTGTCTCCTTTCTTTCTCTCTCCTTTCCTTCTTTCTTTTCTTTCTTTCCTTCTTTCTTTTCTTTCTCTCTTTCTTTTCTTTCTCTCTTTCTTTCTCTTTTTCTTTCCTTTCTTTCTTTTTCTTTCCTTTCTTTCTCTTTTTCTTTCCTTTCTTTCTCTCTCCATTCTGTCTTCTTTCTCTCTCCATTCTGTCTTTCTTTCTCTCTCCTTTCTGTCTTTCTTTCCGTCTGTCTCTCTCCTTTCTGTCTTTGTCTTCTGTCTCTCTCTCTTTCTGTCTTTCTTTCCGTCTGTCTCTCTCCTTCTCTTCTTTCTTTCCGTCTGTCTCTCTCCTTTCTGTCTTTCTTTCCGTCTGTCTCTCTCCTTTCTGTCTTTCTTCCGTCTGTCTCTCTCCTTTCTGTCTTTCTTTCCGTCTGTCTCTCTCCTTTCTGTCTTTCTTTCCGTCTGTCTCTCTCCTTTCTGTCTTCTTTCCGTCTGTCTCTCTCCTTTCTGTCTTTCTTTCCGTCTGTCTCTCTCTTTCTTTCTTTCCGTCTGTCTCTCTCCTTTCTTTTCTTTCCGTCTGTCTCTCTCCTTTCTTTCTTTCTCTCTGTCTGTCTCTCTCCTTTCTTTCTTTCCGTCTGTCTCTCTCCTTTCTTTTTCCGTCTGTCTCTCTCCTTTCTTTCTTTCCGTCTGTCTCTCTCCTTTCTTTCTTTCCGTCTGTCTCTCTCTTTCTTTCTTTCTCTCTGTCTCTCTCCTTCTCTCCTTTCTTCTTCTCTTCTCTCTGTTCTCTCTGTCTCTCTTTTCTTTGTTCTCTCTGTCTCTCTCCTTTCTTTCTTTCTCTCTCTCTCTCCTTTCTTTCTTTCTCTCTGTCTCTCTCCTTTCTTTCTTTCTCTCTGTCTCCTTTCTTTCTTTCTTCTTTCTTTCTTCTCTGTCTCCTTTCTTTCTTCTTTCTTCTCTTTCTTTCTCTCTTCCTTCTCTTCTCTCTCCTTTCTTCTCTCTCTCTCCTTTCTTTCTCTCTGTATACTTTCTTTCTCTCTGTCTGTCTCCTTTCTTACTTTCTTTCTCTCTGTCTGTCTCCTTCTTACTTTCTTTCTCTCTGTCTGTCTCCTTTCTTACTTTCTTTCTCTCTGTCTGTCTCCTTTCTACTTCTTTCTCTCTGTCTGTCTCCTTTCTTACTTTCTTTCTCTCTGTCTGTCTCCTTTCTTTCTTTCTTTCTCTCTGTCTGTCTCCTTTCTTTCTTCTTTCTCTCTTCTCTCCTTTCTTCCTTTCTTTCTCTCGCTGTCTCCTTTCTTTCTCTCGCTGTCTCCTTTCTTTCTCTCGCTCTCCTTTCTTTTCTCTCGCTGTCTCCTTTCTTTCTTTCTCTCGCTGTCTCCTTTCTTTCTTTCTCTCGCTGTCTCCTTTCTTCTTTCTCTCGCTGTCTCCTTTCTTTCTTTCTCTCGCCTGTCTCCTTTCTTTCTTTCTCTCGCTGTC
Source organism: Doryteuthis pealeii (assembly GCA_023376005.1). Taxonomy (NCBI): domain Eukaryota; kingdom Metazoa; phylum Mollusca; class Cephalopoda; order Myopsida; family Loliginidae; genus Doryteuthis; species Doryteuthis pealeii. The sequence continues at coordinate 26,170,169 of CM042177.1, read as the reverse complement.
TCCTTTCTTTCTTTCTCTCGCTGTCTCCTTTCTTTCTTTCTCTCGCTGTCTCCTTTCTTTCTCTTCTCTCTGTTCTCCTTTCTTTCTTTCTTTCTCTCGCTGTCTCCTTTCTTTCTTTCTTCGCTGTCTCCTTTCTTTCTTTCTCTCGCTGTCTCCTTTCTTTCTTTCTTTCTCTCGCTCTCCTCTCTTTCTCTTTCTTTCTTTCTTTCTCTCGCTGTCTCCTTTCTTTCTTTCTTTTGTCTCCTTTCTTTCTTTCTTTTGTCTTTTTTACCTCATGCTTTTTTCTTTTTTGCTTCTTTTTCTCTTTCTTGTCTGCTTTTTCATTTTGTACTTGCTTTTTCTTCTTTTGCTTTTTCTTATCCTGTTCTGTTTTTCTTACTCTTTCTAACTTGCTTTTCATATATTTTTTATGTTAACTTTTTAGGGTACTCGTTTAGAATTAGTGTCATTCGAGGAATGCACAAAAAATTGTACCCAACAAAGCATGACATCATGAAACATCACACACAATATGGGAACTTTTGCTGCGGGGGGGGGGTTACAAAAAGGACAGGACTATAAAACGGAACACAGGTTGTTTTTCTTAAGTGTAGAAGCTTTTCATAGAGGAGAATGGACTTTTTCAATGGAGATTGTTTTCTTTTTCTTTCGAGTCAGGATCAAGTCTGGACAAATGAACTTAAAACTAGGTTATTGCATAGTACACGTTGCTGTGTGCCTTTCTTTGCATTCCTAAGCAAACAAGAATTTTTTTAACAAGTTCTGATTTTAATATCGTAAACAAATATAAAATTGTGCTATGATGGGGGATAAAATTTTACTTGAGATTATATATAAGAAATAACAAAAGACTTAGAGATTTAGCATTATTTAATGCTAAATCTCTAAGTCTTTTGTTATTTCTTTACTGATATATTTGCTCTGTGACTCTAACATTAAGAGCACACATTGAGCTCTCAAACTGCGACAGGTTTTTTTTTTAATAAAACTCTTGTGTCGTAAGGAAGATTTCTTCTCTGGACTTTTGGATTATATATATATATATATATATATATATATATACACCAAACTTATTGGTAAACCCTTGCAGTAAGAAAAAACCTAGTGAATAGTTTGATTGTAAAAATATACTACCAAACATCACCTGGGGTAAAAAAAAAAAAAAAAAAAGACCAAGATGATTGTAACAACCAAAAATAATCGGTTAATACTACAACACTTGGCCAAAAGGAAAAAATTATATATATATATATATATAATATGTAAAAGTTTTGTAGGTACAGAACTTTATCACACGCCAGATTTACAGTATGTGAATTGACGTATTAGGCACATGTTATATATGGGATGTAAATCTGTGTCTCTATATCTTTCGTCTGAAAGTAGAAAGCACGTGGTGTAATGGTTAAAGTCATGGGAAATGGACTCGTTGCCCCGAGTTCAAATCCTGGACGTGGTAATTGCATTTCACTTAGTGCTAATACCCTTGGGAAAGGTATGAATCCTACTCTCCCTCCAGCTATGGGTAAATAGTAGGGCAGACTGGGCTCTTTAACCTTGCTTAGGCAACCGGTCTAGGAGAAGGAAAACTCGGAATTCAAACCTGCTGAACTCCGCTTAAGAAATTGACCTTGTGTCACATCCTGCTCGTGCGGAGGGGTTGGTGTGTGTGTGTGTGTGTGTGTGTGTATATATATATATATATATATATATATATCTTTCGTCTGACAAATTATTCATGTTGAAATAATTTGAATACATTAAAAAGTGGTTGACACAACGTTGGCCTAATTTCCACTTGGATAACAATGGCCATTTCTTTTTTTTTAGTAAGGGATGATTTAACATCACATTTTCAGGTTAAATTGAACTTAACGGACCAAAATTCCACCATCATATAGTCACCCCGCCGAAAGAAAAAAATACCAAAAATCAGGGATTTAACCGAATTTAATGAAATTTTATTAATGAATAAAAAATATAATGCACCAGTTATTTTATTTAAAAACTTTTAGATTTTTTCAGGTCAGTTAACTTTGAACCACATATCATTGAGAATCTGTATTATGCTTCAAAGATATGTGGTTCAAAGTTAACTGAGCTAAAAAATGTAAAAGTTTTTATGGTTGGTTGGTTGGGTTTTACAGCATGTCAACCCCTTGGGTCATTTTATGCCGAATACTTCTATTGGTAAAAAAAAAATGTTTAATGCTGAAAAAGTTTTGAAATAATTTCATTTTTAATGGATAATACAATTTTGTTTATAAACTCATGTTTTCTATTTAACCCATAGATGGGACCCTAACAGGTACTACCACTCCGGATCAGAGTGGACCAGGGAGCAATGGTGATGAAGGGGTGCTCCACATTCCCCAAACTCCAAAACTGGAACCTCACCATCAGATAAGTTTAACGTCATTCCCAGGACATGTAGACCCGCAGCACGCCTTCTAGCACCATATGATAAAAAGGGTTGGGGCTTGCCATAAGGGCAATAGGGTTGGGAAAATCATATAGGTGCTAGGGCTTGATGTGACCAGCCCATTGATCGGAGGGGGCCTCTCCGACCGCCCGTCTAGCCCAAGATAGGGCCAAAGTGGAGTATTGCAAGTCATGGACTGCTCATCCACATGGTTCTATCCTTAAGCATCATGGGTCGCCACCCACGGCAAACAGGTGGCCCCATTGGAGGAGTCTTACCCCTCTGCAGAGGTGCTGTCGGTGCATTCTAACGCCCCACCGACAGGGTGTAAAAGTTTTTAAATAAAATAACTGCTGCATTATATATTTTATTCATTAATATATCAAAACTGAAAATTTCATTAAATTCGGTTAATTCCCTGATTTTTGGTATTTTTTTTTCTTTCGTTGGGGTGACATATGAGGGTGGAATTTATGTCCATTAAGTAGGATTTAACCACATTTTCTTTACAACTTGAAATTTTTTACAAGGACTGAATGGTATATGTGGTAATTTTTTAATCTGTGCTAGTGAAAAGTGGATAGACTGCCTCACTGTCTGGCTGATACCAACTTTAGGCTACCCCGTCGACATTACTTTTTTTTCAACCCCCATTTACCAATAATGAGATAATACTAATTTTGGAAAAGGTTGGTTGGCTGGTATTTAATGGCATGTCAACCCTTTTGTGTTATTTAATGCCAAATCATATATATATATATATATATATGTAAAAAAGGAATAGGAATTGAATCCGACAATATGAGAAAAAAATGAGTAAAGAAAAGAAATGTAGATGGATAAAAATGAATTTAATCGATATCACTTACACGTGTTTCAGTCAGTTTATCAAAATGTATAAGATTATGCTATTATTATTATTAAAATAATCAGATGAAATTGAAATAATATAATAATAATAATAATAGGAAAAATGTAAAAATATCCCGTACACAGAAAGATTTTTTATGACCTTCATCAAAGTGAATTTTTTTTTTTGAGTAGAGAAAAATTTGTTGGAGACAAAACAGAATTTTAAAAAATGTTCGAAAAAAGAATATTTTTTTAATCATTTTTGGAACGCAGAGACCGTTATAAAAATTTATAAAAAGTTTTGGTGGATGGATACAGTTTGTATTGCAAAGAATAAAATTTTATATATATATATATATATATATAAGTAGAGTAAAACAAAAACTCTAAAAATTGTTAACAAACAACCGGCTATTGACGGTGTAAATGAAAAACATGTCCTTCAGAATGGAGATCAAAAGGCGGTGCCTAAAGGTCATATGGTCCGGACATGCTAATTAGAATCCTTCAATCCTTCGTAAATAGAAACACCAATACCATCATGGACAGCTGTTAACTATGAAATGTAAATTAAAATCCTACATTACTTCCTAAATAGAAGCATCAATATAATCATGGACAACTGTTAACTATGAAATGCTAATTAGAATCCTTCACTCCTTCCTAAATAGAAGTCAGTATCAGCCAATCAGCGAGTGAGTCTATCCCCTTTTCATAAGTGCTAGACCAAGGAGAATGTTTTTGCGTATGAGGTGGGGCGCCACACCTACCATCAGCTTCTTACTTTACTGCACAGACCCCTATGCTACTCATTTGCTGAGTTGGCAAGGGCCGGTATCGAACTAGGAACCTTGTGGCTTCTAGCCGAACGCTCTACCGACTGAGCTAACCCGGCCCTTATATGTGTGTGTGTGTGTGTGTTTGTTTATCTTCTTATCCTATCGTCAGAGTAAGACTAAATAATAATAATAATAATAATAACAACAACAACAACAGATTCGATAGAGAATCTAACTAATAATAATAATGATCATAACAACAGATTTGATATATAATCTATATAAATAATAATAACAACAACAGATTCGATGTATCATCTATCTAAATAATAATAATAATAATAACAGATTCGATATATAATCTATCTATCTAAATAATAATAATAACAACAACAACAACAGATTCGATAGAGAATCCAGTCCAATTTGTAAGTTAATGATAATTTTGGGGGATCTGTGTGGGTGGTAAAGTGAACGTCATTTTTTAAAATTGAAACTGCACACACAGATTACATATATATACATATATATATATATATATATTTCTCGTTATTCTGTGATAAAAATTTTTTATCACCTTCCATATACCAACAATGCCCTGAAGATGATCTAATTAATAGATCGAAACACTGCAGCGTCGACCAATAAACTTACCACTCATTTTATTTAAACCTGTGTTTTTTCAATTTTTCTTAATATACTACATACCGTCGGATTCACTTCTTTTTCTTCACACATATATATATATATATATATATATATATATATAAGATATAATGAAAAAACAAAAGATGTTTACAATTGAAATAGCTCATCAGGAGAGAAGTGTGCAAACCTGATGAGCCTATTTCAGTTGTAAACATCTTTTGTTTTTTCATTATATCTTATTCATACTGTCGGATTAATTTCCATTTTATTTTCACACACATATATATATATATATATATATATATATATATATATTACTCCTAAGTTCATCCCAACCAGGCGTGTTTAAAAAAAAAAAAAAAAAAAGAATCTCCCTGGTTTAGCATTAGTGAAAAGGGGACAAACACCTTTGCTGACTGGCTGATACCAAAAATAGGCCACTACTTTATACAAACTGAAATGTAGTAGAGAGGTATTATAGATTTGGAGGGTATTGGGTGGGGCATGGGACCCCAGCAACGGCCCTGCTTATGAGTAGTGCGTGAAATGTCGAATCCATGTTAAATGACCTAAGCCGGAATGTTTTAGGAATGCAGGCATAGGGGTCACAAACTTAAGGACTCAAAAGGGTCATTACACACTGAGGAGTGTCAAAGGGTGCTAATGGGGGGATGTGGTTGAGGGAGGAGGTCTGGTTTGAACCAGTTATAATCTGCAATCAATACAACTAATAGGCTGTTTTCTTTTCTTTTTTTTCTTCTTTTCTTCTTAAAATAAAGATACCTATGATAGTGGCTTGTAAAAATACATCTATAAGATGATTGAGGGGAAGTCATCAGCGTTGTTATTCCTTGGGATCATTGGAAATTTCTGGTTTTCAACAACGAATTTCCTCACCCAAGGGACCAATCGAGGTTGATCAAACCTCGACCCTTTCCCCTCAGCAACTGACCTCGCCTCCTGATGACCATAGATATAGTACTGGTCACCTGACCTCCAGCCAATGGCAATAGCGCTCTCTTAATTTATATTACAACCATTTTATTACTCGAGTTTGATCTTACTACCTGGATGAACGGTTGATGTGAGTTTTCCCCCTCTTTGTAGATTTTTTGTTTTTTAAAGTGGATATATGAATTAGAACAAAATGTAGGCAGATAAACAAGACATGGGTTTGCCACTATAAGCCTAAGTCAAAACACACTGACTCTCCGGTAAAAAAAAAAATCCAGGTGCAGCAGTCTGTAAAGAAGGCCTTATGGGACATGAGAGGATCCATCACTATTGAATTACCTTGAAAAAGTAAACGGGGCTTCCTATATATATAAGGTGTGCTGGAAACAACCACTTATAAACTTGGCATGAACACGTGGATTAAAACCAGCCAATCAACAGCTCAAATACGTGGTTAGTTAACCATCTAATCGCCAATTTGGAAAGCCGTTCATTTGCACGTATCCGCCATTGCAGAATGGACCTGCAACTAAGGACTTTGCTCAATGCAAGGATTCTAATCTAGACTAAGGGAAACCAGGGAAGAAAGAAATTATTCTAATCAACATTAAGGGACACCGAAAAACAATCAAAGAATTCTTCACTAAAGAATTGCAACCAACAAAGCCTTCATCAGATGATGACTCTGGGTTCAGACATAGTTTCAGGGCCCAAGCATCATTACCACTAACCCAGAGTGCCCCAGCAGTATCTCACGATACCACCAGACTTTATCAGTTTGATGTCACATTGTAGGATTGCCATAACCACGCTGATACGGTTAGAGCTTTATCCTGGATTTTTTAAAATGTATTATATATAATCCACAGACACTGTGTTTCAATGTATCATGTCTCTTCAGTGTGGCTAGACATTTGCAGGCTACCTCCAGCCAGGATGGAAATTTGATTGATTTATCATGTCAGGCTTTTCAACCACTCGGCCATCCACACCTACAGACTGGGATGAGACTTTAGGCTGCCCCGATGACTTTATATATATATATATATATATATATATATATATATGATAAGTTGTAAACACGGTATGTTTGGAATGGCTTTTTTGCCGACAATTTTTGGGAGAATATGTGCTTAATTGGAGTCGTACCTAATTTTGAAAATTAATTAATTAATTAATTCAATTAATTAACAAAATTAGGTACGACTCCAATTAAGCACATATTCTCCCAAAATATATATATATATATATATATATATATATATATATATATATATATCTGCTAGGATAGCATAGTCAACGGTGCTTTGTGATTTTCTATATTAGTTTGTCATATTAAAATACAGAGTGCTCAATATCATTTACAGAGCATACACATCTAAGTTAGGGCAGCGTAGACATACTCAACAGTGCTTGGTAACTGTCAGTTTTCGTCATTTTCAAAGTCTTTCCAAGTCGGCGAACAACAAAATTTGAGAAAATAAACACATACACATGTGTGTGTGTGTATGTTGGCACCTCACATAGTGTTCAGTATCGTTGATAGAAAAAGAGCACATATATCTGTTAGGATAGCGTAGTCAACGGCGGTGCTTGGTGATATATAGCTTGTCATAATTATAAATACAGAGTGCTCAATATCATTTACAAAGCATACATATCTAAGTTAGGGTAGCATAGACATACTCAACAGTGCTTGGTAACTGTCAGTTTGTCATTTTCAAAGTCTTTCCAAATCATGCCTCACACATGTATGGTTTGGTTTGTTTTTTTGGTTTGTTTTGTTTTACGGCATATCAACCTCAGTGGGTCATTTAATGCCGATAAAGTTTTGAAATAAATCAATTCTTAATGGATAATACAATTTTTTTATAAATACATTTTTCTATTTAACCATAGATGGGACCCTAACAGGTTCTACCACTCCGGGTCAGAGTGGACCAGGGAGCAATGGTGATGAAGGGGTGCTCCACATTCCCCAAACCTCCAAAACTGGAACCTCACCATCAGATAGAGTTTAACGTCATTCCTAGGACATGTAGACCCGCAGCCACCGCCTTCTAGCATCCATATGATAAAAAGGGGTTGGGCTTGCCATGAGGGCAATAGGGTTGGGAAAATCATATAGGTGCTAGGGCTTGACGTGACCAGCCGATTGATCGGAGGGGGCCTCTCCGACCGCCCGTCTAGCCCAAGATAGGGCCAATGTTCACACATGTATGTCCTCTTAATTAAGCAAGCACTTTGCTTAATGATCTGAATTCAGGCTCGAGGCCTCATCTTTTCAAAAAACCCAACTAGAAAATTTAACATCATACCTTTCTTTATTATTATTATTATCAATAATAATAATAGTAAAAATTCTCGATTTTCGTAGTAGTAGTAGTAATAGTAGCAAAGTTATTTGGCATTGCCTGGGATAAGAATGAAGTCCAACAATAATCTTGTAAGACTGTGTTTTGTTCTTTACTTTGAATGTGCTTACGAGTTTGTTTGTGTATGTGCCAAAAATATCTCTGTATGTGTATGTATCTCTCTCTCTCTCCCCCCTCTCACTCTATGTGTATGTGTGCTGTGTCCTTTTAGAATTAGTATTATTATTATTAATGATTTTATGGGGTTTCATCAATGAAGAAAAATTTCTACGGTTAATTTACAAAAAAAATATATACATAAACAATGTTTACATTCACCATTCCAGAGACGCTGATAGGTATTGTATTTATATGTACAACAAATAGCGGTTTACAGTGTGAACGGCAAGCCTAATTTGCATATTGATACTTAAAATTTGATTTTAATAAATATGTGCTTGGTATTGTTGATTTCTAATTGTTTGGTTTTATCTTAATGAATATGAACAAAAATCTCGGAGACAAATCTTAAAAGAAATCTATTAACAAAAAGAAATAACTGTAATTTTATTATGTACTTCCTAATTTAACTAAATAGTTAAATTAGAAAAGTTTAGCAAGGAAAGACAGGGGTGATGGAAGAGGAAGCTACAGCTGTTATATTTTTCGATTATACTCCTCTCTGTTTCAAATCATTTTATCTGCATTCTTATTTAGTTTCTTTAGACTTTCTAATTTAATATAATATTTTATTACATTAAAACTTAAATACTTGCACTGTTTCAAATCATTTTATCTGCATTCTTATTTAGTTTCTTTAGACTTTCTAATTTAATATAATATTTTTATTACATTAAAACTTGCTCCCAGAGGGTGCATATATTTGCTAGTAAACAATGTTTACATTCACCATTCCAGAGATGCTGATAGGTACACGTCCTGCGTCTCTGACGCAAAAAAATCTAAAAGGACGCAGTAAAATCATATCCATGTGTCCCAGTTTTTATTTTTTCTTCCCTCACCATTTCAAGCTAACTGTAAATACATTCTAATAGTTTCTTTGAAATGAATTACACAGGATAGGTTACAAGGTAGGGGTTAGACGGCTTTAGTTGGGACTCATAAAATTTTCCCTGGTACTCATTCAAAGTAAATATGTGCGTCCCAGGAGGTATTAAATCAAAAAGCTATCAGCATCACTGTCATTCAGTTACATACAAGTCACTTAAATGATATCTGCAATCGGCGATAAATCGACACCTCAATTTGGGGGGGGGAGATTAACTCTTTGACTACCAAATTTTCTTGGTATTTTTTTACATGTACGAAGGGATATTTGGTTTGGTTTGTGGCATATCAACCTCAGTGGGTCATTTAATGCCGATAAAGTTTTGAACTAAATCAATTCTTAATGGATAATACAATTTTTTTATAAATACATTTTTCTATTTAACCCATAGATGGGACCCTAACAGGTACTACCACTCCGAGTCAGAGTGGACCTGGGAGCAATGGTGATGAAGGGGTGCTCCACATTCCCCAAACCCCCAGAACTGGAACCTCACCATCAGATAGAGTTTAACATCATTCCCAGGACATTTAGACCCGCAGTCACCACCTTCTAGCACCCATATGATAAAAAGTGGTTGGGGCTTGCCATCAGGGGCAATAGGGTTGGGAAAATCATATAGGTGCTAGGGCTTGATGTAACCAGCCGATTGATCAGAGGGGGCCTCTCCGACCGCCCGTCTAGCCCAAGATAGGGCCAAAGTGGAGTATTGCATGTCATGAACTGCTCATCCACCTGGGCTCTATCCTTAAGCATCACGGGGTATTTTTTTACCTGTACGAAGGGATATTTCAAAGCTAATACTTTCTATTCACTTCAGAACTAATTCTATTCAAATAAAGTCCTATTATTTTTGTCATATTATTGAATTTCCATTATGAAGTGGAATAAATGAGATGAAAGATGTTTCAGTATCTTATATATATATATATATATATATATATAAGAAAGTAAATACACAAGCGATGTGTTTATGATATGGCTTTATTTAGCCGACAATTTTTGGGAGAATATGTGCTTAATTGAAGTCGTACCTAATTTTGAAAGTTAATTAATTAATGATTAATGAATTAGGCGGGCATACCTATTAAATGTAAGGCTAAACAAATCGAGAAAAATCAATCTCTGTATGTACATTTCGGCCTATTAGGCCTCATCAGCAGAGCTATAGATAGAAAGACCGCCTTGTGCGTGATTCGAAACCGAATGTCAAGCTGTCAGGTGAGTACCGTAACCTCTACACCAACCGGACCTTCTTAGATTTTCCGTTTTGTTTAGAAGTTGGTTCCTATTCCTCTTAAATTAGGTACGACTTCAATTAAGCACATATTCTTCGAAAAATATATATATATATGCGTATATGCATTAGTGTGTATCTCTCTGTGAATTTTTAGTAGAATTTATTGTATGTTAATATTTTCTCAATACTCCCCATAATTTTCTTCATACTAAAAAAACCCAACTAACCCCAAAATCCAGTCAACGACGAATTAAAGCTTACACTTTCTTTGATTTTCACCGACGTGTCTAGCTGAGTACATACACAGGTCGAGCAATATCTCTCAAGCTTGACTAGCCATGTCATTCTTATTTCATTCAGGTTTTTTAAACTTTTTTCTTTAGTTTGGAGGTTGATTTTGAAGGCTATCACAATGCAGGTGTAAAGAATAAGGAAACAATGGTGTTGTGTGTTAACCTGTATTTTATTCTGAAGTTGTCTTGTTATAGCATTTCTAGTTAAACTAGTTAATATTTAATATTTTTGATCGATCTCTCGGTTTTGATAAAATTTTTCGCAGTTTTTATTTTTTTATTTTATTTTTAGTCGGAGTAAGGAACATTATTATTAGTTGATCATCTATTTTTCTTACGTTATAGTTTTTGTTACCGAGAAAATGTATATTTTTAGTTTCATTTTTTATTTTCCTATTTTAGTTTAGAAAGTCGAGAATTTTTGTTTGTTGTACATACACAGGTCGAGCAATATCTCTCAAGCTCGACTAGCCTAATCATTCTTATTTCATTCATGTTTTTTAAACGATTTTCTCTAGTTAGGAGGTTGATTTTGAAGGCTATCACAATGCAGGTGTAAAGAATAAGGTAACAATGGTGTTGTGTGTTAACCTGTATTTTATCCTTGAATTTTTGAGATAAAATCTCTTTTTCAAAAGATCACTGGAACTGAAGTCGTCTTGTTATAGCATTTCTAGTTTAACTAGAAATGCTATAATAAGACAACTTCAGAATAAAATACAGGTTAACACACAACACCATTATTACCTTATTCTTTACACCTGCATTGTGATAGCCTTCTAAATCAACCTCCAAACCAATATATACACAATGCTTCAAGCAAATTATGAAACTCTTATCTTTTTTTCTTTAGATTTTTTTTCTTTCTTCTTTCAGCTTTTTCAGTTTAATACATTAATTTATTGAATTTCCATTATGAAGGGCAGGCCGATGGTAGCTGTAAGTGGTTTGAGGTAAGGGAGGCTCAATGATGGAGTATATAATATTTCTTCAATATCCGATGATATGAAGAGAAAACATTTTCAATACAATCAAAATCATTGCACTATCGTAAATTAAAATAAAGGTTCAAATTACTTACCCTTTTGAGGCCCAGTCGTGATGGAACCCATAATCTTTTTACCCTGGTAAATGGTCTTGGCTCGCACGGTAAAAATGTAAGTTTTATTTTCTTCGAGTTCTTTTGCATGGTAAAACAATTGGTTTCCAGGAACGTTAAGCTGAACCATCTTCCGACCTTCTGTTTAGACAAAAGAAGAAAAGAAGAAAAAAAGAAAAAGTTTTTTGAATCTAGAAGATTGCAAAAGATTCCTAGATTTCAATTCTCAGTTGTAATGTTTTTATATCCGGGACCAATATACAGGGTATTTTTTTTAAATTTGAGATATACAGGGTGTTTAAAAAGGTATTGTTATGTATTAGAAATACATTAACGGAAGATTGCAAGTGGTTGTAATAATAGTTTATTATTACAATAAATGCAAATAACAAAAATGGCTCCCGGACGGCAAGGTAAAAAGTCTCTGAGCGTAAAAGAGGATTGGTAAAGATTACTTATCTTCTGAAGAGTTGTAGCACGTGGGTTTACATCTGAGAATACGAAACAACCTTCGTGGGTGGAGATCACCTCACATCACACTGAGCTAATCTTCTGTTGTTCTTTTATACGTACTCATTTGCATACGTGAGGGATTATCCGGTTACTTCCCTTTACAACAGGTATTGATATCCTTTGAGATATACAGGGTGTTTTAAAAAGGGATTGATATCCTTTGAGATATACAGGGTGTTTTAAAAAGGATTGATATCCTTTGAGATATACAGGGTGTTTTAAAAAGGTATTGATATCCTTTGAGATATACAGGGTGTTTTAAAAAGGTATTGATATCCTTTGAGATATACAGGGTGTTTTTAAAAAGGTATTGATATCCTTTGAGATATACAGGGTGTTTTAAAAGGTATTGATATCCTTTGAGAGGGAGATATACAGGTGTTTTAAAAAGGTATTGATATCCTTTGAGATATACAGGGTGTTTTAAAAAGGTATTGATATCCTTTGAGATATACAGGGTGTTTTAAAAAGGTATTGATATCCTTTGAGATATACAGGGTGTTTTAAAAAGGATTGATATCCTTTGAGATATACAGGGTGTTTTAAAAAGGTATGATATCTTTTGAGATATACAGGGTGTTTTAAAAAGGTATCGATATCTTTTGAACCTCAATTATTATAAAAATTGTTTAACATTATTAATACTGTTGACCATATCTACAGGTATTTGCTTCATACCCCACTTGTATGGGCTGGGCACCAGGCCTCATTTTAATGTGGGCCCGCCCACAAGCCGAAGCTCATAAGTGGGAAAGAACAAAAATTGCGTCAATCACTTTGGCATTCTCCCACAAGGGGGCACCTCAGGCGCTGGGCAATAAACCCAGCCCTGCCCTTTTAAGCCAAGGGGGCAGGTATTGCCTGGGGGGATTGCCCCCTGGGATCGACGCTATTAACTTGTAAAGATCCAGGGCTGAAGCCACTGGACCCCCGGCGTTGACCATATCTACATACTATAAACATGTAATTGTATTTATATATATATAACAAAATAACAGTTTACAGTGTGAATGGGAAGGCTAATTTGCATATTGATATTAAACATTTGAAAACCATTAAGAAGAAATAACGGTAATTTCATTCTTTATTTCCCATTTTAACTAAATAGTTAAATTAGAAAAAATTTGCAATGAAAGACGAGAGTGATGGAAGAGATAGTTTCAGCTGTTCTATTTTTCGATTATACACCCGTGTTAAAAATCATTTCATATGCATTCTTATTTATGCCTTTCTAATTTAATATAATATTTTATTACATTAAAACTTAAATACTTGCACTCTGTTTCAAATCTTTTTATCTGCATTCTTATTTAGTTTCATTAGCCTTTCTAATTTAATATAATATTTTATTACATAAAAACTTAAATACTTGCACTCTGTTTCAAATCTTTTTATCTGCATTCTTATTTAGTTTCATTAGCCTTTCTAATTTAATATAATATTTTATTACATAAAACTTAAATACTTGCACTCTGTTTCAAATCTTTTTATCTGCATTCTTATTTAGTTTCATTAGCCTTTCTAATTTAATATAATATTTTATTACATTAAAATTTAAATACTAGCACCCAGAGGGTGCATATATTTCCTAGTAATAATAAGAAGAATGATAACACATCCATATTTTATGCTTACCGTCTGTGAATTCTTGGTAATAAGTGACTTCGTAGAACTTGATAATGCCATTGGGTCTTTTTGGCTGTGTCCAACTGACATTAAGTGATCTGAGCATGATGCTGAAGAATGTCAGGTTACTTGGAGGTCCAGGAGCTGAAAATAATTAAAACAATGGTCAAAATAGAAGATATAACCAGATATATATGACAGAGTGGGAAAAGTTACAAATTGAGAACTACGCAAGCTAATAATAATAGCCATACTGCCCAAAAATTGAATACTGTATATACTGATGTATAAATCAATACTGAGTATAGGTAATTATAGAAGTAAATCTTGAAAGTAAGGGTTACTCCTGGTCCTGAACAGACTGTGATAGACCAAGACAGATCTGAGCTTGGGCCGTGGGGGACAGACAGATCTGAACCTCAGGCTGAGAGGGACACACAGATATGAATGCAGACAATGAGGGATAGACAGACCGATCTCAACGCGGACCATGAGGGACCAGACTGAAACAGACAGACAGACAGATGATGAACGCGGGAGAGGGACAGACAGACAGAACAGAGGGACAGACAGACAGACCTGAACGCGGGCCGAGAGGGACAGACAGACAGACCTGAACGCGGGCCGAGGGACAGACAGACAGACCTGAACGCGGGCCGAGAGGGACAGACAGACAGACCTGAACGCGGGCCGAGAGGGACAGACAGACAGACCTGAACTGAACGCGGGCGAGAGGACAGACAGACAGACCTGAACGCGGGCCGAGAGGGACAGACAGACCAGACAGACAGACAGACCTGAACGCGGGGGACAGACAGACTGAAACGCGGAGAGGGACAGACAGATCTGAACGCAGACCAAGAGGGATAGACAGATCTGAACCAACTGAGATATCCATTTCTCTTCATTACTGGGCCCATGACAATCACTATTGTATTGAAACTGGGTGAGTACCCACATTATTGGCCCACTCCTATTAATATCATACAGTATGCTTGATGAGTATCATATGGCACACTTGATGAATATGCACAATTACTGGACCCACAATTGTCACTATTGTACGGCACCCAGGACAAGTACCCACCTTTCTGCTCGAGGTCATAAATGCAGGTTTTCAAAATCAATGACTATTTACACACTAACACACACAAATTTTTTTTTTAACACAGTGTTCATCGGTAATCTAAACATTAGCTACATAAATGAGAGTAAACTCCCCTTGTTTGTTTCACTTTGAGGAAGCTGTATGTTTTGGTCGGCCATTTTCATTTAACGGTAAATCTACACTGAAAATATGAATTTGTGTTCTTAATAACAATTAAGTTCATTTCAAATAATGTGCAAGCACAATTAAGAACACATTTAAGTTATTTTATTTCAAAAACTTTTACAGTTTTTTGAACTATGTATTTGTGTGACACACATTTTCAAAGATATGGGTTCAAAGTTAACTGACCTGAAAAAAAAGTAAAAGTTTTTAAATAAAATAACTGGTGCATTATATCTTTTATTCATTAATATATCAACACTGAAAATTTCATTAAATTTGGTTAATTATCTGATTTTTTTTTTTTGGGGGGGGGTCGGTGGGGTGACATACGATGGTGGAATTTAGGTCTGTTAAGTTTGATTTAACCACCATTTCTTTAACTATCAAAAAAACAATTTTTTTACACTTTTCCTCTTTAAAAATTAGTTAACGCCAACACAAAGAACTTGCTGTGTCATTTAGGTTTGGTTTGGTTTGTTTTGTTTTACGGCATATCAACCTCAGTGGGTCATTTAATGCCGATAAAGTTTTGAAATAAATCAATTCTTAAATGGATAATACAATTTTTTTATAAACACATTTTTCTATTTAATCCATAGATGGGACCCTAACAGGTACTACCACTCCGGGTCAGAGTGGACCAGGGAGCAACAGTGATGAAGGGGTGCTCCACATTCTCCAAAACTGGAACCACACCATCAGAGTTTAACGTCATTCCCAGGACATGTAGACCCTCAGCCACCGTCTTCTAGCACCCATATGATAAAAAGGGGTTGGGGCTTGCCATAAGGGCAATGCTGTGTCATTTAAGAGAATTAAAAGTATGTTTACCTCCTTGTTTTGTTCGCACGATAACTTCTTTTGCTAGAGGTCCTTGTCCAGCTGTATTGAATGCCAGGATATTTATTGAATATTTTGAATACATTGAAAGGTTGTCAAGAACTACAAAGATATTCAAAGTTGTCATACTCTTCGTCTTTTCTGGTCTGTCAATGCGATAATACATCACCTGCAAAAAAGAAAAATTAACATTATTTCTCTGAATTTTTTTTTAGATGAGGCTTGATAATTATGCTAAGCATATTTATATATACTAGCAAATATATGCACCCTCCGGGTGCAAGTATTTAAGTTTTAATGTAATAAAATATTGTATTAAATTAGAAAGGCTAATGAAACTAAATAAGAATACAGATAAAAAGATTTGAAACAGAGGGAGTATAATAAAAAATGGAACAACTGAAACTTACTCTTCCATCACTCTCGTCTTTCATTGTTATTTTTTCTAATTTAAGTATTTAGTTATAAGAGGAAGTAAAGAATAAAATGACAGTTATTTTATCTTGTTAATGGATTTCATTCAAGATTCATTGAAGAGATTTTTGCTTATATTCATTAAAATAAAACCAAACAGTTAGAAATCAATAATACTAAGCACATATTTATTAAATTCGATTTTTTAATATTAATATGCAAATTAGCCTTCCCGTTCACATTGTAAAGCGCTATTTTGTTGTATATATAAATATAATTGCATGTTGTTAGTATGTAGATATAGTTAACAGTATTAATAATGTAAGACATTTTTATTAATAACTGAGGTTTAGATAAAAATAAAATCATGGAGAATGTGATGTCAATAACTAAGAGAATTGTGACTTGAGTAGGAATATAGTTTCGGTTACAGACAGAAAAACACACAATCTCCATTATAATAAGATATATACTTTTTGGTTTGGTTTGTTTTACGGCATATTAACCTATAATAGTTCATTTTTTTTTTCCAACTGGAGTCTGTTCAATTGACACCAGTAATTACTTTCCTGCAATGGTCGGTCTGCCACAATGCCCGGCTGTTAAATTACCCATGAACCGGCTAAATACATGTGACCAGACATAGCCAAAAGTAAACATCTTCTCGACTACTATAAGAATATAGTAAAATATTCCTAATTCTATATCTGATGATGGAAGCCAAAGAGTAACAAGTCCTCTAGGTCTCATGAAATAGTCTATTATGCTTTAAATCCAAATCTTCTTTGTTATCTTTCATTATATATATATATATATAATATATATATATGCTCCCCATTCACCTAGTGGGTTGAGCACTTCAGAGGTAATTTCACTGACGATCACCAACTAAGCATTAAGGCAATGCTCTCCTATAAAAAGGATGGAGCATTCTCTGGCAGCTTTTATATACACACAGATGTGTTTATCTATTAGTTAAAAATCCTCTTCCCATTCTGTAGGTGATGATGGCCGAGTGGTTAAGCAGCCTGACCGATGATGAATTGATCGATTTTCCATACCGGTTGGAGGTAGCCTACAACTGTCTAGCCATGTGATACATCAAAACACAGCGTCTGTGAATGACTATATATATATATATATATATATATATATATACAAAAAACAAGATTTGGCATTAAATAACTCACAAGAGTTTGTATGTTATTAAACACCAACCAGCCAACATCCCACACATTCAATTTCAGGGTGAGTTTCCTGTTTTGATTATAATTAGAAAACATAATAAGATAGACTAGCAAATATATGCACCCTCCGAGTGCAAGTATTTTAGTTAAATTTTATAATAAAATATGATATTAAATTAGAAAGGCTAATGAAACTGAATAAGAATGTAGATAAAAAGATTTGGAACAGAAGGGGTATGATTGAAAAATAGAACAACTTTGAAACTAACACTTCCATCATTTTCCGTTACTCCCGTCATTCATTGGTAAATTTTCCTAATTTAAACTGTTTAGTTAAAATAGGAAGTAAAGAATAATATTACAGTTATTTCTTCTTGTTAAGGGATTTCATTTAAGATTTATTGAAGAGATTTTTGCTCATATTCAATAAGATAAAACCAAACAATTAGAAATCAATAATACTAAGCATATATTTATTAAAATCAATTTGTTAAGATCAATATGCAAATTAGCCTTCCCATTCATACTGTAAACCTCTATTTTGTTGTATATATAAATACAATTGCATGTTATTAGTATGTAGATATGGTCAACAGTGTAAGTAATGTAAAACAATTTTATTAATAATTGAGGTTTAAATAAAAATAAAATCATGGAGAATATGATGTAAATAACTAAAGGAATTGTGACTTGTATAGTAATATAGTTTCGGTTACAGATAGACAAACCCACAATCTCCATTATAATAAGATGTAATAAGATAAATATAAATGTAA
>CM042177.1:26051830-26144330 GCA_023376005.1 Doryteuthis pealeii | reverse complement strand
TGCACCAGACGGGGCTACGATAAAATAAAGACAATAAATTACAAAACAAATTATTTGTGTTAACCGATTCAAAATGAACTGAGAATTCAATCCAACTTTCTTTTAAAACAAGTGCTTCTTTCTTTCTGAACTTCAACTATTATATATATATATATATTAATATATATATATATGAGTATAGATAAAAGGATATGAAAACATCGTAAAATGCTGTTAAAGTGAAAACATTTTATAATATTTCTCTGAATGTTTGAGATGAGGCTTGAAGATTAGTATTATCAGCATTATTCGGACTATTGTCCCCATCTTTATTGTTATTTGTTCAACATTTCGGCCGATATACCCTCCGGCCTTCTTCAGGTATTTCTTGTCGAACTCGGGAACCTTCTTTTCGAACTCGGGAACTTTCTTGTCGTATTTGGGAGCCATCACGGAACTTTGAACCTAACCCTTTATTTATTCCATCATATCACCGCTAACCATAGCTGAGGTAGGATTTGTGTTAATTATTTTTCTAACTGCTTTCACTCAGGATTGAACTCGGGTACCAGAGATAACTGTCACTTAGAACTGTTTTAACCTAACTGCCTAATCCACTCGGCCCATGTGTCCAATTGGACAATTGAGTGTGAATTTTGGGAACTTATAAACCTAATGTCTTGATTTGGCTCCCGAATACGACAAGAAAGTTCCCGAGTTCGAAAAGAGATTCCCAGTTCGAAAAGAAGGTTCCCAAGTTCGAAAAGAAATACCTGAAGAAGGCTGGAGGGTATATCGGCCGAAACGTTGTACAAATAACAATAAAGATGGGGACAATAGTCCGAATAACGCAGATAATACTAACATTTTATAACATATTCATAGCTGATATTGAACAATATTTCGATTTTATAAAAATCATCTTCAGAGCTTGTTTATACTCCGTGTTGTTAAGAGCGGAGACAAAAGTCATACGAGTTCAAAACAAAAACCTTGATGTTGCAGAAAAGAAAAAAAACAACTTTTGTCTCCGATCTTAACAACACGGAGTATAAACAAGCTCTGAAGATGATTTTTATAAAATTGAAATATTCTTCAATATCAGCTATGAATCTGTTATAAAATGTTTTCACTTTAACAGCATTTTGTGGTGTTTTCATATCCTTTTATCTATACTCATACCGTTGGATTCATTTCCTTTCTTTTAATTATATATATATATATAGTAGTATAGTGAGAAATTTGAAAAAACACAGGTTTAAATAAAATGAGTGGTAAGTTTATTAGCTGATGCTGCAGTGTTTCGATCTGTCTAGTAGATCTTCCGGGCTTTTGTTGATATAAGGAAAAGTAAAAAATTTTTATCACAGAATAATGAGGAGACTGTGAGAGTCCTTGTTTATCAATCTGGAAATTTGAAATTTGAAGAGAAATGCTGGAAAGGTAGACGGTTTGAAATATGACGTCAAATATTCTTCTTTTATGGTGTGAGAGAGTGTGAGTGTGAGTGAGAGTGTGAGTGAGAGTGAGAGTGAGAGTGTGAGAGTGAGTGAGAGTGAGAGTGAGAGTGAGTGAGAGTGAGAGTGAGTGAGAGGAGTGAGTGAGAGTGAGTGAGTGAGAGTGAGAGTGAGAGTGAGTGTGAGAGTGAGAGTGTGTGAGTGTGTGCGTGTGTGTGAGCAAGAGTGTGAGTGTGAGTGAGTGTGTGAGCAAGAGTGTGAGTGTGTGCGTGTGTGTGTGTGTGAGTGTGAGTGTGAGTGTGCGTGGAGTATGCGTGTGAGTATGCATGTGTGTTGTGCGTATGTATCGAAAAATGACATTGAGCATTTTTCTAGGTGTTTTGTGTGTGCGCGTGTGTGCATATATTTTACGAAGAATTATATATATTTCTTATATCAACAAAAGCCCTGAAGAAGATCTACTTAACAGATCGAAACACTGCAGCGTCAGCTAATAAACTTAACACTCATTTTATTTAAACCTGTGTTTTTTCAAATTTCTCACTATACTACACATCGTCGGATTCACTTCCATTTCTCTTCACACACATTATATATATATATATATATATATATTCTCAATCAAAGCCTGAAGAAGATACCAGAAGATCTGAAACACGTGTTGCATATGTAAGATAAAAAGAATTTTAAAAATTTTTCTGAGAACAAAATACATTTTGCAGACCTTTTTTATAAAATATTGAATTTTCTCCCGTTGGAACCAGAACAACATTCTTTATATAAATATATATAAAGATAATCTAATGAGTCAGACGAACCTACTATTAGTTTCGCATAAAGCTCTTCAGGGCTAAAATCCAAATTTTATTAATGTTGTCCATATCTACATACTAATAACATGCTATTGTATTTATATATACAAAAAATAGCGGTTTGCAGTGTGAACGGGAAGGCTAATTTGCATATTGATATTAAAAATGTGATTTTATTAAATATGTGCTTAGTATTATTGATTTCTAACTGTTTGGTTTTATTTTAATGAATATAAGCAAAAATCTCTTCAATGAATCTTAAATGAAATCCATTAACAAGAAAAAATAAGTGTGATTTTATTCTTTATTTCCTAATTTAACTAAATAGTTTAAATAAGTAAAATTCAGCAATGAAAGACGGGAGTGATGGAAGAGTAAGTTTCATTTCTATTTTTCTATTATACCCCCACTCTGTTTCAAATCTTTTTATCTGCATTCTTATTAGACTTTCTAATTTAATACGATATTTCATTACATTAAAACTTAAATACTTGCACCCGGAGGGTGCATATATTTGCTAGTATGTATAGATAATTTATTTGAATTTAAATTCAACTAAGGAAGAAGGCTGAAGAGTTGAACTGCCGAGAGGTAAGGCTAAAACGAAGAAAGTCAAGAATATGTCCAAACAACTAGTGAGGTAATAACCCCCCACACACACACACTGTGAATTTCCAAACATTTATCTCTAACTTACGTGCATAGCCGACGAAGTAGATGAAAGGTTTACTAGTAGGACTCTGTCCAATTTTATTATATGCAATGACACGGAATTCGTAGTTGACAAATTTGTTCAGGCTTGACAGCTGACACCAAATTGTGGTTTGTTTGGATTTGTACGCAATGTCTTCTTGCTGGAAATCCACAAGGTCATCTTGCCGGTACTGGACAATAAAACCCAAAAGCGGACCATTCCATGTGTTTGGATGGGGTACCTGAAAAAAATAATTTTAAAAAAATTTAAGAATTTTGATAAAAAAAAAAAAAAAAAAAAAAAATCAAAACAAATTTGAAATAAATCAAATTTTTCACAAATTTTGATAAATCTAAAATTTTTCACAAATTTTTGATAAATCTAAATTTTTCACAAATTTTGATAAATCTAAATTTTTCACAAATTTTGATAAATCTAAATTTTTCACAAATTTTGATAAATCTAAATTTTCACAAATTTGATAAATCCAAATTTTTGATAAATCAAATTTTCACAAATTTTGATAAATCTAAATTTTTCACAAATTTTCTAAATTTTCACAAATTTTGATAAATCTAAATTTTTCACAAATTTTGATTAAATCTAAATTTTTCACAAATTTTGATAAATCTAAATTTTCACAAATTTTTGATAAATCTAAATTTTTCACAAATTTGATAAATCTAAATTTTTCACAAATTTTTGATAAATCTAAATTTTCACAAATTTTGATAAATCTAAATTTTCACAAATTTTGATAAATCTAAAATTTTCACAAATTTTGATAAATAAATCACAAATTTTGTTAAAAAAATCTTTGATAAGAAAATTTGATGAACTTTTCAACCACCACTCATACTAATGTATATTTAGCAAATAAAAACCAATTAAAAAAAAATAAAAATAAATAAAACAAAAAAATAAAAATCTCCTCACGTTCCAAGTCACATTAACGGAATCTGTTGTTATGGAAACCACTTTGACATCAGTAGGAGCCTTCTCAGGAACTAAAATGGAAAAAGTAAGTTTTATTTTTTTAAATTATAAAAAGTAATAAAAAATGTTTAAAAAATTATCATGTGTTTGTTAGAAAAAAATTTTGGACATGGAACAGCTGTCCACCATCAACAACCTCCCACGTCTTGTGCTGTCGGTCTGTGTGCAGGTGTGGGTGTTTTGACAGACAAGGAAAGGGTCAAAAGCTGACCTTGATTTAAAACGTGATGAGAAAGTTAATTTAGGGTTTTAAGCAGTCGGCAAGAGAACGGGGCAGACACCTACGATTTTAATTCTGAATGCAAGCAGTTGATTGATTGATTTTAACAGCATGTCAACCCACCAAGGGTTATTTTATGCCAAGCGGTAGTTTGTGAATGATGGTCAAATTTATTATATCTTTTTTCAAGGATTTTTATTGGTTTTGACGATAGGTTGTTTGTTGCTAAGGGGATTGGAAATCAGTTTAAGGGATGACTTTATAGGGCAAATTTTGGTTTGTTTGGTTTGTTTTGTTTTACGGCATATCAACCTCAGTGGGTCATTTAATGCCGATAAAGTTTTGAAATAAATCAATTCTTAATGGATAATACAATTTTTTTATAAATACATTTTTCTATTTAACCCATAGATTGAGAAGCCACATGAACAATTGAGGAGTCAGAGTGGACCAGGGAGCAATGGTGATGAAGGGGTGCTCCATATTGCCCAAACTTCCAAAACTGGAACCTCACCATCAGATAGAGTTTAACATCATTCCCAGGACATGTAGACCCTCAGTCACTGCCTTCTAGCACCCATATGATAAAAAGGGATTGGGGCTTGCCATAAGGGTTGGGAAAATCATATAAGTGCTAGGGATTGATGTGACCAGCTGATTGATCCGAGGGGCCTCTCCGACCGCCCGTCTAGCCCAAGATAGGGCCAAAGTGGAGTATTGCAAGTTATGAACTGCTCATCCACCTGGGTTCTATCCTTAAGCATCACGGGTCACCACCCACGGCCAACAAGAGGTGCACTTGGTGCATTCTAACGCCCCAGCTGACAGGGCGGTGGGGCAATAGGAACTAAGAGACAAGAATATGTGCTACTAGTAAAGAAATATTATAAAATGTTTCTTATTCCTCTTGTTCAGTGATCACCAAACCTTTTTCACAGTAGGCTGGATAATTGAAAAAATAACGAGCACAGGCCACATTATTATTACTAGCAAATATATGCACCCTCCGGGTGCAAGTATTTTTAGTTAAATTTTATAATAAAATATGATATTAAATTAGAAAGCTACTGAATAAGAATGTAGATAAAAAGATTTTGAACAGAGGGGGTATGCAACTTTGAAACTAACTCTTCCATCTTTTTCCGTTACTCCCGTGTTTCATTGGTAAATTTTTCCAGTTATTTCTTCTTGTTAGGGATTTCTTTTAAGATTTATAGAGGAGATTTTTGCTCATATTCAACCAAACAATTAGAAATCAATAATACTAAGCATATATTATTAAAATCAATTTTTAAAGATCAATATGCAAATTAGCCTTCCCATTCACACTGTAAACCTCTGTTTGTTGTATATATAAAATACAATTGCATGTTATTAGTATGTAGATATGGTCAACAGTGTAAATAATGTAAAACAATTTTATTAATAATTGAGGTTTAAATAAAAAATAAAATCATGGAGAATATGATGTAAATAACGAAAGGAATTGTGACTTGTATAGTAATATAGTTTCGGTTACAGACAGAAAAACACACAATCTCCATTATAATAAGATGTTCAATACTTGCTAGCCAGAATGAAAGCTCTGAGAAAAAGATGTAAAACAAAATGTATCTTTCCATGTTATATTCATGGATGAGTGATGTAAGATGCACAAAAAGAAATTTAACCAACATATTTATTTTCAAATTAGCAGAAATGTTTAGTGAGATTTGTGAAGTTTGCCTTTCAAGAAAATGTCAATGTTTTGTTTGGAATTACTACATCCAATCAATCAAGAGAATTGCTTTCAATGTTTATCAGTCAATTTGTTCGATGGGTTGAGTCCGTGGTTGGTATAGCTAATAGGTCAATTTGCATACTGGTTTTAACAAAACTGGGTTTAATAAATAATTAGTTGGTGTTATTGATCTCTAATATTATTATTTTATTCTCCAGCGTATTGAAATCAATCCTATGAATGATTTTATATAGAAACCAATTAAAATATAATCAAAATAAGCGTAATCTTTTTATATGTGTTCTTATTTAATTTTGCTAGTCTTTCTAATGTGACGTATCTTCTGAATTATATTCAATTTATATATATATTTTATACATAATTTGAAGATACAAGCTCACATATTAACAGTGAAAGCATATGGTATAATGGTTAACGTCATGGAAATGGACTCGTCGCCCCGAGTTCAAATCCTGGATGTGGTAATTGCATTTTCACTTAGTGCTAATACCCTTGGGAAAGGTATGAATCTTACTCTCCCTCCAGCTATGGATAAATAGTAGGGAAGACTGGGCTCTTTAACCTTGGTTAGGCAACCGGTCTAGGAGAAGGAAAACTCTGAATTCAAGTCCATGAAGATTTAGTAAGATTAACATGATATTTAAATGATATCAGAATATCCCGCATTCCTTTACATTTAATCTTCTATTTCCTGTGGGTCAAAAGTTTATATACTTAATATTTTGTAGTGTGGCCCCTCAATTGTTTCACATAGCTTAATTGTTTTAAGTGTCCTTTATTGTTTTATGTGACCTCTCAATTGTTTTACGTGGCCCCCTAATTGTTTTACGTGGCCCCCTAAATTGTTTTATGTATCCTCTCAATTTATTTACGTTGCTCCTTAATTGTTTCATGTGGCTCCTCAATTGTTTCATTGTGGCTTCTCAATTGTTTCATGTGGCTTCTCAATTGTTTTACGTGGCCCCTAATTGTTTTACGTGGTCCCCTAATTGTTTTATGGTAATCCTCTCAATTTATTTACGTTGCTCCTTAATTGTTTCATGTGGCTCCTCAATTGTTTTACGTGGCCCCCTAATTGTTTTACGTGCCCCTCAATTGTTTTACGTGGTCCCCTAATTGTTTTACGTGGTCCCCTAATTGTTTTATGTATCCTCTCAATTTATTTACGTTGCTCCTTAATTGTTTCATGTGGCTCCTCAATTGTTTACGTGGCCCCCTAATTGTTTTACGTGGCCCCTCAATTGTTTTATGTATCCTCTCAATTTATTACGTTGCTCCTCAATTGTTTCATGTGGCTTCTCAATTGTTTTATATATCCCCCTAATTATTTTACGTGGCCCCCTTATTGTTTTAAGTGGTTTCAGTTGTTCTATGTGGCCCCCTAATTGTTTTATGTATCCTCTCAATTGTTTCACTTGGGTTCTCAGTTTATTTCACATGGCATTATGTGTAAAAAGACGACGGGGTGGCCTAAAGTCGGTATCAGCCAAACAGCGAGCGAGTCTATCCCCATTTCAATAGCGCTAGACCAAGGAGATTATTCTAGCATCTGAGGTGGAGCACCACACCTACCATCAGCTCCTTACTTTACCGCACAGATCCCTGTGCTACTCATACGCTGAGTTGGCGAGGACCGGTATCGAACTAGGAACCTTGTGGTTTCTAGCCGAACGCTCTACCGACTGAGCTAATCCGGCCCATCTTCCCTATTTAAATGAATATTCAATGTTTTTTGAAAACAAAAATGACAACTAATCAAACTTACCATCTTGTAATGTGCTGACGTCAACGGAACTGTTGCTGAACGGACTTGTTCCAATGTCATTTGTGGCAGCAACTCGGAATCTGTATGTTGTGTTAGGCTTCAGGCTGTAACGAAGGGAGACAACTCTTGTGAGTGAGGATTTAAAACAATTTAGCTGATGAAAGTCAATAGTATCTATCTATCTATGTATCATTTGTACATATCTATCTATCTATTACATTTTGTACATATCTATCTATCTATTTATTTCTGGGAGAATATGTGCTTAATTGAAGTTGTACCTAATTTTTGAAAATTAATTAATAATTAATGAATTAGGTGGGCATACCTATTCAAATGTAAGGCTAAATAAATCGAGAAAAATCAATCTCTGTATGTACATTTCGGCCTATTAAGCCTCGTCAGCATGGCTATAGACAGGAAGACTGCTTTGTGCGTGATTTGAACCCTGACTGTCAAGCTGACAGGTGGGGACTCTAACCATTACACCAGCTGTTTTTTTCCCCGATTTTTCGTTCGTTTTGAAGTAGGTTATATTCCACTTATGGTGACTTTTCTATCTATCATTTTGTACATATCTATCTATGCTAGTAAGAATTGATTAATGCAGAACAAAAAAAACCTAAGAAATGAGAACTCACCCTGTCACAACAAAGGTCGTAACATCAGGAGGGACCACACCCGGAACAGTGTCCCAGTCTTCTCCTTGATCTGTCGTCTGGAATTGAATGGTGAAATTACGCAAGGGGCCGTAGCCATCATTACCATTTTGCCAGCTGATGGGAACCGCCCTCGCTTTAACCTGGGACAAAATTATCGGTTTTGATGGACTCTCAGGGGCAGCTGAAAAGAGAAAACATAGTTGATTGAAATTAAAGAGAAATATAACAAGGTCTTCTGTTGACAGGGACAATTTTAGTGTAAATGAAAGAAAGTAATGAAAAAATAATAATACCATACACAATCTATATATATAAAAGAAAGTTTTTGGTATGTACGTGTCGACCTGTAACTCAGAAAAGAGGAGTCACTCAGATTTGAAATCCTGTATATAGATTAATATCCTAACTAAGAAACACGCCAAATTTGGTTATTGATTTTTACTAATTAAGGGATATAATTAATTAATTAAGCCAAAATCACCCAATTTGCAGAACTGTCCGTATACCAGCACCTGCTGATAATAAAATATTGTTCACTGCCTGGTTTTTACAGCAATACCAGCAGTGAAGTTTAATTTTAGTGAATAGATTTTGTAGTCTAAGTCGTTCCGCTCGGGATTTATTGCCTATTTTTTGTCCAATCTTAAAAATATTTATATGGTTGGAAAGAAAAGAAAATAATATTTGTAAATATGTAATTTGTATGCGTTTTTATCTGTTGAATTATTTTTTACAGCGAATTAAATAACAAATCAAATGAAAACTTTGTTCATCGTTCGTCAATTGTAAACAAAGCCTTTTTTATTTTTCATAATCGCGTTAATTTACTTATTTTAATATTAGAAATACAAATAAAATCAGGATACTAATGCAGAATAGTGTGCAAGAGATAATACCGTTAGATTACCTAATAGATTTCATGGAAATACCTGAAAAATCAAATTGTTATCAAATTTATAATATAGTATACTTTACTATAATAATTTGACATTCGATCAGCTACGCTTTGTATTAATAATGTTATTCTTTTTTAAGATTATTTATCGTTTTACATAAATTTGATTACTTTATTTAATTCATTTTTTTTTTTAATATTAATTTGAAGTTTAGCAAATCGCGTCATGTATATTTTATTTAAAAAATAGTTATTCATTGAATTAAAATTTTTTATTATATCATTATGTGGTGTCATTCCCTCAAATCTGACGAGAGGAAAATTCCCTGACCTCCGACCAGGCCAGATTAAATTAAGATCTTTTTTACGTGGTGATTTTTATGGGTCATCCTGCAAGGATTGAACTCGCTATTCAGTAGTAATAGATCTGCAAACGATTATTAAACCATGTTTTTATCTCCTCTACCTGGGTTTCGCCGGGTAGCTGCTGCTAGTATATATATATATATATATATATATATATATATATATATTAAAGTGTAGGTTCCAGCTATGCTTCTTACACGAATGTACAGATTCTCTTTTCTTTTTGTCTGGTTACTGGATGCTAGTAACAGCCATCCAGTGGAGGTGAGTATGATGTTTATTCTGCATGGTACAACAAGACTGCTGATTTTAAAGTGGATACTCACATCTATATAAACTGAACATTTGACTGTGTTCAAGCATTTAGTGGAGAGCGTATTTGGTTACATTCTCTTTTCTTTTTGTCTGGTTACTGGACGCTAGTAACAGCCTTTGAGTGAAGGTGAGTATAATGTTTATTCTACATGGCAAGCAAACATCAGACTGATGATTTTAAAGTGGATACTCACATCTATATAAACTAAACATTTGACTTTGTTCAAGCATTTAGTGGAGAGCGTATTCGATTACGTTTTCTTTGTCTGGTTATGTATATATGGTTGCTGGATGCTAGTAACAGCCTTCCCAGCAAACACCAAGATAATCAAAGAGTATGTTGTGAGGATCCAGACTTGGTAGATGGTTTCAATAGAAGATTGAACTATTCCACTTGTGTATTTGGGTCAAGTCCACTTTCTTGATCCTGATTGGCTGCTGGTTTTAAAGTGGACATTTTCATCTAATATAAACTGAACATTTGACTGTGTTAAAGCATTTAGTGGAGAGTGTATTTGGTTATGTTCTCTTTTCTTTTTGTCTGGTTTCTGGACGCTAGTAACAGCCTTTGAGTGAAGGTGAGTATAATCTTTATTCTACATGGCACAGCAAACATCAAGACTGATGATTTTAAAGCGGACTTTCATCTATATAAACTGAACTTTGACTGTGTTCAAGCATCTAGTGGAGAGCGTATTTGGTTACGTTCTCCTTTCTTTTTGTCTGGTTACTGGATGCTAGTAACAGCCATCCAGTGGAGGTGAGTATGATGTTATTCTACATGGTACAACAAACTGCTGATTTTAAAGTGGATACTCACATCTATATAAACTGAACATTTGACTGTGTTCAAGCATTTAGTGGAGAGCGTATTTGGTTACATTCTCTTTTCTTTTTGTCTGGTTACTGGACGCTAGTATCAGCCTTTGAGTGAAGGTGAGTATAATGTTTATTTTACATGGCACAGCAAACATCAAGACTGATGATTTTAAAGCGGACACTTTCATCTAATATAAACTGAACTTTTGACTGTGTTCAAGCATTTAGTGGAGAGCGTATTCGATTACGTTTTCTTTGTCTGGTTATGTATATATGGTTACTGGATGCTAGTAACAGCCTTCCCAGCAAACACCAAGATAATCAACGAGTATGTTGTGAGGATCCAGACTTGGTAAATGGTTTCAATAGAAGATTGAACTATTCCACTTGTGTATTTGGGTCAAGTCCACTTTCTTGATCCTGATTTAAAGTGGACATTTTCATCTAATATAAACTGAACATTTGACTGTGTTAAAGCATTTAGTGGAGAGCGTATTTGGTTATGTCTCTTTTCTTTTTGTCTGGTTACTGGATGCTAGTAACAGCCATCCAGTGGAGGTGAGTATGATGTCTATTCTACATGGTACAACAAACTGCTGATTTTAAAGTGGATACTTTCATCTGTATGAACTGAACATTTGACTTTGTTCAAGCATTTAGTGGAAGAGCGTATTCGGTTACGTTCTCTTTTCTTTTTGTCTGGTTTCTGGACGCTAGTAACAGAAAATTCAAAATTCAAATTTACTTACATCGGTCCTTCATTGTGAAAACTAGAACAACAGCTGGTTTTCCCCAACCAATGTTAGTTTTTGCCGATACGCTGAAGTTGTAGTATGTTTCTCTCAGCAGACCGGATGCCGTGAATTCGTGCACAGTTGCGTTCACTTCTGTGGAATTCTGCTGCCTGCTGTTAGGCTTATCTCGAAGGACATAGGACACTCGGTAACCGGTGATAATACCATTGGGTTTGGCTGGGGGTGCCCACACAATTCGAGCCATTCTGTAAGTTACTACTGGGAAATAAATTATAATTGGCGGGTCAGGTTCTGAAAAAGAAAATCAAGAAAATTCCGTTAGAAAAACTTGTTGGCCAATGCAATTTCTATAGTAAAAACAATATGATAATGCCTGCCTCTCTCTCTCTCTATATATATATATATAATATATATATATATATATATATATATATTCTCTTGTCAAGATTATTTTCTATAATTATCGAATTTTATACGATACATGCATTATAATTGCCTTCAAGCAAAAATATAAATAATAATTTATTCAACATTGCTTCTATAAAAACAAACGTCCAAAAATCTTATTCACTTCGCCGAAGAGCTTACGGCCGGGTTTGTTTACTAAATAAACGTCCACTTGCCTACTATGGCAGGGGCGTGTAATAGTTTCATTGACAAGGTTAATTTCGCAGGGATTGTTCGCTATGTACCGGCGGCCGAACGGATATGGTCTCTGACTATGCCTGTGAAGTCCCGGTTTCGATTCCTGTCGGAGGGGAGTCGTTAGTATACATCGCTGAAGAGACTTAATAAAGTCGAAACAGTCTGTACGGTGTTCTGCATAGCGAGCCATCCTTTGCGGGATTCTCTTGTCAAGATTATTTTCTATAATTATCGAATTTTATACGATACATGCATTATAATTGCCTTCAAGCAAAAATATAAATAATATATATATATATATATATATATATATATATATATATAGGGTCATCCACAGACACGTGTTTCGACTTATCAAGTCTCTTCAGTGTGGCTAGATATTTTGTAAGCTACCTACAGCCGGAATTGAAATCCGATCGGTTGGGTGTCTGTCCGGCACCTTAACTATTAGGCTGTCATCACTTACAGAATGCGAAGAGGATTTTAACTGTTTTAATACACACATCGCTTTGTATGTAAAGGCAGTCACAGAGTGCTCCATTCCTTATATATAGAAGAGCGTCGCGTTTACGCTTGAATTGGCGGCCGTCAGTGAAATCCCCCCCCCAGAGTGCTCAACCCTAGGGGGTGGGGAGATATATTTTGGGGAGAATATGTGCTTAATTGAAGTCGTACCTAATTTTGAAAATTAATTAATAATTAAGGAATTAGGCGAGCATACCTATTCAAATGTAAGGCTAAACAAATCGAGAAAAATCAATGTCTGTATGTACATTTCGGCCTATTAAGCCTCATCAGCAGAGCTATAGACAGAAAGCAGATGTTGATGAGGCCTAATAGGCCAAAATGTACATACAGAGATTGATTTTTCTCGATTTGTTTAGCCTTACATTTGAATAGGTATGCCCGCCTAATTCCTTAATTATTAATTAATTAATTTTCAAAATTAGGTATGACTTAAATTAAGCACACATTCTCCCATGAATTGTCGGCTAAATAAAGCCATATCAAAAACACATTGTTTACTTCTCATCTTATTATAATGGAGATTGTGTGTTTTTCTGTCTGTAACCGAAACTATATTCCTACTCAAGTCACAATTCTCTTAGTTTTTGACATCACATTCTCCATGATTTTATTTTTATCTAAACCTCAATTATTAATAAAATTGTCTTACATTATTAATACTGTTAACTATGACTACATACAGACAACATGTAATTATATTTATATATAAAACAAAATAGCGGTTTACAGTGTGAACGGGAAGGCTAATTTGCATATTAATATTAAAAAATCGAATTTAATAAATATGTGCTTAGTATTATTGATTTCTAACTGTTTGGTTTTATTTTAATGAATATAAGCAAAAATCTCTTCAATGAATCTTAAATGAAATCTATTAACAAGATAAAATAACTGTCATTTTATTCTTTACTTCCTCTTTTTAACTAAATGATTAAATTAGAAAACATAACAATGAAAGACGAGAGTGATGGAAGAGTAAGTTTCAGTTGTTCCATTTTTTATTATACTCCTCTGTTTCAAATCTTTTACTATACTCCCTCTGTTTCAAATCTTTTTATCTGTATTCTTATTTAGTTTCATTAGCCTTTCTAATTTAATACAATATTTTATTACATTAAAACTTAAATACTTGCACCCGGAGGGTGAATATATTTGCTAGTCTAGATAAATAAATATATATAAACAAGGGTATGTACACAAATTATATATATCAGGAAAAATGGAAGTGAATCAAATGACAAAACAAGATGTTCAGATGAACTATATTGTAGGTGCCAATGTTATAACATTTCGGTTTGTTTAGCAAACCATCATCAGGGCATTCATTTATATGGAAAAAAAACTTTAAAAAAAAAAAAACCAATAAAAAATGGTAGTTTGTAAGTTCTTTTGCTTTTTGTTTTTTTTAAATTTTAGTGCGTTGTGGCTTCTGAATAGTTGGGTAATATTCAGAAGCCACAAACTTTTTTCCAAATAAATGAATGCCCTGATGATGGTTTGCTAAACAAACTGAAATGTTATAACATCAGCTCATAATATATATATGTAAACACGGTTTGTTTGGAATGGCTTTTTTGCCGACAATTTTAGGGAGAATAAGTGCTTAATTGGAGTCGTACCTAATTTTGAAAATTAATTAATTAATAATGAATTAGGCGGGAATACCTATTTAAATGTATGGCTAAACAAATCGAGAAAAATCAATCTCTGTATGTACATTTCGGCCTAGCCATACATTTAAATAGGTATTCCCGCCTAATTCATTATTAATTAATTAATTTTCAAAATTAGGTACGACTCCAATTAAGCACTTATATATATATATATATATATATATATATATATTATATATATATATATAAAAACATGTGTATGTGTGTATATATATATATATATATATATATATATATATATATATAAACATGTGTATGTGTATATATATATATAAAACATGTGTATGTGTGTATATATATATATATAAACATGTGTATGTGTGTGTATTATATATATATATAAAACATGTGTATGTGTGTATATATATATATATATATATAAAACATGTGTATGTGTGTATATATATATATATATATATATATAAAACATGTGTATGTGTGTATATATATATATATATATATATATATAAAACATGTGTATGTGTGTATATATATATATATATATATATAAAACATGTGTATGTGTGTATGTATATATATATATAATATATATATATATAACATGTGTATGTGTGTGTATATGTGTTATGTGTGTGTAATATATATATATTATAATATATATAAACGTGTATGTGTATGTGTA
Source organism: Doryteuthis pealeii (assembly GCA_023376005.1). NCBI lineage: Eukaryota > Metazoa > Mollusca > Cephalopoda > Myopsida > Loliginidae > Doryteuthis > Doryteuthis pealeii. The sequence continues at coordinate 26,129,365 of CM042177.1, read as the reverse complement.
TTGTATATATGTGTATGTGTGTATATATATATATATATATATATATATAAAACATGTGTATGTGTGTATATATGTGTTATATATATTATATATATATATATATATATAAAACATGTGTGTGTGTGTGTGTATATATATATATATATATATATATATATATATATACACGTGCACATATACATTTAATAATATCTATATGTACGTACAATAATCTGTGTGTGTACATGTGTATAATTTATATAAAATAACATACCATCTTCTCGTGTTCGAATAGAAAGTTTTGGCTTGCTTGGTACCCCATCTCCCATCTTTGTGAATGCTAGGACTTGTATATCATACATAACATATTTCAGAAGATGTTTGAGGGTGATAATATTTGTGTTGTTGCTTACAGTCCGGAACTTTGGGGATTCTTTTGTTTCCTTTGATTGATAGATAACCTTGGAGAAAATAAATAAATAAAATGGCTTGGGATGAATTCACAGAGCTTACCAGAATTATTTAAAAAGATAAAACAAAAAAAACACCTTTTTAGATTTTTTACAGAGAAACTTTTACAAGTTGGTGTTACATGGAAAATATTTGTCTTGAAAAAAATTGATTCAAGAAAAATTTTATAAAGTAATTAAAGAAAAAGAAATAGATTTTAAAAAATGGACAGAAAATAGACATATTTTCAAAAAATGGACAGAAATAGATTTTCAGAAAAAGGGCAGAAATAGATTTTCAGAAAAAGGAACAGAAATTGACAGATTTTCAGAAAACAGAAATAGACAGATTTTCAGAAAAAGGGACAGAAATTGACAGATTTTCAGAAAAAGGAACAGAAATTGACAGATTTTTCAGAAAAAGGAACAGAATTGACAGATTTTCAGAAAAAGGAACAGAAATTGACAGATTTTCAGAAAAAGGAACAGAAATTGACAGATTTTCAGAAAAAGGAACAGAAATTGACAAATTTAAAAAAGGACAGTAACAGACAGATTTCAGAAAAGAGAATATTTATGAAGAGGACAGTAATTGATATAGCCCATACATTGGCAAAAAAGGACAGACATCCACAGACAAAGAAAAAAAAAAAGGACAGAAATTGAAAGATTTAAGGACAGATATAAATGAAAGTGAGTATACTTGGAATTGATACACAAGTATAAAATACTGTGCTAGCAAAGGTTTCAATGTGCAATTTTTTATTGTGTTAGAGCAATATTCAAACAGAAATCAGATCATTATGTTACATAATCTATGCATAGATTATTGTCAACCCCCTGTATTTCTGAAGGGGTGGCCTCTTTTCATATCATGGGTGGGACTTTCCATGGAATATTACAGAAAGCCCGCCAAATTACATGAAGTCACGTGGGACCTGGTTGGCTCTCAGTTTCAGCTTGGACATCAGGCAGAGAAGATATATCTGCTTTAGCTGGAGCTCACTGCACACGCGTGTTGTTAGTTAGAGAAATATGTTTAGTTAAGTAAATAAAGGTTTAAATAAATAATATGGTTTTGTGGTTGATGAATGTCTTGGCAACAAGACTGACCTAGAAGAAGAAATAAATCAAGGACGATCAACCAGCAAGAACAGAGACGTTAGAAGTCCAGACGCTAGAAGAAGAATGTAAGATACCAAAGATGAGCAGAAGAATAATAGAAGTAAAGAGAGTATACAACACAACAACCTCTGCTTAAATATGAGATCATCCAAGATGCAAGGCAAAAAAAAAAAAGCAAATCTATATTATCTTATGTTGCTTAATTGTTGAGTTCTTATTTGTCCTATTTCATTTCACCTAATTTTAAAAATGAAACATTACAAATGGTTAAATGCCCAACATAAAATTAAAATGAATTATGGGAATACCTTTATGATATAATTTTAAATAGTTTCCAGATTTTCAACATTCTTGTCAACACATTCTTAGACTGGTAGTCTGGTGGGGATTTCGGAATAAAATATCATCTAAAGCAAATCGAAGTCTTGGGTTATTATCTAAAAACTACCAATGACACAGGACTTCTGATAAAGAGAAATCCCCAATGGAAGACCAGACACGAAGTCCCCAGGACGAAGTCCAGACGCTTAGAAGAAGAACGTAAGATACCAAAGATGAGCAGAAGAATAATAGAAGTAAAGAAACGGTATACAACAATTATAGTAGAGATTAAAACTTTTAAAAATTGATTTTAAAACAAAATATTGAAAACACAGTACATATCACAAGTACATGTTAATAAACAGATCTGGAGGTAGCAAGGTACCTCATTTTAAGGCAAAAAAATGTACGTTCTTTTGCTCACCTTGTAGCCGAGAATAAAGCCATTCTGATCAAAATGAGGTACATCTCCCCATCTGATTCTAATTGTTGTAGATGAGAGGGCCTTCCCAGTTACATTACTCGGACCAGCTGAAGGAACTAAAAAGAAAAGAAAAAATGGAAATATAAAAGAAGTCCAGTTTAGTTTGTTTTGTTTTACGGCATATCAATGTCAGTGGGTTATTTAATACCAATAAAGTTTTGAAAAATTTATTCTTAATAGATACACAATTTTTGCTTATAAACACATTTTTCTATTTAACCCAGAGATAGGACCCTAACAGGTACTACCGCCCAGGGTCAGAGTGGACCATGGAGCAATGGTGATGAAGGGGTTCTCCACATTAGCCAAACCTCCAAATCTGGAACTTTACCATTAGACAGTGTTTTTTTGTTTTTGTTTTGTCTTGTTTTATGGCATATCAACCTCAGTGGGTCATTTAATGCTTATAAAGTTTTGAAATAAATCAATTCTTGGATAATACAATTTTTTTATAAATTCATTTTTCTATTTAACCCATAGATGGGACCCTAACAGGTACTACCGCCCAGGGTCAGAGTGGACCATGGAGCAATGGTGATGAAGGGGTGCTCCACATTCCCCAAACCTCCAAATCTGGAACATCACCATCAGATAGGGTTTAACGTCATTCCCAGGATATGATGACCCTCAGTCATCGCCTTCTAGCACATATATGATAAAAAGGGTTGGGGCTTGCCATAAGGAAAATAGGGTTGGGAAAATCATTTAGATGCTAGAGCTTGACGTGACCAACCGATTGATCAGAGGGGGCCTCTCCAACTGCCCATCTAGTCCAAGTAAGTGGAATATTGCATGTCATGGACTGCTCAACCACCTGGCTTCTATCCTTAAGCATCACGGGTCACCACCCACGGCCAACAGGGGGCCAAATTGGGGGAGTCTTACCCCTCTGCAGAGGTGCAGTCGGTTTCACAGCTGAATAACTTTATATTTTGTGGGTTTACTTATTTGTAAATTTTTCTTTAGCAGATTGAAGATGAAATTGATGCCAGTATACTAGAGGTGAATGCTTTTTTGATTTTTAAATATCTTCGAATATAAATCAAATCTTCATACTTTATACACAATAAGCGTGATATTCAATGTATATCTATATTTACTTTGTTGTTAATTGTTTTATTTTTGTAATTTCCTCCGGACATACATGCACACAACTGCCCTTTATATATGTCAAAGCCTCCATGCTTCCTGTAGTCTGCCAACACTATACCTGATACCCCTCTCCGCAACACATACATGTATATTATTACTGTACACTGTTCATGTTCCTGACACTAATACATTATTCTGTGTACTAGACATGTGACTTTGATGAGTTGTGGTGCACGTGAGCACTGTACACATACATGTATATTATTACTGTACACTGTTCATGTTCCTGACACTAATGCATCATTCTATGTACTTGACATGAGACTTTGATGAGTTGTGGTACACCTGAGCACTGTACACAATAAATTTCATTATTATTACTAGCAAATATATGCACCCTCCGGGTGCAAGTATTTAAGTTTTGATATAATAAAATATATTAAATTAGAAAGGCTAATGAAACTGACTAAGAATGCAGATAAAAAGATCTACAACAGAGGGGGTATAATCGAAAAATAGAACAACTTTGAAACTAACTATTCCATCATTTTCCATTACTCCCCTCTTTCATTGGTAAATTTTCCTAATTTAACTAGTTAAAATAGGAAGTAAAGGATAATATTACAGTTATTTCTTCTTATAAATAAATTTCTTTTAAGATTTATCCACGAGATTTTTGTTTATATTTCTTAAGATAAAACCAAACAATTAGAAATCAATAATACCAAGCACATATTTATTAAAATAAAATGTTAAATATCAATATGCAAATTAGCCTTCTCGTTCAAACTGTAAACCGCTATTTTGTTGTATATATAAATACAATTGCATGTTATTAGTACGTAGATATGGTCAACAGTATTGATAATGTAAAACAATTTTTATTAATAACTGAAGGTTTAAAAGAATGAAAATCATGGAGAATTTGACGTAAATAATTAAGGGAATTGTGACTTGAGTAGTAATATAGTTTCGGTTACAGACAGAAAAACACACAATCTCCATTATAATAAGATTATTATTATATACTCACCAGATTCCATAGTTTTCTGCATTACAATTGGACTAGAAGGACTCTTGCCGACAGAATTAAAGGAATTCATTTTTACTTCATATTCAACCCACTCGTTGAGGCCTGTTAAAATATAACTGTAGTTATTCACTGCATTTTCCAGAGGAATGATGTTCCACTTGGTATTCGGGTCTTTCATTCTGTAGAAGATGTTGTAGCCACGGGGTTCTCCATTCCAATCCTGTTTGGTCAATAACTAAAAAGAGAAAAAAAAACAATAGACAATTATTGGTTTGGTTTGTTTTACGGCATATCAACCTCTGTGGGTCATTTAATGCCGACAAAGTTGTGAAATAAATTCATTCTTAATACATAATGCAATTTTGTTCATAAACTCATGTTTTTTCTATTTAACCCATAGATGGGACCCTAACAGGTACTACCACTCCGGGTCAGAGTGGACCAGGGAGCAATGGTGATGAAGGGGTGCTCCACATTCCCCAGACCTCCAGAACTGGAACCTCACCATCAGATAGAGTTTAACGTCATTTCCAGGACATGTAGACCCTCAGTCACCACCTTCTAGCACCCATATGATAAAAAGGGGCTGGGGCTTGCCATAAGGGCAATAGGGTTGGGAAAATCATATAGGTGCTACGGCTTGACAAGACAATTATTGCTGAACAGACAAACCAACATAAATTTATATATAGACATACTAATATAAAAGTTTGAATTGGTTAAATAATCTGTTTCAACTGAAAAAAATGATCATATCTTATAAAAACTAAAAAGAGTGACAAAACTAATAAAAAGAGTAAGAAATTACAGGGAGAGATTAGAGAAATTAGGAGTAACTTCTTTACTAGAAAAAACAGTAAGAGGTTATCTAATCAAAACTTTCAAAATAATAAATAGAATTACTTATTATGGTAGACACTTTTTTTTTTTTCAAGACAGGTTTCGAAAATTAAAATTTAAATTATAAAACCAATTGAATATTTTTGGAACAAATTGCCTAATAAGATTAAAAAAAACATGAATGACATAAAATTTAAAGATTAATTTGGAGGATTTTTAAAAAAATGGTTAGAAAAATTTAAGAGGGCATTTTCGGTAACTATTGGATAAATTACTAAACGGAATTTAATCTCTCAGAATGTTTGAGATGAGGCTTGAAGATTAGTATTATCTGCGTTATTCGGACTATTGTCCCCATCTTCATTGTTATTTGTACAACGTTTCAGCTGATATGCCCTCCGGCCTTCTTCAGGACACATGGCCTAGTGGATAAGGTAGTTAGGTTAAGACAGTTCTAAGTGACAGTTATCTCTGGATCCCGAGTTCAATCCTGAGTAGAGGCAGTTAGAAAAATAATTAACACAACTCCAGCTATGGTTAGCGGAATGAGAACAGGATACCCCCGTGGACTAAATAAAAGGTTAGGTTCAAAGTTCTGTGATGGCTCCCGATTACGACAAGAAAGTTCCCGAGTTCGAAAAGAAGGTTCCCGAGTCCGACAAGAAATACCCGAAGAAGGCCGGAGGGCATATCGGCCAAAACATTGTACAAATAACAATGAAGATGAGGACAATAGTCCAAATAATGCAGATAATACTAGAATTTAATCTGTATATTGATATCTTATTATAATGGATATTCAGTGTGTTTGTAACCGAAACAACATCACTACTTATGTCACAATACCCTCAGGAATTGCCTAAGTTTATCAATGAGTATTTAATATATAGTCAAAATCATTTATACATAGAATAAATCTTATCTATCCACAATGTCTATGAAAATCTGGGTTAGATTTGCCTCAAAACAGCCCATGTTATTAGTGCATTTAAATTCCTGCAACAATACTAAAGAAATAACCATACTACAAAACATTTAAAATTCAATACTTAACTTTACCCAAGAAATAAACAAAAACAATAAAATCCCCTTTTTAGATGTTCTTATTGTGTCTCGGCTTGTACGTCGATTCTACCCGTAAGAGTTATGCCCCTTAGACCACTTAAAGTATTTTCATAAATAGTTTACTTTTTTGCTATTCACCGGTAATTCCGGCGTTGTGAGTCAGCGGGAATTTTCAAGTCTCTTTTCCACCCTTGCTCACCATAGGTGGACGCGTTCAAACCCTCTCCATGTTCTTCCTTAAAGAGAACAGGTACGTCACTTGATTCTTAGTAACCTTCCTATTATTTTTCTTAATAGACTATGCTTGCCTCATTTATCTACTGCCTCTTCATCCCATTTCGCTGAACTTTGTACACGTTTATATTATGCTAATGTTCACTCCTTCAGTCCGCTTGTGGTCTAATTGACTTTCTCACTTAAAGACACCACCCCTTGTTTGTACCTTTCTTAACTCCTAAACCTGTTTGGTAATGTTGTTGTATGTCATTGTAACTCGACTGTCCTTATCTACAAACTGCTAGCTGAGTTTTCTATTAACCCTCCCCGGTCCATTGCTTACTTCATACGTTATTACCTTTTTTTACCTCTGTATTACAGAATTGTTTCTATAAACCTGTTTCTTCATATTTCAGTCTTTTTATACTTTCTGGTGAAAGGAATAAAGAAATTACCCTACCCACTGTGTTTGTTGTTCTATGCCAGAAGGAGTTAAACTACATGAGATGAAAAGTCATATATGCACTTTGACAAGATATATGCGGTGAGGTAGAAGTCACGATATATTGATACTAACAATAATAACTTTACTACTTCTATCTACAAAAAAACTACTAATAACAACACTTGTACCCTCAATTTTAAAAGTGAATGCCCCACCAGATATAAGAAAGCAATCATTAATAATTTAATATCTCATTCCAAATTTGTCTCCTCCTCCTCAAAAATATTTTATAAATAATTAAAAAAACATTAAACACTCATTAACAATGGGTTTCCTAATTACATAGTCAATGAAGAAACAAAAAAATTTTAAAATTTCTTATAAAAAATAACTACTTTACTTTAGTATCAATCACCCATATTTTTTTGGTCAAAAACTGTATTGGAAATTTAGAGCCCCCCTCCCTTAAAGGGAACAAATATTGATGTATTTTTTTTCTTTTATAAGATAATAGCCAATTAAATAATTATCAAAATGGGTAAAAAAAAAAATTTTTTTTAATTATTTTTTTATTTTCATTTAATTTATTTTCCAATTTTTGGTATTTATTTACTACCCGAGCAGATTCTTTAAAAAATTTTCTATTACACCTTCAATCTTTTGTCTTTTATTTATGCAGAAAAAAGTATCAATCACATATAACCCCACCAATATTTTGCGCTCCAAAAATAGGGGGGTGGGGGTTCAAGTTAAGGGGGGTGGAAAAAAATCAGAATTTAAAAAAATAAAATAACTGATACATTATAAAATTCATTCTTTGCTAAATCAACACTGAAAATTTAATTAAAATCAGATAGTTCCCTGATTTTTGGTAAATTCTTTTCAGAAGGGGGGGGGGGTAAATTTGTTTTGTAAAAACACTGGTTTTACGACAAATTGGGTATACCTACTGTACTCACAATGCTTCAGCCATTATAGACTCCAGTTTCTTTAGATGCCTTTTGCAAAGGAGAATAATAATAATAACAGCGCCTCATCTCATAAATATACACAGATGTAATATAACATATTTCATTTTCAAATAAAATAAAATAAAATTCAGATAAAATTTCTTACAGTCCAACTAATGCGGAATGCCGTTTCATTGACTGCCCACACTGTGAGGTTTCCGGGGGGTTTTGCTGGGGGTGCCTGTTTGGTTTGAAACCGTCGCGAGGGCACACTCGGCCCACTTTGTCCCACAATGTTTTCGGCAATCATACGTAACGTATAATGTGTGTACGGAACAAGCGGGGAGATTGTGAGGTACGTGGCATCGGGAGCTTTCTTTGAGAAGATTTCAACCCATTTAGTGTCGTCCTCAATTTGCCCCTCGACAATCCATTTTGTGATTGAAGTCTTGCCATTGAATCCGGGAGTGAACTGTAGTTGAACGGACGTCGATTCGATGTTGCTGATACCAAGGTTGCTTGGTTCGGTCGGGAGAACTAGGAACAAGAGAGAAAGAGAGAAAAAAAAATATTTAAGTTAAAAAATACAAAAAAAAAGGCATATGGGAGGACTTTTGATGTTTTAAGTTTTAAATAGTCATTTAAAACTCACTTCAAAGATATTTTTGGTTGCTATTAAAACTCAATATCAGGTCCTATTTATAAAATTATGATTATTCCAAATAAATGAATGAATAAGGAGAACTATTCTATAATTAGTATTTAATAGTCATTTCTCTTAAAATATTATAATTATAGGAGTTAACTCTATACTATTATTAATAAGTTACTATTTGAACTGGAAATTACATTATACTCTAATTTACAGCCCTGTTAATGTAGTAGTACTCACAATGGGCATATGGGGTTGGTTTTGCTCGGAGAAGCTGTATTTTTTGCTAGTACATCTGTGCGCTTTTAACACACATCCACACCAGTCCTTGAGGACATACATACATACATACATATGCTCTTTATATATGTATAGATGGTAAATAGTAAAAACAATCCCAACCATACAAGTCGTGCCTAGAGGGAAAACTATATAGGTAACATAATGGGGGAGGGGAGCTAAGACTGTAATACTAGTTTTTAGTAAAAATGTTAGTTGAGAATGGAAAAGTTTAAGGATGAATCATCATAAGGATATGGCATTGTTTCTATTGGATGAGCCGTGAGACATGGCAAAGTCGGAGACAGGAGAAGTGAGAGGTGAGAATGTGGAGTGAGTCTGATACAATGTGCTGAGAGAGCAAGACACGGGCTTTTTGCTCTCGGCAGTTGTGACTTTGGGGGAAAATAAAAATCTCATGAAAAAAAAAAAAAAAAAAAAAAAAAGAAGTGGCCTGGTGTTATTACTAAAAACTGCTTTGAATAGAAGTAGAAAAGAATGAATAAGCACCTGGTGTGGAGCCAGATCTGATGTCCGCTGAACGTTTGGGTCCGACTCCAACGCTTGTCATGGCAGCCACAGAAATTGTATATTCGGTTGTTGGTAATAGTTGCTCCACTTTTCTGGTAAGTACATTGGCGCCAAGTTTCTTCACAATTCTGACATCAGTAGAATTCTTCCGGATATAGCTTAACTCATAACCTGTTAAACACACAAAAAAAATATCATTTTTGAATTTTGATTTTGTTCTTGTTTTACAGCATATCAACCTCAATGGGTCATTTAATGCCGACTACATTTTTAAAAATGAATTGGTGATAATGTTTAATTTTCTAAAGGTTTTTTTTTTTTTTTTACATATTTTCTTTTGTGAATGAAACTTTTAGATGTTTTTGTTAACATATATTTTGTGTTTTCATTTTTTTTTGGAAGATTTTTAGATTTTGTTGTAGATGTGTGCTTCTTTTATGTATCCGAGTAGTTTTTCTGGGTTTATTTGGTAGAATATCTGTTTTAGATTTGTTGTTTGGTAGTATTTTTTTTGTATTTATTTTAGGTTGCTACATTCTGTTAATATGTGTTTGGTTGTGTAGGGTTTTTGGCATGGTATGCAATATGGGGCTGCTTCTTTTTTGAGGAGGTATGAATGGGTAATGTATGAGTGTCCTATTCTTAGTCTGGATAATATTACTTCTTCTTTTCTGGATATTTTGGTTTGATTTATTTGAAGTTTTCCTATTTGTGGCATTATTTCATGTAGTTTGTTGTTTTGGAAGTTATTCCAATAATTTTGCCATTTTTGTTTTGTGTATATGTTTATGGTTCTTTTTAAGTCTGTAAAAGGTATTTTAAAGTGTGTATCAAGTGGGTTGTTCATACAAGAATGCTTAATGTTACATAATGAGCTGGGTAGCCTATTCATTTTGTAATGTAGTGTAAAATATGTTTGTACATTATATGATTTCCAGGTAATACAACCATGCCATTTCACAGTTGAAGATTTGTTGGAGTTGGGGTATGAAATTTTGACCTGAAAGACATAATGTTACATAAAAAATAGTGTAGCCTATTAATTTTGTAATGTAGTGCAATATCGATGTAAATTCAAATATTGCACTACATTACAAAATCAATAGGCTACCCTTATCCATTATGCAAATTCAAATATTACACTCCTTTACAAAATCAATAGGCTACCCTTATCCATTATGTAAATTCAAATATTACACTACATTACAAAATCAATAGGCTACCCTTATCCATTATGCAAATACAAATATTACACTACATTACAAAATCAATAGGCTACCTTTATCCATTATGCAAATTCAAATATTACACTACATTACAAATCAATAGGCTACCCTTATCCATTATGCAAATTCAAATATTACACTCCTTTACAAAATCAATAGGCTACCTTTATCCATTATGTAAATTCAAATATTACACTACATTACAAAATCAATAGGCTACCCTTATCCATTATGCAAATACAAATATTACACTACATTACAAAATAAAACATGTTGATTGAACTTACCTGTAAGAATTCCGTTACTTTTGATAGGCGCTGTCCAGACAACAACAAGGGATCGATCGGTGACGTCATTTATTGAGAGGCTGCTCACTTCATCAGGTACTGAAAAATAAATACAAAGAATATTTACAAGTAATTTTGATTGATTGTATTATTAGGATCGAAAGAAAGAAGAAAGAAAGATGTTTATTTTCACACATTACGTTTCTTACAAAAAACAACAAATGATTAATGTGTGGAGGATGATCACTAATTAGGACTGAGCCAATTCAAGTAACGACCACCTCTGCTATTTCATAGGTTTTCAGGTTTAAAATATTTTATCAGATATAAGTAATTCGGACCATATGACCTTTAGGCACCCCTTTCGGTTACAGACAGACAAATACACAATCTCCATTTATAATAAGATTTAGATTTTCAGACTGTTTCCTTCATCTTTATTGTTACTAGCAAATATATGCACCCTCCGGGTGCAAGTATTTTAGTTAAATTTTGTAATAAAATATCATATTAAATCAGAAAGGTTAATGAAACTGAATAAGAATGTAGATAAAAAGATTTTGAACAGAGGGGGTATGATTGAAAAATAGAACAACTTTGAAACTAACTCTTCCATCATTTTCCGTTACTCCCGTCTTTCATTGGTAAATTTTCCTAATTAAACTGTTTAGTTAAAATAGGAAGTAAAGGATAATATTGCAGTTATTTCTTCTTGTAAATAAATTTCTTTTAAGATTTATCCACGAGATTTTTGTTTATATTTCTTAAGATAAAACCAAACAATTAGAAATCAATAATACCAAGCACATATTTATTAAAATAAAATGTTAAATATCAATATGCAAATTAGCCTTCTTGTTCAAACTGCAAACCACTATTTTGTTGTATATATAAATACAATTGCATGTTATTAATACGTAGATATGGTCAACAGTATTGATAATGTAAAACAATTTTTATTAATAACTGAAGGTTTAAAAGAATGAAATCATGGAGAATTTGATGTAAATAATTAAGAGAATTGTGACTTGAGTAGTAATATAGTTTCGGTTACAGACAGACAAACACACAATCTCCATTATAATAAGATATACACAACATTGTGCAAATGAAAATTTTTATTACCCGATGGTCAGTCGAACGTGAAAATGAATGTTGCAATTTACACGGTTGGTTTGTTTTACGATATTTAAATACTTGTTGGGGATTTAATATCAAAATCTATTGTTATGCAGTCGTAAACATTTTGACGTTAGATGGTTTCGTTAGCTGATTTTTTTTTGGGGGGGGGGGAGGGGTATTATTTAATCATATTTTTTATTTTTTAAATTTTGACATGTCTACACAGTGGCCACATATTGGCAACATTTGACTGGATGTCAGCCGATATTAAGAATATTTGTTCTCAACAAACTTAAAAAAAAAAAAAAAGAAAAAAAAAGAAGAAATAAGAAATTACAGTTATTCGCCCATTTCATTCATAAAGGAGGAGAAGAAGAAAGAGAGGAAAAAAAGGAGAGGAAAAGGAAATAAGAAGAGAAATTATAACCACACAGATAAAAACATAAGCCCGTCATTTCTGAAAATAAACTCTGATGATGAAGCTCTAGCTTCGAAATCGATAAAACATAAAAAACATCTTTTTGTCTTTATTTTTTATATGCATTGTATTGCCTTCGAATTTTAATATTTTATAACATACTTAACAATGCTTCAAGCAAATTACCAATTACTTTTAATCATATTAGTTATATAGATCTCTGTAAATAGAGTTCAAAACTGTTTAAATTATGCAAATATCCCCAGTGGTACAAAAGTTATGAGAATTTAAAGCCTCGAAATTGGGGGTACAAACGTGGACATAATTTTGTTAAAAAAAAAAAAAAAAAAAAAAAAATGTGTCAAATCACGGACCAATTCAAAACAAGAAATTCAGTCATTTCTTCGTCATTTCTTTATTTTTTTTTTTTTTTTTTTTTTTTTGGGGGGGGGGACACAAACTGTACTGCATCCTAATTTAGTTTCATTATTGTTATTTAATCACATTAGTTATATAAAAGTTGTCGGGGCGGCCTAAAGTCGGTATCAGCCAGTCAGCGAGGGAGTCTATCCCCTTTTCAATAGTGCTAGACCAAGGAGATTGTTTTAGTGTCTGAGGTGGAGCGCCACACCTACCATCAGCTCCTTTACCGCACAGATCCCTGTCCTACTCATACGCTGAGTTGGCAAGAGCTGGTATCGAACTAGGAACCTTGTGGTTTCTAGCCGAACGCTCTACCGACTGAGCTAACCCGGCCCCTTCAAAACTGTTTGAATTATGCAAATATCCCCAGTGGTACAAAAGTTATGAGAATTTAAAGCCCTGAAATTGGGGGTAGAAAAGTGGTTGGTTTGTTTTGTTTTACAGCATATCAACCTCAGTGGGTCATTTAATGCCGAAAAAGTTTTGAAATAAATCAATTCTTAATGGATAATACAATTTTTTTATAAATACATTTTTCTATTTAACCCATAGATGGGACCCTAACAGGTACTACCACTCCGGGTCAGAGTGGACCAGGGAGCAATGGTGATGAATGGGGTGCTCCACATTCCCCAAACCTCCAAAACTGGAACCTCACCATCAGATAGAGTTTAACGTCATTCCCAGGACATGTAGACCCTCAGACACCGCCTTCTAGCACCCATATGATAAAAAGGGGTTGGGGCTTGCCATAAGGGCAATAGGGTTGGGAAAATCATATAGGTGCTAGGGCTTGACGAGACCAGCCAATTCATTGGAAGGGGCCTCTCCGACTGGCCCTATCTTGGGCTAGACGGCCAAAGTGGAGTATTGCATGTCGTGAACTGCTCATCCACCTGGGCTCTATCCTTAAGCATCACGGGTCGCCACCCACGGCCAACAGGTGGCCCCATTGGAGGAGTCTTACCCCTCTGCAGAGGTACTGTCGGTGTATTCTAACGCCCCAGCCGACAGGGCGGTGGTCATGATTGAATAAAGGGTTCAGTTTGAAGTTCGGTGAAGGCTTCTGAGTTCAACAAGAAACACCTGAAGAAATATACATGATAACATTTTAGGGACTAGAACTCTCCTGTGCCTTCGGGGACAGGAAGTAGAAAAGGTAACGTCCCTTGTCAGGTTGGGTGAAGAATCCTCTTTACGGTTTTGGTACTGTAGGGATTATCTTCCCGTTTAGTTATCTGCCCGTTTAGTTTGCTGGTGCCCACGAGGGGCTAGAGTATTTAAGCACCGGGTTCAAACCCTTCTGCCTCTTTTCCTGTTCCAGTAACCACAAGACACATGGTGTAGATTTTGGTCTACCCCTTCTGGTTGGGGCTTCGCCCCCCCTTACATTACTGTAAGTGAATTATACAGCATGGACTATTCTTAGTCTCATGTCTGTACTTTTGGTATATCTTGTACCATTCATGAATGTATATTTATCTTTCTATATGTACTTTGTATCTGGTCATATCCATGTGCTGTACTATATTAAATGTTTTGTCTGTTAACCTTCGTTGGAGTCATGTATCCAATATATATAACTTTGAACCATTCTTACAGTACCAACGTGTGAGCCTCGTAGAAACGAGCTCTTGTCTCGAGCTCTTGTGACTGAAGGAACTTTCCCCTCAGTGAGGGAGTAACAACTGAAGACTCAACCTGACACCCCCCTCAACGAGGGAGATATATGAACTGTAAGGACTGCCCCTAAGTACTTGTTATATTGACTGTTTCAACAATATGTTTACATGTGAATAAATAAGGTTAAAAGTACATGTGCTTTCCCTTTCGTCATTACATTCCGCGAACTTATATTTTGTTCCTCATAGACTGTAGGCAGTTATTTCTACAATACCTTTGAATGGTATATGAATTTTTTTTTCTAACAATAAAGGACTAATGATACCAGTATATTACTGATAAAATAAGATTAAAAAACAAAAAAAAAAAAAAAAAAAAAACTTGTGAAATTCATAAAAGCTCATAAAATTCACAAAAAGAATTGACCACAAAACATGTTTATATTTTGCTTCAAGGCACAGACATCTTGTTTCTTTTTTAACTTAAAAAAAACAAAACAAAACAATCCGTACATTCCATTAAAAGAAATGCTGGGCACAGTGACTGTATTAAGCCTTTTATTATTAGTATCTGATGTGATCTCTCTAAGCCCCCAATTACTGGGTTTGACAGTGTATTATAAAATAACACTCAGCCTTAAATATTGAGCTAATGTTTTCAATATATTGACTGTTTCAACAACATGTTTACATGTGAATAAATAAGGTTAAAAGTACATGTGCTTTCCCTTTCGTCATTACATTCTGCGAACTTATATTTTGTTCCTCATAGACTGTAGGCAGTTATTCCTACAACATCAAACTATATTAAACCAAGTTTGCAAAAGAAAGCAATAAAAATTACTTACCATCTTCGAGAGTTCTTATCTTTTTAGACTCACTCTCAGGTCCAGTTCCTTTGTGGGTAAAGGCCGTCACAGATATCCTATAGTTTGTATATTTTTGTAACCCGTGGATTAGACCTGTTTGTCTTCCATACATGTTTTTGATGTCTACATCAACTTTTTCTTGCACAGTTAAAAGATTTTCATCTTTCTGAGCTGGACGAGCGATGATGTAATAACCTAATATTAAAAATAAAATAAAAATTTTGTATTTTTTTAAAAATGAAAGAAAGAGAAAAAATAAAAGAAAGAAAGAAAGAAAAAATAAAAAAGAAAGAATAAAAGAAAGAAAGAAAAAAAGAAAGATAAAAAGAAAAAAGAAAGAAAGAAAGAAAGAAAAAGAAAGAATAAAAGAAAGAAAGAAATGAAAGAAAGAAAGAAAAAAAAAAAAATGAAAGAAAAAAAAAAAAAATGAAAGAAGAAAAAAAAAAATGAAAGAAAGAAAAAAAAATGAAAGAAAGAAAAAAAAAATGAAAGAAAGAAAAAAAAAATGAAGAAAGAAAAAAAAATGAAAAGAAAGAAAAAAAAATGAAAGAAAGAAAAAAAAAAAATGAAGAAAGAAAAAAAATGAAGAAAAGAAAAAAAAAATGAAAGAAAAAAAAAAAGAAAGAAAAAAATGAAAGAAAAAAAAAAATGAAAAAAAAAAAAAATGAAAGAATGAAAAAAAAATGAAGAATGAAAAAAATGAAAAAAAAATGGAAGAATGAAAAATGAAGAATGAAAAAAAATGGAAGAAGAAAAAAAAGAAAATGAAAGAAAAAAAAAATGAAAAAAATGTAAACTATTTACAAAAAGAATAATCATACTAGGGTTGTTTGGTTGGATTTTAAGGCATGTCAACCCTTTTGGGGTTATTTTATGCCATTTTTATTTAAGTCATTCTTGTTGAGTATTCAAATTTTCTTAAAACTTATTTTATATTCTAAATATTTTTTAAAACTCATTTTTTAATCTATTTAAAAGATTGGTTGGTTGGTTGGATTTTATGGCATGTCAACCATTGTTGGGTTATTTCATGCCAAAAACTATTGTCCTGGTTGGTAAGTGAAAACTCTGTAGGAGTTATGTCCCCTAGACCATTCATTCCTTTGTTTACATCTGCTGCTGCTGCTTCGTTACAGTGGGGCCTTTTTGGGGTTACCCAGAATCCTCCACCAGCACGAGGTCTATTTTAATTCTTTTCCACTTTTTGCCCACCATAGCCGGATGCGTTCAACCCTCTCAATGATTTTCCATTTAAGAATGCATTGGAAAATTATTTTCCATTTAAGAATGCATTGGAAAATTATTTTTCATTTAAGAATGCATTGGAAAATTATTTTTCATTTAAGAATGCATTAGAAAATTATTTTTCATTTAAGAATGCATTAAAAATTATTTTTCATTTAAGAATGCATTGGGAAATTATTTTTCATTTAAGAATGCATTGGAAATTATTTTTCATTTAAAGAATGCATTGGAAATTATTTTCAAAAATGCATTGGAAAATTATTTTTCATTTCAAAAATGCATTGGAAATTATTTTTCATTTCAAAATTGGAAAATTATTTTTCATTTAAGAATGCATTGGAAAATTATTTTTCATTTAAGAATGCATTGGAAAAATTATTTTTTCATTTAAGAATGCATTGGAAATTATTTTTCATTTAAGAATGCATTAGAAATTATTTTTCATTTAAGAATGCATGGAAATTATTTTTCATTTAAAAAATGCATTGGGAAATTATTTTTTCATTTAAGAATGCATTGGAAATTATTTTCATCATTTTATTTTTCATTTAAGAATGCATTGGAAAATTATTTTTCATTTCAGAATGCATTGGAAAATTATTTTTCATTTAAGAATGCATTGGAAATTATTTTTTCATTTCAAAATGCATTGGAAATTATTTTTCATTTCAAAATGCATTGGAAATTATTTTTCATTTAAGAATGCATTGGATTTATTTTTCATTTAAGAATGCATTGGACATTATAGGAAAAGAAGGTTCCCGAGTCTGAAAAGACCAAGTCCGAAAAGAAATACCTGAAGAAGGCCGGAGGGCATATCAGCCGAAAACATTGTACAGATAACAATGAAGAGGAGGACAATAGTCCGAATAATGCAGATAATACAAATAATCAAACTTCATCTCAAACATTCACAGACTCAACTCACCTTTCAACAGACCAAAGATCTGAGTAGAATCTGGCGCCATCCACTGGACCTCTACAACAGTGGAATTAACCGCCGTACAAATCAAATCCGTAGGTGGCGCTGTAGGTTTTCCTTCCTCAGTCCACACTGTAATTGAAGGGCTGAACACGCCAACTCCCTTAGCATTTCGAGCAGCTATCTTGATGTTGTACGAAGTGAAGGGGACCAGACCAACGATGGTGTGACGAGTGAGGGTAGGATCGTCTAAGATTTCTTGGTTCATCGATAGGTTTGCATAGCCCTGGAGGTTGTAACGGATATTGTATCCGAGCAATGGACCGTTCCTGTATTTCTTGTCTGGGATCAGCCACTGGAGGATGATGGAAGAATTGCTGCGAGCTCGGCCTACCAAATGGGTCGGAGCACCACTGGGAGCTGAAGGAAAATAATAAAAAGGGATTAAATGACTAATGAGATTATAGACAACTGGTTGTGCGTATAACTTAGGCTATCATGGGTAGGATAGCACTTATTAAACAAATATGTCAACTCTTTCATTCACTAATGATTATATATATATATATATATATATATATATATATATATATATATATATATATATAGTAATAGGGAAAATACTGAAAGTCTATACAGAAAGACATGAGAAATGGATTTCACTCTAGAAATGAATCGGAGGTGGATTTCACTCTAGAAATGAATCGGAGGTGGATTTCACTCTAGAAATGAATCGGAGGTGGATTTCACTCTAGAAATGAATCGGAGGTGGATTTCACTCTAGAAATGAATAAGAAATGCATTGAAAATGAATTTTGCTATAGAAACACATTGCAACCACGGCAAAGTCCACAGCAAATGATTTTTATTATAAAATGAAATGGAAATTATTTTTTGATATAAGAATATATAGGAAATTATTTTTTCTATGAAAATGCATTGGACATTATTTTTGATATAAGAATGCATTGGACATTATTTTTGATATAAGAATGCATTGGACATTATTTTTGATATAAGAATGCATTGGACATTATTTTTGATATAAGAATGCATTGGACATTATTTTGATATAAGAATGCATTGGACATTATTTTTGATATAAGAATGCATTGGTCATTATGTTTGATATAAGAATGCATTGGACATTATTTTTGATATAAGGAATGCATTGGTCATTATTTTTTATATAAGAATGCATTGGTCATTATTTTTTATATAAGAATGCATTGGACATTATTTTTTTATATAAGAATGCATTGGTCATTATTTTTTATATAAGAATGCATTGGACATTATTTTTTTATATAAGAATGCATTGGTCATTATTTTTTATATAAGAATGCATTGGACATTATTTTCGATATAAGAATGCATTGGACATTATTTTTTTATATAAGAATGCATTGGTCATTATTTTTGATATAAGAATGCATTGGACATTATTTTTTTATATAAGAATGCATTGGACATTATTTTTAAGTTAACTGAAAAATAATTTCCAATGCATTCTTTTTTTTACTATGAAATGCATTGGACATTATTTTTCAGCTAAGAATGCATTGGACATTATTTTCAGCTAAGAATGCATTGGACATTATTTTTCAGCTAAGAATGCATTGGACATTATTTTTCAGCTAAGAATGCATTGGACATTATTTTTCATTTAAGAATGCATTGGAAATTATTTTTGGCTTAAGAATGCATTGGATATTATTTTTGGCTTAAGAATGCATTGGATATTATTTTTTACTTAAGAATGCATAGAAAGTTATTTTTGATATAAGAATATGTAGGACTTATTAGGACAAAAATGCATAGGCAATTATTTTTACAACTAAAAATGCATTGGAAATCATTTTTACAACTATAAAAATCCACTAGAAATAACTTTAATACTAAAAGTGTATATATATATATATATATATATATATATTTCATTAGAAATTATTTGAAAATTAACTACCAATATCAAAAGAATTGTATAATCAAAGTGAATTGAGGTTTTAAACATTTACTTCCTCATTAGTGAAGAAAATAGAAAGTATCTTAAAATGAAAATGAAAAGCTGAACTCTTCCCTAATATATACTGGATTTTTATATTTGCATCTCAAGATTCACATTGTATACATAAACAAGACATCTTTTTTAAGGATAAGGGTTCACCATTCATACAGAAACTAAAATACAAATCTGGAGTTCACCATTTAGACAAATTTTAGAGGGGTTCATTTTTTTTTTTAACATGAGGTGTTCAACATTCCACACATACACACAGATTAAAGTTCAACATTCCACACACACACACACACGCACAAAGATTGGAGATCAACATTACACACACACACACATGCACAGATATTGGAGTTCAACATTCCACACACACACACACACACACACACACACAGATTGGAGTTCAACAAACCACACACACACTTTGGAGTTCAACATTCCGCACACACACACACAGATTGGAGTTCAACATTCCGCGCACACACACACAGATTGGAGTTCAACATTCCACACACACACACACACAGATTGGAGTTCAACATTCCGCACACATATAGATTGGAGTTCAACATTCCGCACACATATAGATTGGAGATCAACATTCCGCACACATATAGATTGGAGATCAACATTCCGCACACATATAAATTGGAGATCAACATTCCGCACACATATAAATTGGAGATCAACATTCCGCGCACACACACACACAGATTGGAGTTCAACATTCCGCACACACACATATAGATTGGAGATCAACATTCCACACACATAGAGATTGGAGTTCAACATTCCACACACACAGATTGGAGTTCAACAAACACACACACACACACAGATTGGAGTTCACATTCCACACACATAGAGATTGGAGTTCAACATTCCACACACATAGAGATTGGAGTTCAACATTCCACACACATAGAGATTGGAGTTCAACATTCCACACACATAGAGATTGGAGTTCAACATTCCACACACATAGAGATTGGAGTTCAACATTCCACACACACAACATTCCACACACATAGAGATTGGAGTTCAACATTCCACACACATAGAGATTGGAGTTCAACATTCCACACACATAGAGATTGGAGTTCAACATTCCACACACATAGAGATTGGAGATCAGCATTCCACACACAGAGATTGGAGATCAACATCCACACACACAGAGATTGGAGATCAACATTCCACACAGAGACTGAAGATCACATTCCACACACAGAGACTGAAGATCAACATTCCACACACATAGAGATTGGAGTTCAACATTCCACACACAGAGATTGAAGATCAACATTCCACACACAGAGATTGGAGTTCAACATTACACACACACACACACACACTCACACATACACAGATTGGAGTTCAACATTCCACACACACACACACACAGATTGGAGTTCAACATTCCACACACATAGAGATTGGAGTTCAACTTTTAAACAACAATTAAAAAGTGAAAAACATGCTGATGTCCTTCAACTTTGAAAGACATTTCAATGCATCATGAAGGCGAGTGAGTCAAAGATGCTAAATCTTCCCAAAAGTCACTAATACGACAACACTAGTCAGACACATTAACAATCATATTTTGGTGTGACACAAGGCCAACAAGGGGGCTTCTTTTTTAATAGGTTCTGTTTTGGCCAACAAGGGGGGGGGGCTTCTCTTTTTCCAAATGAAATCTAATTTAGTTTACCAGGGGGATTTCTTTTTTTTTTAATTATTCATATAGATACAGAAAATATGCACACCACAATATAATTAATATAAAACAGTTTTGAATCCCCCCCCCCCACACCGCCCCATTAAAAATTTTCGTTATGGACTTTTTCAAGAAATTTCTCCAGATTACTATTTATTAAGCCGCAAAAATTCAGAATAAAAAAAATTCTGAAAATTTTTAAGAGGGGGTTCAATTTGGAATTTAAGTTTATGGTAAAATGGACCCCGACTTTAATCCCAGCATCAGATTTTAGCATTCCTTTTGGAAAATCAGGGCATACCCATAGACTAAGCAGGCATGAAATCTAAATGTGCATGCACGGTAACATTTTGAAGTGGGTGGGGGTATTTGCTAAAAATACAGAAAACCAGACACAAAGTCAGGGGGTCATTTTAAAAAGAATGTACAACACAAACTGAACCCCCTTGGATTTTTTTTGTGGTTTTAATTTGTAATCCAAGTTCATGGTTATTGAAGTCAGTCTACTGTTGGTTTGAATAACAGCAACTAGCTAAGCACAACTGAAGCAGTGTCCAAGACAGTTGGTATTTATAGAAATCAAGAATGATCCATTCATGCATTTGGGTGATTACATTCGTGGGGGTGGGAGAGCTGTAATTGGGATTTCAGGTGTTTAATCAATACTAATCAGAAGAATTCTTTTTTTTTTTTAAAGTCAATCAAATTTTTTTTTAGATGGGTATGGGGGGTGGGGGGCTACCATGATCCAAAACTTCACCCCTAAGTTGTATTTTGACATGCCAGTACATGCATCAAGTGGAATTTAACAGCAAATAGGTTTCTTATAGATAAATAATCAGCTTGTAAGAAGTGTAAATTAAAAAATGTACAAGAGGGTATGAATATTTATCTGAACTTATATCATTTTAACATTAAATAATTTAGTACATATAATTATATAATTTTATTATACTAGCATATAATTCATATTATATAATCCATGTAAAATAATTCATTATGTATTATATAATGAATTATATGATATATATCACGTGTTACATGATGAATTGTGATATAAAATTCATTATACATTATATTATACATTATATTATACATTATATTATACATTATATTATACATTATACATTATATTATACATTATATTATTCACATTATATTATTCATTATACATTATATTATTCATTATATTATATATTATATTATTCATTATACATTATATTATTCATTATACATTATATTATTCATTATACATTATATTATACATTATATTATTCATTATATTATTCATTATACAATTCATTATTCATTATACAATTCATTATACATTATATTATTCATTATACATTATATTATTCATTATACATTACATTATTCATTATTACATTATACATTATCATTATACATTACATTATTCATTACATTATTCATTACATTACATTATTCATTATACATTACATTATTCATTATACATTACATTATTCATTATACATTACATTATTCATTATTCATTACATACATTATACATTATTCATTATACATTATTATTCATTATACATTATATTATCATTATACATTATTCATTATACATTATTACAATTCATTATACATTATATTATTCATTATTCATTCATTATACATTATATTATTCATTATACATTATTCATTATATATATTATATTATTCATTATACAATTCATTATATATTATATTATTCATTATACAATTCATTATATATATATCATACAATTCATTATATATATATCATACAATTCATTATATATATATCATACAATTCATTATATATATATCATATTATTCATTATATATATATCATATTATTCATTATATATCATATTATTCATTATATATCATATTATTCATTATATATCATATTATATATCATATATCATATATATATATAATATGATATATGATATATAATATCATATTATTCATTATATATCATATAATTCATTATATATCATCATTATATTATTCATTATATAATTCATTATATATTATATAATTCATTATACAATTCATTATGTATCATAATATATGATTCATCATATATCATATAATTCATTATATATTCATCATATATCATGATTCACCATATATCATAATTCCTTATATATATCATATAATTCATCATATAATTAATTACATACATAATCTATTACATATCATGTAATTCATTACATGATTCTATTATACTAACATTATATAATTCAGTTCAGATAATTATTGATTACCCTCTACATACACCACACCACACAAACAATCAAACAAAAAACAATACAATAATATTTGAAATAACTCCACAACTCAAAACAATTAAAATTAAATATAAAAATAATAATCATGAAATAATACAATTCACATTTCAAATAAAAACAAAAATTATAGTTAACAAAAAAAAAAAAAAAAAAAAATTCAACACGTGCAATTATGTGAGCTGATGGCATTCTGAAAAAAAAAAAAAAAAAAAAAAATGTTGATCCCAAGTCAAGAGGGGGGGTCATCTCTTTTCTGGGATCCAGAATTATTTAATTCAAAGTTCAAGCAACAACATGTGTGCCACAAAAAGCATACTTGAAGAGTGCACAGAAGTTTTCAGGCAAAAATTCCAGTTTTCAACTTTCTAGTTTTTAAATTTTTTATTTAAAAAAAAAAAATCTAGTATCAGGAAGTTAAGTATAAGTTTATCATTATGAATAACATTTTTATTTCTCTGAATTTTTGAGATGAGGCTTGAAGATTAGTATTATTGCGTTATTCGGACTATTGTCCCCATCTTCATTGTTATTTGTACAACATTTCGGCCGATATACCCTCCGGCCTTCTTCAGGTATTTCTTGTCGGACTCGGGAACCTTCTTTTCGAAACAACTCGGGAACTTTCTTGTCGTATTCGGGAGCCATCACGAAACTTTGAACCTAATCCTTTATTTATGGCTCCCGAATACGAAAAGAAGGTTCCCGAGTCCGACAAGTAATACATGAAGAAGGCCGGAGGGTATATCGGCCGAAACGTTGTACAAATAACAATGAAGATGGGGCAATAGTCCGAATAACGCAGATAATACTAACATTTTTATTATTTAGATTTTTCAGACTGTTTTCCTCATCTTTATTGTTATATATACACAACTTAAGGCCTATGTGTTCTCAAGAGGCTTCATGTTGTAATTGGGAGCTTTCACAAAACTTTGAACCGTCCCCTTTATTTAATCCACTGGGGTTGATAATTCTCATTCCATTAACCATGACCGGGTACAAATGTTAAGCTAGTTAATAAAGTTTTCAGTAATAATTATCTGGAAGTTGCAGGTTCAATCCTGACTAGAGGAGAAAATAACAGAATATTTATCATAGTTTAACTGTCATGGTTAACAGAATGAGAACAATCTACCCCAATGGATTAAATAAAGTGTTCAATTCAAAGTTCCATGAAAGTTCCCGAAATTGACAAAAAAAAAAAAAAAAAAAAAAACACCTGAAGAAAGCCTAAGAGCAGATTGACCGAAACTTTGTGTATATTTTTTAAAAAGTCGACGGGGCAGCCTAAAGTCGGTATCAGCCAGTCAGCGAGGGAGTCTATCCCCTTTTCACTAGCGCTAGACCAAGGAGATTGTTTTTTTAGCATCTGAGGTGGAGCGCCACACCTACCACCAGCTCCTTACTTTACCGCACAGCTCCCTGTGCTACTCATACACTGAGTTGGCGAGGACCGGTATCGAACTAGGAACCTTGTGGTTTCTAGCCGAACGCTCTACCGACTGAGCTAACCTGGTCCCTTGTGTATATAAAGATGTAAAAAAAAATTAATAATAATTTCGTCTTTATTGTTGCTTATCTGGCTATAAGAATATGTAAGGATGAGTAAGCTCAAGACCTCATATTGAATAATAAAAACGGCCTAAAGAACAAAAAAAAAAAAAAAAAGAAGCAAAGTTCCATGAAATTGACAAAAAAACCCTGAAGAAGGCCAGAGAGCAGATCGTCTGAAACGTGTATATAAAGATATATTTTGGGAGAATATGTGCTTAATTGAAGTCGTACCTAATTTTGAAAGTTAATTAATAATTAATTAATTAGGCGGGAATGCTTATTTAAATGTAAGGCTAAACAAAGAGAAAATCAATCTCTGTATGTACATTTCGGCCTATTAGGCCTCATCAGCAGAGCTATGTACATACAGAGATTGATTTTTCTCGATTTGTTTAGCCTTACATTTAAATAGGCATACCCGCCTAATTAATTAATTATTAATTAATTAATTTTCAAAATTAGGTACGACTTCAGTTAAGCACATATTCTCCCAAAAATTGTCGGCAAAAAAGCCATATCCAAACACGTCGTGTTTACATACTTATCATAAAGGTATATATAAAAAAAAAAAGTCTTGATTTTGTCCCTATTGTTGCTTATCTGGCTATAAAAATATGTAGGGATGAACAGGCTTAAGGCCTCATATTGAATAATACAAATAACCTAAAGATTAAAAAAAAATTACCAAAATTAATTTTTAAACAGATAAATTAAAGTGATAAAAATTCAGAAAGTTCCATGAAATTGACAAAAAACATCTGAAGAAGGCCAGAGAGCAGATCGTCTGAAACGTGTATATAAAGATGTAAAAAAAAAAAAATTCTAATTTCGTTTCTATTGTTGCTTATCTGACTATGTAGGGATGAATAATCTTAGGGCTTTATAGTAAATAATAAAAATGGCCTAAAGATTAAAATAAAATACCAAAATTAATTTTTTTCAAAATAAATAAATAAAGGTGACAAAAATTCAGAATTACAAAAAAAAAAAAGAAAGCAATAGAAGAAGGACAGAAAATGACAATCAATTCAAAACATTCGTGTTTTAAATATTAAAACAAAGCATAACAATACATGCGTGAATTTAGAAAGATGGTTTCCAAACGAAGGTAGAGGAGGGACACAAAGGGAGATAATTCAGTTTGTTTCAGGTTTTTACCGGTAGAGTTACCTACCTTCTGTAAGCAGAACCACCCAGCAAGGAGCCAATCGTAATAAAATAAAAATAAAAAATGGAAAAAAAAAAAAAAAATGCATAAAATTCAAAAACTTTAAAAAATATATATTCCGTATATAATCGCGTATCACACGACTTTCTGAGAACTAAATTTTAGCTTAATATTAAGGAGGAGGGTCGCAGGATACGCAAGATCGAATGAAATTCAAGAATATATGGTATTTACACACACACACACAGAGTACATCACGTATGTCGCGAACATCTAATATTTGGCTATAATTTAATCTCGGAAATTCGCAGGATACGTGAATATATTCGGTATATCTTTTTTTAAAGTTTTTTTTTTTGTTTGTTTTCAGTTTATCTTTCGTGTTTGTTTTTTTTTTTTTTTTTTTCTTTAATGGCAAATCAACTTCTTATGGGTCATTTAATTTGGTTTGATTTATAATTATAAAATAATGAAATTTATTGTGTACAGTGCACCACAACTCATCAAAGTCTCATGTCAAGTACACAGAATAATGTATTAGTGTCAGGAACATGAATAGCGTACAGTAAAAATATACATGTATGTGTACAGTGCTCAGGTGCACCACAACTCATCAAAGTCTCATGTCAAGTACACAGAATAATGTATTAATGTCAGGAACATGAACAGTTTACAGTAGAAATATGCATGTATGTGTGCGTGTGTGTGCATATGTGAAGAGTGGCATCAGGTATAGTGTCGGCGGACTACAGGAAGCATGGAGGCTTTGAAAGATTCAGTGCTTCGGCAGCCTACAACAGATGCGGGCAGTTTATTCCATGTCTCCACAATTCTGAGCGTGAAAAAATGTTTCCGAAAGTCACGTGAGCAGTGCTGTTTTCTGACTTTCTAGGCATGCCCATGTGTGTTGGAAAGATGGAGATCAAAAAGGTGCTCAAGGTTGCTGTTGTAAAATATTTTATTGTCATCATTAGGTACCACCAATTTTCCCTGTGAAATTTACCCCCCCCCCATATTTAACACAATGAAAGCATATTTGCATGTAAGCATAGCATATATGTATAGATAAGTACATGAATGTCTGTAGTATTTACTCAACCTAATCACTATTGGTAGGATGCGACACACCATTACATAATTTGTGTGGGTATAGACATGTCTATATGAGCATATATGCATGTAGGCATAACCTATATGTATTTATAAGGATGTAGGTGAGAATCTATCTCTATGAGTGTGTGAGAATATAACGCCCTGGATATTTCAATTTGCTCAAGATCAAATGTGTATACAGATCAACCCATGCACAGGTTCCAACAAAAAGGATGTATGAACAGTACACAGACCCTGTATTAATATACTATATATCCTCATTGGGCATAAAAACAGGCCTGTACTCTAACATGCATATGATATGAAGCACGAATATGAGTTACTAAAATGCACATGTCTAAAAACTTAGAAAATTTGGTAATCTTGAACTTAAAGTGACTAAATTCCTACCATGAAATTGTACTTGCGCATTATTTGAAATGAACTTAATTGTTATTAAAAACACATTTTATGATATTTTGGAGTTAAAAACATGCATTAAAATGGATTTGAAAAGCTTCGTGTTTTCTTACTTTGAATCAAAAATGGCTGCCATTATTTACAAGCTTCTTCTCGTAAAAAAGAACAAAGGTATTTAACACTCATTGCTTTGAGAGTTAAGTCCTTTTAAGACTTAAATGAGAGTTAAGTATCTTCGTTCTTTTTTCCGAGAGGAAGCTTGTAGACAATGGCAGCCATCTTTGATTCAACGTAATTTTCATGGAGAAAACAACACTTTTCAAATCCATTTTAATCGATTTTAGTGAAAAATCCCGAAGTAAATAAGGTTATATATATATATATATATATATATATATATATAAAAAGGACTCTTGTCGATTTTCGATGCATGAGTGTTCATCCAGTGAACAACCAACACAATGATTTGTTTATAGTGGTGAAGGCTTGTGTAGGACCATTCCACACTTTTTGGCACAGTCGATAGGAAAGAATTGGTGCATCAAGGAATGCCACGAACACAATCAACGACTGACCTCAGGAATTTTGAATTCAGAGTAATCCCTCTCCTAGACTGGTTATCTACCCAAGGTAACAGAGCCCAGTCTGCCCTACTATTAACCCATAGCTGGAGGGAGAATATATGGATTCATACCTTTCCCAAGGGTATTAGCTATGTGGAATGCCAACAGCTTCGTCTAGGAATTGAACTCGAATCGACGAGTATTTTCCACGACTCTAACCACTAACCCATGTGCATATATATATATATATATATATATATATATATATATATATATATATATATATATATTAAGATTGAATGGTTTAAAATATGGACCGCTTAAAATATACCTATTTGGTATGGGGATGTTCTTTTTCGATAGTGAATAAGTAGGTATATTTTAAGTGATTCATATTTTAAACCATTCAATTTTAATCGTCTATTTGGCTCTTTATATTGATCACTTTTTAATCGATTTTAGTGAAAAAATCCCGAAGTAAATAAGATTCTATACTTATTTGCTTGATGGATTTAATGGTGAGTATATTCACAGAGGTCAGTTTTTAACTCCAAAAATATCATAAAATGTTTTTTTTTAATAACAATTAAGTTCATTTCAAATAATACGCAAGTACAATTTTATGGTAGGAAAATAGTCACTTTAAGTTCAAGATTACTGAAAATTTCATGAAAAAAACCTACTACTCGCTTGCATTTCTGAGGCAGGAGACCGGGATGCACTTCCTCATAAATTACCGTTTTTTTTATTTGCTCTGGGAGGAATCTACTATGATGGAATTTACCTAGGAGGAAATTCATGTGGTGGAATTTACCCAGAGGGAAATTCAGGTGGTGAATTTTACCACTTATTTTTACACCGCAATATTTTTAAATGTTTGATTGTCATGATTACTTAAAAATTTGTGGTAGAAGTCTTTGGGTTTTTTTAATTTGCTCTGGGGGAAATTTACCGTGATGGAATTTACCTAGGTGGAAATTTACGTGGTGGAATTTACCACTTATTTTTACACTGCAATATTTTTAAATGTTTGATTGTCATGATTATTTAAAAATTTGTGGTAGAAGTTTTTGGGTTTTTTTTTTATTTGCTCTGGGGGAATTTACCATGATGGAATTTACCAGGTGGAAATTTACGTGGTGGAATTTACCACTTATTTTACACTGCACACTCTGGTGGAATTTACCATGATGGAATTTACCTAGGTGGAAATTTACGTGGTGGAATTTGTTTATTTTTACACTGCAATATTTTTAAATGTTTGATTGTCATGATTATGTTTTGAATAAAAATCTTTTTTATTGTCTATAATCCTTTGTTTATGAGTGACATGATATACATCAAAAATAAAAACGGATATTATTAGGTATTATTTATTACCAATCTCCACAACATTGAAACTGTAACCAAAAATAAGTACAAACCTTACATTGATTTATGTAATTTTATTTTGGATTGATTGATTTAAACGGCATGTCAACCTATCTAGGGTTAATTTATGCCTAGAGGTTAGGGAATCATGTTCATTGCATGTACATGATTTTTGTGTAGTTCCTTAATGGCATTTCAACCACGGCGGGTCATTTAATGCCGACAAAGTTTTTAAATAAATTCTCCATTTTTTTTTATAAACTCATTTTTCTATTTAACCCATAGATGGGAACCGAACAGGTACTATCACTCTGGGTCAGAATGGACCTGGAGCAATGGTGATGAATGGGTACTCCACATTCCCCAGACCTCCAGAACTGGAACCTCACCATCAGATAAAGTTTAATGTCATTTCCAAGACATGAAGACCCTCAGCCACTGCCTTCTAGCACCCACATGATAAAAAGGGTTGGGGGTTTGGCATAAGGACAATAGGGTTGAGGCAATCGTTGCCCGAGTTCAAATCCTGGATGTGGTAATTGCATTTCCCTTAGCGCTAATACCCTTGGGAAAGGTATGAATCCTACTCTCCCTCCAGCTATGGACAAATAGTAGGGCAGACTGGGCTCTTTAACCTTGGTTAGGCAACCGGTCTAGGAGAAGAAAAACTTGAATTCAAACCTGTTAAACTCCGCTTAAGAAATTGACCTTGTGTCACATCCTGCTCATGCGGAGGGGTTGTAAATATATATATATATATATATATAATATTATAGGTGCTAGGTAAGGTTTTTGGGTTTTTTTGCACATGGCCCGTTGAATACAAATGATTTTTAAATATATCTACGACCCATACATGGGACACTAAAGGGTATAAACATTTCAGGTCAGAGTGGACCTGGGAGTAATGACAATAAAGGGGTACTTCATAATCCTCAGATCTCCAGAATGCAGCAGTTTAAATTCTCCTGTAGGACATCCCTTTTTGGGAAGAGAGGGTCATACCCCTCTGCAGGGGATACAGCTTCTATTCTAAGCCTTGCTAACTGGGTGAAGTTTTATTTTTGGCTACAGAATTTCAATACTGTAGAGTTTGGTAATAAATAATACCTAATGATATCCATTTTGTATAATGTTCCACTAGAAATAATAAAATCTTGGAATCTTTCATTTAGAGGAAAGTTATTTTTTTTTTATTAAAAAAAAAAAAAATCGGGGGTGTACTTATTAGTAAATATATATTATATATATTAATATATATATATATATATATATGTGTGTGTGTGTGTGTTGAGAAATGAGTAAGAGTGAAAAGTAGAAAAAAATGAAAATTTGATATTTGACAAAATATACCAACACTAAGTGTTTCGATTATAAATTCACTGTATTTTATACCAAAATATTTAAAATAAATATGTATTAAGTATGTGTTTCCAATCTTCCTAAGGGTAACAAATATCATCTGTTAATGTCAATTTCTGTTCAGTGAGTAAATAAAGTAAAGTCGACGGAGCGGCCTAAAGTCGGTATCAGCCAGACAGCGAGGGAGTCTATCCCCTTTTCACTAGCGCTAGACTGAGGAAATTATTTTTAGCATCCAAGGTGGAGCGCCACACCTACCATCAGCTCCTCACTTTACGCACAGATCCCTGTGCTACTCATACGCTGAGTTGGCGGGGGCTGGTATTGAACCAGGAACCTTGTGATTCCTAGCCGAACGCTCTAAAGACTGAGCTAAGCCGGCTCTGAGTGAGTATACATGGAGGAAATATCTTATTATAATGGAGATTGTGTTTTTCTGTCTGTAACTGATACTATATTCCTACTCAAGTCACAATTCTCTTAGTTATTGACATCACATTCTCATGATTTTATTTTTATTTAAACCACAATTATTAACAAAATTGTTTTACATCATTAAGACTGTTGACCATATCTACATACTAATAACATGCAATTGTATTTATATACACAACAAAATAGCAGTTTACAGTGTGAATGGGAAGGCTAATTTGCATATTGATATTAAAATTTTGATTTTAATAAATATGTGCTTAATATTCTTAATTTCTAATTGTTTGGTTTTATCTTATTGAATATGAGCAAAAATATATTCAATAAATCTTAAAATAAATCCATTAACAAGAAGAAATAACTGTAATTTTATTCTTTACTTCCTATTTTAACTAAATAGTTAAATTAAGAAAATTTACCAATGAAAGAGGGGAGTAATGGAAAATGATGGAATAGTTAGTTTCAAAGTTGTTCTATTTTTCGATTATACCCCCTCTGTTGCAGATCTTTTTATCTGCATTCTTAGTCAGTTTCATTAGCCTTTCTAATTTAATGATATTTTATTATATCAAAACTTAAATACTTGCACCCTACGGAGGGTGCATATATTTGCTAGTACATACAATAGAGATTATATAAAATTTTTTTTTTTTTTTAAAGCGTTTTTGTGTGAGAGGACATGATTTGAAATTTGAAAACTAGCATTCCTTTTTGAAAAAATATGAATTAACTTTCAAAAAAAAAAAAAATTAGGTCTGACTAAAATTAAAAGCACATTCTCCCAAATACACTGTCAGCTGAAAATAGCTAAAGTTGTTTATATTATATATATATATATATATATAACTCCAACATACCCATCAAAATCAGGATCATAAAGGGTTACCCATCGATCTACACCCTGATATGACCTGTAACATTTGTAATTGTGTCTTCTTGTGAAAAAGGAAAAAAAAAAAAAAAAAAAGTTTTATGATTCACATACAAGATCAGGCTGCATTAGGAAAATAAATTTTCACATATCTTTATATTGATATGCTTGTTCATTAATCTTACGACAGTTGTCATCTTGCAACAGCCCCTGGTTAAAAATGAGATCATTCAAATTGTCCAAAATGAAATTCAAAAATGTAACTCCTGATTAAACAGAGTCTCTTGTCTGTCGAATTCTTGTTTCTTATGAGTTTTATCACCTCATCTAAATAATAGATCATTCTGTTTTGATTATAAAGAAATAAAGGGAAGAAAAAGGATATGCTACACAGAAAAAATATGATAAGAAAGAAAGAGTAGGGGAAATATATAGAGAGAGGGTGAGCGCACAGAAACAATAATGCTAATCTGTTTGTTAATGGAATAAGATCATCAAAGAGATTAACAGATGATGCGTTACCTTGAGGAATATTAGAAACACATGCCTAATACATTTTGCAATCATCATATTTTGCTTATAATGTCTAAAACAATCAGCATAAATTATATAAACTATATCACTTTGTGTTAAGATATAATCATCAAATCGATAAAGTAATTTTTAAAAAAATGTTGTCTTCCTATTTTAAACTTACTAAAAGCATTTTTCTACTATTATCTCAGTAGAAAATTGTTGCAGTATCATAAAACAGATACCATCTAAGAATTATGTTTAAACTAAAAGCAAAGGAAATGAGCATTTTTTTTAATCTAAAAAAAATCAAAGTTAATAATTAATAAAACTGATCATTGCAATTTAATATGAAAAAGAAGAACCATAGATATTTTTAAAAGGTCAAACATAATCTCTGATAGTATTTTGGAAATTATAACAAAAGCATCATGGGACTGTGTAGTGTAACACCCATTCTTCAATATAATAACATAAAAAGACATGACATTGCTGACCTGTATCTAATTTTAGTAAAGGTCAACAGGAATTGTTCCACAAATGTGAAATAATGGATGAATGGATTTGAAGAGTAGGAACCTAGGAGAAAATTGCTAAAGGAATGTGCCATAATTACACTTGAGTCAGGTTTTGTCTTAATTTTTTTACTTCATGTATTTTAAATATATTTAAATACTAGCAAATATATGCACCCTCCGTAGGGTGCAAGTATTTAAATTTTAATATAATAAAATATCATATTAAATTAGAAAGGCTAATGAAACTGAATAAGAATGCAGATAAAAAGATTTGGAACAGAGGGGGTATGATTGAAAAATAGAACAACTTTGAAACTAACTCTTCCATCATTTTCCATTACTCCCGTCTTTCATTGGTAAATTTTCCTAATTTAACTATTTAGTTAAAATAGGAAGTAAAGAATAATATTACAGTTATTTCTTCTTGTTAATGGATTTTTTTTACTATTCATCCGAGATTTTTGCTTATATTCATCAAGATAAAACCAAATAATTAGAAATCAATAATACTAAGCATATATTTATTAAAATCAAATTTTTAAGATCAATATGCAAATTAGTCTTCCCATTCACACTGTAAACTGCTATTTTGTTGTATATATAAATACAATTGCATGTTATTAGAATGTAGATAAAGTCAAAAGTATTAATGATGTAAAACAATTTTATTAATAATTGAGGTTCAAATAAACATAAAATCATGGAGAATGTGATGTAAATAACAAAGGGAATTGTGACTTGTATACTAATATAGTTTCGGTTACAGACAAACAAGCCCACAATCTCCATTATAATAAGATATGTTTCAATACTGTGGATCCATTTATCAAAACACTTAGTGTTGGTATATTTTGTCAAACTTCAATAAATCACCCTCATTTTTACTATTTTTCCCCTCTCGCTCATTTCTCAACATACTGTCAGATTCATTTCCACTCTACTTGCCTAACAAATATATGTATGCAAGAAGAAATTATACTTACGTTGCTGAGGTATAAGCAGTGGAGGTTCCGGTGCTGCGGCGCTTGGTTTTCCTTCTCCAACGTCGTTTACTGCACGGACTCGGAACTTATAATAAAGAGCTGGCTGAAGACCGTGGATAGTGTAGTTTTTGACTGAGGCATCGATTCTGTCTGGGTAGCTGACCCAGCTCGGTTTAATCAGGCTTGTTGGAGCAGCTAAAAAGGAAGAAGGAAAAAACAAAATGTCTTCAGGATTTTTAGATTATCAACAATTATAACAAGAATATGAAAAATAATTTTTTGTCTGAGCTAAAATAGTTGGAGCATTGTATCAGAAAGGGTTTGGGCCAGTAAGTGAGACTCTTCTATATTCCTTGGCTCAAATACTATCTACTGAGATTCCAGACTAGCAAACAGACCGGCATCAGAAGAGTAGACAGACAGACCGGCACCAGAAGAGTAGACAGACAGAGGGACAGAGAGGCAGCCAGACAGAGGGGCAGCGAGAGAGGCAGCCAGACAGAGAGACAGAGGGGCAGCGAGAAAGCCAAAAAGACAGAGGGGCAGTGAGAAAGCCAGCCAGCCAAAAAGACAGAGGGGCAGCGAGAAAGCCAGACAGCCAGAAAGACAGAGGGGCAGCGAGAAAGCCAGACAGAGAGAAAGACAGAGGGGCAGTGAGACTGCCAGACAAAGACAGAAGGCAGACTGGATGCCAGAGAGACAGAGATGCTGGCAGACAGAGAGGCAAAGAGACCAGTAGAAAGAGAGACATACTGGCACCATAAAAGCAAAAAGAGACAGAAAGACTAGCAGAATGGTTGACTGATACCAGCTATGAACAAAAAACAAACTCCATCAAGTCTTGTGTTCATTAATTAAAAACTAACAATGGATGCAAGGGCAGAAAGGAAACAAGGAGAACCCAAACAGTTCCAGACCCAAAGAATGGAGAGAATGCCAGCCAGCCAGCCAGCCCAACAACAGACCCAGCTACCCCAATCCAGAATAGCAGCTACCAAGATAGATGACCACCAATCTCCAATGGGTTTAGAGATGAGTATGTGACAATTACAACTTCTTTTAATTGGTACTAAAATTCCTGGAGTGATTGTCTTCCTTTGTGGGATGAGGTTGATAGTGGAAAAGGGTTATCTTCCCTTGCCACCAGGACTTACCACTAGATGGCATTACCTGGCTATTTAAACTTAGCTCAGGAAGAGCTTTTTCTTCTGGAAGCACTAGACAAGTTGTGTGTCTATTACAGCTTGAGGGCTCTTGCCCCCCAACTATAGGCTTGTACCCATGTGTGTACGTAACCCATTCAAGATTTTAACCACATGGCTCATATACAGTGACTGACTCCTTTATTCTCCATTTAGTGGTCTCAAGAGTAACTATACAATTCATGGGGTATTCCCTCACAGGTTTGTATCCTGTTCGCAGCACCATATTGAAGTCAATATACTGTTGGTTTGAACAACAGCAACTGGCTAAGCACAACTGAACCAGCCAGTCAGTCAGTATACTGTTGGTTTATATACAGGAAGGACTTTATATTGTTGTTTTTATTTCATGTGCTACCAATAAATTGGTTGAATTAAAGGAAGTATTAATTCCTTTCTTGTTGTTGTTAGTCTTAGAATTGAATGCTATACTAATACAATAATGGTAATGAAAAACAACACAAATTCATAATTGAAACAAATCATATTAAAAATCAAGAAAAGAAAAAAGATGAAATGTAGGAAATGATGAAGAAAATAAGGGTGTTGCTATCAATCGAGGATGTTGAAGTATTGGAGTATTTCCGTGTGTGATAATGTTAATTGTTGATAGTTTATCCTATATGATATTGAGGATCGAATTGAGTGATGTTATAAATATATCCATGAACTGATTAATTGTTGTGAACTGATTCGGTCGTTTGGTTTGTTTTGTTTTATGGCATATCAACCTCAGTGGGTCATTTAATGCTGACAAAGTTGTTAAATAAATTCATTCTTAATGCATAATACAATTTTTTTTATCAACTTTCTATTTAACCCATAGATGGGACCCTAACAGGTACTACCACTCCAGGTCAGAGTGGACCAGGGAGCAATGGTGATGAAGGGGTGCTCCACATTCCCCAAACCTCCAAAACTGAAACCTCACCATCAGATAAAGTTTAACGTCTTTCCCAGAACATGTAGACCCTCAGCTACCGCCTTCTAGCACCCATATGATAAAAAAGGGGTTGGGGCTTGCTATAAGAGCAATAGGGTTGGGGCAATCATAAGTGCTAGGGCTTGACGTGACCAGCCGATTGATTGGAGGGGGGCCTCTCCGACCGCCTGTCTAGCCCAAAATAGGGACAAAGTGGAGTAATTCAAGTCATGAACTGCTCATCCACTTGGGTTCTATCCTTAAGCATCACGGGTTGCCACCCACGGCCAACAGGTGGCCCCATTGGGGGAGTCTTACCCCTCTGCAGAGGTGCAGTCGGTGCATTCTAACGCCCCACCGACAGGGCAGTGATTCAGTTGTGTCGTCTGGCTTGGTCAAAGGGGCAATACTGTCTGAATAAGCCTTAAGGGTAGCATCCCTTGATACTGGGATGTTTTTCAACAACAAACCGTTTCATTATGGCATTCTTAATTTAATTTTTTGTTTTGTTTGGTTTGTTTTACGGCATATAAACCTCAGTGGGTCATTTAATGCCAATAAAGTTTTGAAATAAATCAATTCTTAATGGATAATACAATTTTTTTATAAATACATTTTTCTATTTAACCCATAGATGGGACCCTAACAGGTACTACCACTCCGGGTCAGAGTGGACCAGGGAGCAATGGTGATGAAGGGGTGCTCCACATTCCCCAAACCTCCAAAACTGGAACCTCACCATCAGATAGAGTTTAACGTCATTCCCAGGACATGTAGACCCGTAGTCACCGCCTTCTAGCACCCATATGATAAAAAGGGGTTGGGGCTTGCCATAAGGGCATTCTTAACTTAAGTTATTTTTGTACAAAATTACGAAAATAAACTAAGTAGCAGTACCAGTAGCAACGAAGTAGGAAAGTGGAAGGGGAAGATTTAGTGGGCCCAACAATCTTACCTTGAACAATTTCTTTGTACTGTATGATGTACCCCTTAATGGGACTATTTCCATCGGCTCCAGCAGTCCATGCAACAGATACACTTCCAGGAGAATCATCATGAGCAAAGACCTGAACAATAATTGGTGGAAATGGTAATTCTGAAAAGAAAACAAAACAAAAAAATTTAGATAAATATCTTCAAATATTTGTATAGTTAAATTAGGAAAATTTAGCAATGAAAGATGGGAGTGATGGAAAATGATGGAATAGTTAGTTTCAAAATTGTTGTATTGTTTGATTATACCTGTTACATAATTGTTAGTACCCTAACACTTATTTACAGTAGTGTAGAAACCAAAATGGCTGTTATAAGTTGCAGCTGGCGGCCTTGAAGGATTGAGTGAAAAGGCTTGACCTCATCCTGATCCTCCTTCCAGTGGATACTGTGAGAATCGGTGGAGAAGACCCTCTTCCAGTTTAGATTAGAGAGTTTAGTTCAGTACCGGTCAAACCACAAAAGTGGTAAGTCGTGTTAAGTGCACGGCCGACTCAATCTGCGCAGTTAGTCTGGTGGGGATTTCGGAATAAAATATGATCTAAAGCAAATCGAAGTCTTGGGTTATTATCTAAAAAACTACCAATGACACAGGGCTTCTGATAAAGAGAAATCCCCAATGGAAGACCAGACATGAAGTCCCCAAGACGAAGTCCAGACGCTAGAAGATGAACAGAAGAATAATAGAAGTATAGAGAGTATACAACAATACTCACCTCTGTTTCCAATCATTTTATCTGCATTCTTATTTACTTTCATTAGTCTTTCTAATATAATTACATTTTTATTACATTAAAACTTAAATACTTGCACCCAGAGAGTGCATATTTTTGCTAGTTTAGATAACTGTCTTCAAATATTTATTTATGGTGTACATTTTTATGTAGTTTAGTTATTTTCAGATATTAATAGAGTTTAACAGGTTTGAATTCAGAGTTTTCCTTCTCCTTGACTGGTTGCCTAACCAAGGTCAAAGAGCCCAGTCTGCCCTACTATTTACATAGTATGTATGCTTATAAGTATAGTATCCATGTAAAGTAAAGTCGTCAGGACGGCCTAAAGTTAGTATCAGCCAATCAGCGAGGGAGTCTATCCTCTTTTCACTTTCTCTTGACCAAGGAGATTATTTTTAGCATCTGAGGTGGAGCGCCACACCTACCATCAGCACTTTACTTTACCGCACAGATCCCTGTGCTACTCATACACCGAATTAGCAAGGACCGGTATCGAACTAGCAACTGTCTCTCAAACCCTCTTTTATGGGGCCAACAAGATGATGATAGTCTGAAAGCAAACATTATTCCAGTGACAAGGAAGTGAAATCTGTAGTGAAGAAATGGCTCAAAGAACAGTAAACAAAATTTTATGGGGCAGGAATACATGCTCTCATTCAAAGGTCGAACATTGCTATTGAGAGAAACAGTGACTATGTGGAGAAGTAGGGATGTGATCCACAGAGGAGCAGCTTCATTTTGATGTATGATACATGTTCCTGTGTTGGTAATTATACCTGTCCTAAACCAAATGGCATTACTTTTTTTCACATCATATATCACTATTCCAGTCACAATTCCCTTAGTTATTTATGCCACATTCTCCATGATTTTATTTTTATTTAAATCTCAATTATTAATAAAATTGTGTTACATTATTAATACTGTTGGCCTTATCTACATACTAATAGCAAGCAATTGTATTTATATATACACCAAAATAGCGGTTTACAGTGTTAGCAGAAAGGCTCATTTGCATATTGATCTTAAAAGTTGGATTTTAATAAATATGTGCTTAGTATTATTGATTTCTGATTGTTACCGAAATAGTTATTGAAAAATCTAACATAAAATAATTTGCAGAAAATGTGTTTACAATATGTAAATGTGTAGGTATGTGTGTGTGTATGTATTAGAAAATATGGATGTGAATGGTAGTGGTGGCAAAACAGTGGAGGTCTTATCCCCTACACCCTACTGGCAGAGCAATTAAGATGCATAAAGACGAAGATTAAATGTTCAGAAAATGAAGACAATCTTTTATACTGTGGGGATTATCTTCACATTTGCCTGGAAGAGTTATCTTCCCGCTGGGTTGCTGCTGGTTCTCACCAGGGGCTAGAGTATTTAAGCGGCTGATTCAAATGCTTCTCCCTCTCTCTTAGCTACATCTTCTCGGCTGAACCACATGGGTTAGACATTTTGTGACTACACCCCACCCTCGTGGGGCCTCTGGTCCCCACGAGGGGACTAGTAAGTGACTTCCATTATATGAACTATGTGTAACAGTTTTTGTATGTACGGACTCTCCAGTCCTTTTATGTATGTATGTTTATGTACACTATTCTGAATTTTATGTATCTTGTTATATTCTTGTGCTGTTATCTATATAAAATGTTTTGTCTCACAAACGTGTCGGAGTTTGTTATGTTTCAACTAGTTAGGACTTGGTTATAACCTTGAACCAAATAGTATGAATTAAACTAAGTTTTAATTCATTTATTTGTTGCTGTTAGTCTTACAATTAAATGCTATACTAACTCAGTTCCCATGTGCACATCGACCTGAAATTCTCTCTAAGGAAGCATTAAGATACCAGATATCTTCTCCGTCACACTGGTATGTCTCTCAAACTTAATTCTATACACAGGAAGGACTTTATATTGTTACTCATTGTTTTTATTTGTGTAGTTGGGATTATCTTCCCTTTGGTCTGGAAGAGTTATCTTCCCGCTGGGTTGTCGCTTGTTCTCACCAGGGGCTATGGTATTTAAGCGCCTGGTTCAAACGCCTCTTCCTCTTTTAGCTACATCTTCTGTACGAGAACATGGGTTAGACTTATGTGACCCCTTCTCGTGGGGGCTTCAGCCCCCCCCCCATCACTAGTAAGTGATTAAGTATGTAACGGACTCTTCAGTCCTTTTATCTCTACTCTTTATGTTATGTACATGAATGTTATTTTCTGTATCTTGTCATATTCCTGTGCTGTTATAAATATAAAATGTTTTGTCTCACAAACGTGTCAGAGTTTGTTATGTTTCAACTAGTTATGACTTTGTTATAACTTTGAATCTTACAATACTATACTTATATGGGCTGGGCTCTTTAACCATGGCTAGGTAACCAGTCTAGGAGAAGGAAAACTGAATTCAAACCTTAAACTGATCTTGTGTCGCATCCTGCTCATGAGGAGGGGTTGGTAAATATATATATATATATATATATAAAGGGTTTTTTTTATAGTATTTTTGAAGCATTGTGCGTATGTGTAATATAATGATTTTTTGAAGGCAATTTACAATGCAATATGTGTTGAAAATTATATTTATTTAACTTTTTTTTTCTTTTTTTTAAATTCTAAGTATTTTCGGAAAATAAAATTCCATCATCAGAGTTATTGAAAGTACTAGGTGTTTTTTTATAGTACTTATCCCACGGTGATGTTGTAATCATCTGTTGTTTTAAGAAGTTGAGGAACGCCGTATATTTGAAATTTTTTTTTCTTTTTCGGTTACTTCCGTGATGTTAAATCGGCTATTTCCGTGATGTTAAGTCGGTTCGGCTGCTCCTGCGCTCGTGAAGATTGTTCGAAATTCTTTTAATATCGCCATGGGATAAGTACTATAAAAAACACCTAGTACTTTCAATAACTCTGATGATGGAATTTTATTTTCCGAAAATATTTAGAATTAAAAAAAAAAAAAAAAGAAAAAAAAAAAGTTAAATATAATTTTCAACACATATCGCATTGTAAATTGCCTTCAAAAAATCTTTATATTAAATATATATATATATATGTGTGTGTGTGTGTTGTGTGTGTGTGTGTGTTTATGACAACAGTCCAAAATATCAAAATTATTAATAATTTTTTTTTTTACTTACCCATGACTTTAATGGTAGCATTTCGGCTGGTATTACCTGCGGACGATGTAACGAGGCAGGTGTACATACCAACATCCATGCCAGAAATACCCTTAATTTGCAGGGTGCCATCTGTGATACTGTGCCTTTCATTTGGTCTGATAAGTACTGGCGTATTTAATGGGGGTTTGCGATGGTACCACTCCCAGGAGACGGAGACAGAGGCATCTTTGCTCACGGTGCATTTTAGGGTGACAGTGCTGCCAAGAATGACAGACTGATTTTGTGGCGGTTGGCTGATTTGGGTCTTCACTGGAAAAGAAAATTAAAACGATGGTTTAGTTGGGTTTATTCAATGGTATGTCAACCCTTTATGGGTTACTAGAAGCAGCTACCTGGGTAGAAGGGAAGGCAAAAAAGTTAGTCTCGCAGATCCATTATTACTGACTCCCCAAGTTGGACCCTTGCAGGATGCCCCATTAAAATCCCCATGTAAAAAAAAAAACTTGTGTTGATCTGCCTCACTGCCAGAAAAAAAAAGAAAAGTGCACAGACAGCTTGAAAAGAAGAATTAATGTCTATTTGAAATATTAAATGCAACAAAAAAAAAAAAAAAGTTGTTGTTACTATCTAAATTTGATATTTTTAATTATCCTCATGAATATAAATCAAATTTCCATTATTTTTGCTGAAAAAGCAAGATCTGGTGATACTGAATGTGTATATATTGTTGCATAGCCATCAAATTCTTATTCTGATTCCCGCTGCTAAATCGGGTAGGTTAGTAGTCGGCGTAGAGACTCAACACATGGGCATTGTAACAAACTTTAGTTTATTTCTTTACATTCTCTCGTGTTGCATGTGGGTGGTAAGCTTGACAATGGGAATCTGCCCAAGGGTTGACAATGCGTTGGTGAGGTGAAAGGTGGCTACGTGACGGCTCACAGCCCATCGGCTGTGACCATGAGTGCGGTCACTCACTTGTTCTCCGTTCGCTGTCTCTCTGGGGTCTGTTCACTACTGACCCTGACTGCTTAACCCTCTGGCTTTTGTATTGACGACCGCCTACGCATCTTTATCTTTGATCTGATAACTATTTCCGAACTTATTGTTTCCCATCCTTCTTTTGTTCGCTTTACCGGGAAAAAAGTCCTTTGTCATTTTTGTCGTCTTTTCTTCACTTTGTTTAATTTAACCGGAAATTCATATTTCCGTTTGTACAATATCCAACAATATATGTACTTTGTCATTAATTGTGTTATTTTCATAGTTTCCTCCGGACATATATACATGCATATGTATACAGACATGCTGATAGGTACGCGTGCATGTATACAGACATGCTGATAGGTACGCGTGCATGTATACAGACATGCTGATAGGTACGCGTGCATGTATACAGACATGCTGATTGAATACGAATCTATCTTGCTATACTATTGCAAAATGCCAGGGTATTTATGAAGACTCATAACATCATATAAACCAAGCAGCCAATCAGGACTCAAGGAATGGAATTACCCAAATACACGAATGGACTATTCTTGATTCCCATAAGTACCAGCTGTCTTGGCACTGTTCAGTTGTGCTTAGCTAGTTGCTGTTGTCCAAACCAACAGTACACTAACTCTTCAACAGTTACTATGATGCTTGTAAATAGAAAATGGGCTCGACGCCCTGAATTCAAATCCTGGATGAGACTATTTGCATTTCACATATTAATACATGAAAGGTATGCATCCAACTATTCTTTTTCCAGCTATTTGTAAATAGTGGTGCAGTTTGTGCTCTTTAACCTTTGCATGTTAACCAGTTAACGTGCATGTTAACGTGCATGTATACAGGCATGCTGATAGGTACGCGTGCATGTATACAGGCATGCTGATAGGTACGCGTTCTGCGTCACTGATGCAGAAAAATCGTACCGATATATGCCAGTGTTCCCCCCCACCACCACCACCACCATTTCCAGCTAACTGTAAATACATTTCAATAGTTTCTTAGAAACGAATTACACTGTATGGGGTACAAGGTAGGGGTTAGACAGCTTTAGTTTTTCATAGATAAAAACTCTGCTATTTATTAAGAAACTTTAGTTGGGACCCATCAAATTTCCCATGGACTCATTCCAAGCAAATATGTGTGTCCCAGGATGCACTAAATCAAAAAGCTATCAGCATCACGGTGTATATATTGATTTTGAACATTAAAAAAAAAAATTAGTATTATCTGCATTATTTGGACTATTGTCCTCATCTTCATTGTTATATGTACAATGTTTCGGCCGATATGCCCTCCAGTCTTCTTCAGGTATTTCTTGTCGGACTCGGGAACCTTCTTTTCGAACTCGGGAATTTTCTTGTAATCGGTAGCCATCACAGAACTTTGAACCCAACCCTTTATTCAATCCACGGGGGTATCCTGTTCTCATTCTGCAAACCATAGCTGGGGTAGAGGCGTTAAGCTGTGTTTATTATTATTCTATGTTACTGCTGCCCTTGATCAGGATTGAACCCGGAATCCAGAGATAACTGTCACTTAGAACTGTCTTAACCTAACTACCTTATCCACTAGGCCATGTGTCCAATTGGACAATCACAATAAAATGTTTGGGAGGGGGTGGGGCACTTACTGAGCACATGGAGATACATCTGTGATGATATAGTGCCAAAGTTGTTGGTTGCTGTGTAATTATATTGACCAGAATCATCAGGGATAGTGCTGGTGATGAGGAGGACATCTGATTGGAGTAATTGGATTCGCCCTGAGCTATTTAAAGCTTCCCAACCATGGCTGATATCTGTAAAAATGAGAAAATAGGAATATTAGTTGACTTTTTTTTTTTTTAAATATAAAAAATATGTAAATAAATTAATGTAAAAAAATATTTTTTCTGAATTTTATTGGAGAACTTAAATTTTTCTAGTAAAAAAAAAAAAAAAAAAAAAAAAAAAAAAACATTAACAAAATTTGATTTCAATAGTAAAAAAAAAAAAAATAAATTGAATAAATTTGATTTCTATAGTAAAACAAAAAAAATAAATAAATTGAATAAATTTGATTTCTATAGTAAAACAAAAAAATAAATAAATAAATTTGATTTCTATAGTAAAACAAAAAAAATAAATAAATTGAATAAATTTGAGTAAAAAAAAAAAAATAAATTGAATAAATTTGATTTCTATAATAAACAAAAAATAAATGAATAAATTGAATAAATAAATTGAATAAATTTGATTTCTATAGTAAAACAAAAAAAAAATAAATCTGATTTCTATATTAAAACAAAAAATAAGTAAATCTTTGACCAAATT
Organism: Doryteuthis pealeii; assembly: GCA_023376005.1. NCBI lineage: Eukaryota > Metazoa > Mollusca > Cephalopoda > Myopsida > Loliginidae > Doryteuthis > Doryteuthis pealeii. The sequence continues at coordinate 26,084,625 of CM042177.1, read as the reverse complement.
TGATTTCTATAGTAAAAAAAAAAAAAAAAAAAAAAAAAAAAAATGAATTATTGAATAAATTTGATTTCAATGGTAAAAAAATTTTTTTTTTTAAATCATTGAATAAATTATATTTCTTTAGTAAAAAAAAAAAGATCTTTGAATAAATTTTACTTCTACAATAAAAAAAAGAAATAAATCATTGAGTAATTTGATTTCTACATTAAAAAAATAAATCATTCTATAAATTATATTTCTACAGTAAAAAAATAAATCATTGACTAAAAATAAATCAATGTATAAATTTGATTTCTATAGTAAAAAAAAAAAAAAAAATCATTGACCAAATTTTATTTAAATAGTAAAAAAATAAATAAATAAAAAAAATTGAAAAATAAATAAATACTTGACCAAATTTTATTCTATTGGTTTTTTTTAGAATAGACTTTTAAAATCTCATACTACTCACCATCGAGCACCATTAGCCTGTTTATTATGAAAATGTCGCCCATGAAATTTTTCTTAAATCTATAACGTTATTCTATTTTCAAATTCCAGTATTTGAACTTGGTTCACTGAGACCATTTCTTATAATGATAACCATTACACCTTTGTCAGCCGCTCACCGGCTATCTATTTAAAGCTGTTCAAAGCAATGGTACTGCCACACTTGGAGTTTGCATCACCAGTCTGGAACCCTTATCTTGCTCAGAATATTAACCTCCTACAAACTGTACAGAGACGTGCAACCAAACGAATACCCTCCAATAGGCATCTACCATACTCTGAACGTCTCGCTGCCTTGGGAATGGATTCGCTGAAACTTTGGCGTCTGGCAACTGACCTGGTAAACGCTCATAAGGTCATTAATCATCTTAACAACAGCAACCTTGAGCACCTTTTTGATCTCCATCTTTCTAACACACGTGGGCATGCCTACAAAGTCAGAAAACAGCACTGCTCACATGACTTTCGGAAACATTTTTTCACACTCAGAATTGCGGAGGCATGGAATAAGCTGCCAGCATCTGTTGTAGGCTGCCAAAGCACTGAATCTTTCAAAGCCTCCATGCTTCCTGTAGTCCACCGACACTATACCTGATGCCACTCTCCACACACACATGCATGCATATTACTACTGTAAAGTGTTCATGTTCCTGACACTAATACATTATTCTATGTACTTGACATGAGACTTTGATGAGTTGTGGTGCACCTGAGCACTGTACACAATAAATCTCATTATTATTATAATTACTAGCAAATATATGCACCCTCTGGGTGCAAGTATTTTAGTTAAATTTTATAATAAAATATCATATTAAATTAGAAAGGCTAATGAAACTGAATAGGAATGTAGATAAAAAGATTTTGAACAGAGGGGGTATGATTGAAAAATAGAACAACTTTAAAAATAACTCTTCCATCATTTTCCGTTACTCCCGTCTTTCATTGGTAAATTTTCCTAATTAAACTGTTTAGTTAAAATAGGAAGTAAAGGATAATATTACAGTTATTTCTTCTTGTAAATAAATTTCTTTTAAGATTTATCCACGAGATTTTTGTTTATATTTCTTAAGATAAAACCAAACAATTAGAAATCAATAATACCAAGCACATATTTATTAAAATAAAATTTTAAATATCAATATGCAAATTAGCCTTCTCGTTCAAACTGTAAACCGCTATTTTGTTATATATATAAATACAATTGCATGTTATTAGTACGTAGATATGGTCAACAGTATTAATAATGTAAAACAATTTTTATTAATAACTGAAGGTTTAAAAGAATGAAATCATGGAGAATTTGACGTAAATAATTAAGGGAATTGTGACTTGAGTAGGATTATAGTTTCGGTTACAGACAGAAAAACACACAATCTCCATTATAATAAGATATACAGAAAAAAAAATTGGTTGGTTAAATTATAATTACAAATACAACAGATTTCTAAAGATCTTCAAGTCAACTAAAATATAAAAAAATTGGTTGGTTAAATTATAATTACAAATACAACAGATTTCTAAAGATCTTCAAGTCAACTAAAATATAGCTACTCACTTCTTGACCAGATGATGGTCGGTTTTGGAGCTCCTTTCACTTTACTAACCAGCCTAACATCCTCACCCTCCAGGACCGTCATGTTGCCGAGACCAGAACCCACAATTTCTGGAGGGTACCCTGAGGGAAAAAATGAATTGTTTATTATAGAAGACAAAAAAAAAAAAAAAAATGCTGTTATGCCTTAAAAAAAATTAAAAATTAAAATAAAGCCAAACAAACACAGATCTACATTGCAACGAAGTTTCAGTGCCAAATTTGATGTTGTAATAGAAAGAATTAAATATTATTATTTTTTGTTGACTAATTGTTTCAGTAAAATTGTTTCCGTTTCACATCTTTCAACCAGAGACACTATTAGGTAGGTTTCACAACGCGAAAAAGATGACTTAATTTGTAAAAAAAAAAAAAAAAAAAAAAAAAAGGGTGGGAAAAAAAAGGCGGCCAAATGAATGCTTATAGACTCCTGAATATCATATTTTTTTTCACAAGCGTAAATGTTGTCTACATTGAAGTTTTCCATGGGTACCACCAATTTTCCCTGTGAAATTTACCCCCCACTATATTTAACATAATAAAACTTGCATAAAGGTTATCTTGAATTTTTTTTATTCACTCGAAAGAAGAAGCATTAACCAAACTCCTAATGATTTTTGAAAAAAATTTTTCGGCTTACAAAAATAATGAAAATTATAAACAAAAAACAATGTTTATATTTTTGCACCGTTAAATCAATCATAAACTTTTGATTATGATATTATCCATTTTGCATTAGTAGCAGTTTTTGATTTCGGATCATATGACCTTTAGGCACCCTTTTGCGATCTTGATTCATAAGTACATTTTTTTCATTTACACTGTCAACATCCGATTGTTTGTTGTTTTATAATTTAAAAAAAAGATTGATTGTTTTATAATTTAAAAAAAAAAAAAAACTCTAAAAATCGTCTGTTAACAAACAACTGGATGTTTATGGTGTAAAATTAAAAAAAAATGTACTTGTGAATCAAGATCGCAAAAGGGGTGCCTAAAGGTCATATGGTCCTTGATTTCAATTTAAAAAAATTAAAAATCTTATTTGGCACTACCGATAGATTAATATTGTTATTGTTCTTTTTTTTAAATGAATACTTTTTAAAATTTTTGAAAATATTAATTTTGCTTACATGGTTGGTACACCATTAAAATTCTTTTTTTTTTAAATAAATAAAATTTTTGTAAATATTAATTTTGCTTACATGGTTGGTACACCATTAAATTCTTTTTTTTAATAAATACTTTTTAAATTTTTGTAAATATTAATTTTGCTTACATGGTTGGTACACCATTAAAATTCTTTTTTTTTAATAAATTTTTAAATTTTTGTAAATATTAATTTTGCTTACATGGTTGAACACCAATTAAAATTCTTTTTTTTAAAATAAATACTTTTTAAATTTTGAAATATTAATTTTGCTTACATGGTTTGGTACACAATTAAAATACTTTTTTTTTAATAAATACTTTTTAATCAGAAAACACCATACCATATTTGTAGCATTTTAATTGCCAACAAAATAAAAGAATAAAAAAATTAAAATATAACAAGAAAAGACAACCCTTGTCTATCATATCTACAGGGTTGGGTGTGACACAACGAGGGGCACAGTTACAGGTGTGACAGTATAAAGTAACATGCAATACTAACAATACAGTACAAACAGGTACTTTTTAAAAAAATTGAGTTAACAGATTATAGTAGATTACTAATTGTAGATGTGATTCGAGGTAAATTCCATAGAAAATTCAGTAAGAGTTTTCTTTTTCGTTTTATATATGAAAGTACGTAAATAAACATTGTGTTTATTTGATATGGCTTTTAGCCGACAATTTTTGGAGGATATGTACTTAATTGAAGTCATACCTAATTTTTGAAAATTAATTAATAATTAATGAATTTAGGTGGGCATATATGTTCAAATGTAAGGCTAAACAGATCAAGAAAATGTCAATCCCTGAATGTACATTTCGACCTATTAGGTTTCATCAGCAAGGTTATAGACATGGGAGACTGCAAAAAAATATATATATATATATATATATATATATATATATATATATATATATATATATATATATTTATTTATATTTATATTTTGCTCTAATTAAGTGAAAAAAAAAAATTGGGGGGGGGGGGCGGGGGACAATTTTTGGTAATTTTCTCATTTAGTAATAACTAAATGAGAAAATTACCAAAAATTGTCCCCGCCCCCCCCCATTTTTTTTTTTCACTTAATTAGAGCAAAATAATTACAATTTTTGGTAATTTTCTCATTTAGTAATAACTAAATGAGAAAATTACCAAAAATTGTCCCCGCCCCCCAAAAATATTTTTTTTCCTAGCAAATAAGGCAATTAGAGTAGCCTCCCTTGACTTTCACTTTGAAACAAGCCGGTAGCCATTTTGAAAGTATCTGTGCGAAAATACACAAATCTTAGAAACATTTAAAAAATAATACAACTGCATGCTTTAAAACAAAAATATCATAAAATGTGTTCTTAATAACGATTATGTTCATTTCAGATAATTTTATGCTAGGAATTTAGCCAACTGACTTTTACTTTGAAACAAACCGGTAGCCATTTTGAAAGTCTCCGTGCGAGATACACAAAACATTTCAAAAATAATACAACTGCATGCTATAACACAAAAATATCATAAAATGTGTTCTTAATAACAATTAAGTTCATTTCAAATAATGCCCACACAATTTTATGCTAGGAATTTTAGCCAACTAAAGGTGAAAATTACCCAATTTTTTTTTGTACAATAACATTTTTTATAACTTAGAAATAAATTAAAAATTGGGAATCCAAAAATCCAGGATTGAGCGTCTGAAAAAAAAAAAAAGAAAAAAAAAAAGTTCTACACCGACATTTTGCAGATTTTGAGATTAACAAATTTCCATTTTGATATCTAAGGGAAATAATCAACAAAAAATGTTAAACATTAGTAGTCTCCCCTTAATAGAGATTTTTATTTAATACACACGCATTAATAAAAATTATTTCTTAAATCATAACACATCACTTAAGTCCGGACCTAACTAATACAATAACTTTTGGTAATTTATGAGGAAGTGCGTCCCGGTCTCCTGTCTCAGAAATTGCTACCCGGTGCCTATTAAAATAACGTCCCCAGCAATGTCGTCTCAGATTTTCTTTTATTCATGTTTGTTTAATGTCTTGTTTTTAGTTTAATATAGATAGATTTTTGTCGTAATTCTTGTTTATTTATTTTGTTTATCTATCCATCTCAGTCTATTCCAAACTATATATCCATCTTCATATCTAAACAAGAATTACGACAAATTACGATAAATAAACAAGAATTACGACAAATTTCTATACAAGAATTACGACAAATTTCTATAAATGAACAAGAATTACGACAAATTTCTATGACAAATTACAAGAATTACGACAAATTACGATAAGAATTACACCAAAAAAGAGAAGCCTCCCCTCTAAAATACATTTAACGCCTTAAGTTGGTTGTTTTCTTTCAAGTAACACCGACATAGCTGGGGACGTTATTTTAATAGTCACCGGGTAGCAATTTCTAAGGCAGGAGACGGAGATGCAATTCCTCATAAATTACCCAACTTTTAAGCAAAATTCGACTTTATTCATCAACATAGTCTCCTTCTAGGGTGATACATTAGATTCCAATGCTTCTCTAACAATTCGATATCTTATTTGTAGAACGATTTGTCTTTGGCCTCAAAATATGCCTAAGTTTCCGATATCACTTCTTCATTGGAGCCAAATCTCTTTCCCTGGAGCATTCTTTTTAGGTCTGCAAACAGCCAGTAGTAGCTGGAGGCCATATCTGGAGAATAGGTATGACATAAAGAGGAAGCACACAGAACCAAATGAAATGCAATTCATGTAGTTTTGCCATCGTTGCAATCGACTTGTGACACGGTGCATTGTCTTGGTGAAAGAATTTTTTCTTCTTCGTTTGTGGCCGTTTTTAGGCAATTTCTTCCTTCAACCGCACCAATGATGCTATATATATATATATATATATATATTTACCAGCCCCTCCGCACGGACAGGATGTGACACAAGGTCAATTTATTAAGCGGAGTTCAACAGATAATGAATAAGTATTTTAAATTCATATAACACATTTATTTCATTTGCAACAAGCACCTAAAAATTTTATTTTCTTTCTGTTTTATTGTTTATATATATTTACCAACCCCTCCGCACAAGCAGGATGTGACACAAGGTCAGTTTCTTAAGCGGAGTTCAACAGGTTTGAATTCAGAGTTTTCCTTCTCCTAGACTGGTTGCCCAACCAAGGTTAAAGAGCACAGTCTGCCCTACTATTTATCCATAGCTGGAGGGAGAGCAGGATTCATACCTTTCCCAAGGGTATTAGCGCCAAGTGAAATGCAATTACCACATCCAGGATTTGAACTCGGGATGACGAGTCCATTTCCCATGACTTTAACCATTACACCACGCGTTTCCTGATGATGCTATATAGGATTCGCTATTGATGGTTCTTTCTTTCTCAAGGTAATTGATGAACAAAATACCTTGCGCATCCCAAAATACAGAGGTCAAAACCTTGCCTGCTGATGTTGGTCGCTTTGGATGGCTTTCACCAGCTGCTGTCCACTCAGCTGACTGACGATTTGACTTCGGAGTGAAGTGGTGGATCCATGTTTTATCCATTGTTATATAATTACACAGAACTCCTTTTTGTTGTTTGGAGTGAGGGAAGGGGGAACGTCAAACGTTGCTGTACAAAGAAAGAATAAACTTGTGCCGATGATTTGTTTGTTTGTTTTGTTTTACGGCATATCAACCTCAGTGGGTCATTTAATGCCGATAAAGTTTTGAAATAAAACAATTCTTAATGCATGATACAATTTTGTTTATCACCTCATGTTTTTCTATTTAACCCATAGATGGGACCCTAACAGGTACTACCACTCCGGGTCAGAGTGGACCAGGAAGCAATGGTGATGAAGGGGTGCTCCACATTCCCCAAACCTCCAGAACTGGAACCTCACCATCAGATAGAGTTTAACGTCATTCCCAGGACATGTAGACACTCAGTCACCGCCTTCTAGCACCCATATGATAAAAAGGGGTTAGGGCTTGCCATAAGGGCAATAGGGTTGGGAAAATCATATAGGTGCTAGGGCTTGACGTGACCAGCCGATTGATCGGAGGGGGCCTTTCCCTCCGCCCGTCTAGCCCAAGATAGGGCCAAAGTGGAGTATTGCAAGTCATGGACTGCTCATTCACCTGGGTTCTATCCTTAAGCATCATGGGTCGCCACCCATGGCCAACAGGTGGCCCCATTGGGGGAGTCTTACCCCACTGCAGAGTTGCAGTCGGTGCATTCTAACGCCCCACCGACAGGGCATCCCATATTTTTGATCGACTGTGAGCAAATGCGGCACCCACTTTGAACACAGCTTTCTCATTGACAAATGTTCATGCCTGACATCACCAGTTGAATGGACTCTCAGACTGTCTGGTGGTGTAATGGTTAAAGTCATGGGAAATGGAATTGTCGCCCCAAGTTCAAATCCTGGACTTGGTAATTGCATTTCACTTAGTGCTAATATCCTTGGGAAAGGTATGAATCCTACACTCCCTCCAGCTATGGATAAATAGTAGGGCAGACTGGGCTCTTAAACCTTGGTTAGGCAACCGGTCTAGGAGAAGGAAAACTCTGAATTCAAACCTGTTGAACTCCGCTTAAGAAATTGACCTCGTGTCACATCCTGCTCGTGTGGAGGGGTTGGGTAAATATATATAGGAGCTAGGGCTTGACATGACCAGTTGATTGGTTGTGTCAGGCTTCTCTGACTGTCCTCCTAGCCCAAGTAACTGCCAAAGTGTATCACTTTGTATACATATTATTGAAGTCAGTCTACTTTTGGTTTGAATGACAGCAACTAGCTAAGCACAATTGAAGCAGTGTCCAAGACAGTTGGTATTTATAGAAATCAAGAATGATCCATTCATGCATTTGGGTGATTCCATTCCTTGAGTTCTGATTGGCTGCTTGGTTTCAAGGATATTGTGTAGTTTTATAAATACCCTGTCATTCTGCAGCAGAATTGCAACAAGACGGGTTTGTATTAAGTTACAACCGCTTGTTGCCGTGTCTTACCAATTCGACGGTAATTGGAACTTAGTTTGATTATTCTTCACATATTATGGACAACTCACAGCCACATGTCTTTAGGGATTACATGTCGCCAACCATGGCTAATAAGTGATCCTATTGGTGTGAGGGTCTTATGCCTCTTCAGATAAAGAACCGTTCACCAATTGCAACTCAAGAAATCGAAGAATGAAGAGGAAATATCGAAAGTGTTTGAGGAATACAAGACAAGTGCTTGGGAAAACACAATACAGGAACTTGACAGGGTATTTATTTTTTTGAGGTGGGGTTACATCAGAAAGTGTTCTATCTCGAACCTGTGTGCCCCAAGGCTGCTGCGGCCGCTGCTGTAGCAATTGAATGGAAGTGAGAAAAACTTTGGAAATGATTAGGAATGAAATGCTTTAGAGGTGATTCTGAAATATAAACGAGAAAAGATGGATAATTTGTCTGGAAATAGAATGTAATTCCATTGGCTAGAGATCTTTTGGCCAGTGCATTTTTAGATCGAGATCTTTGGCCAGTGCATTTTTTAGATCGAGATCTTTGGCCAGTGCATTTTTAGAGCGAGATCTTTGGCCAGTGCATTTTTAGAGCGAGATCTTAGGCCAGTGCATTTTTAGAGCGAGATCTTAGGCCAGTGCATTTTTTAGAGCGAGATCTTTGGCCAGTGCATTTTTTAGAGCGAGATCTTTGGCCATTGCATTTTTAGAGCGAGATCTTAGGCCAGTGCATTTTTAGAGCGATTTTTGGCCAGTGCATTTTTAGAGCGAGATCTTTTGGCCAGTGCATTTTTAGAGCGAGATCTTTTGGCCAGTGCATTTTTAGAGCGAGATCTTTTGGCCAGTGCATTTTTAGAGTGAGATCTTTTGGCCAGTGCATTTTTAGAGTGAGATCTTTTGGCCAGTGCATTTTTAGAGCGAGATCTTTGGCCAGTGCATTTTTATAGTATAAATCATTGGCCAGTGGATTTTCATAATTAATGCATTTTTATAGTAAAAAATAATTAGCCAGTGCATGTTTATAGTTAAAGTTACTGGTCCGTGCATTTCTATAGTAAAAATCATTGGCCAACACATTTCTATAGTAAAAATCATTGGCCAGTGCATTTCTATAGTAAAAATCATTGGCCAGTGCATTTCTATAGTAAAAATCATTGGCCAGTGCATTTCTATAGTAAAAATCATTGGCCAGTGCATTTCTATAGTAAAAATCATTGGCCAGTGCATTTCTATAGTAAAAATCATTGGCCAGTGCATTTCTATAGTAAAAAATCATTGGCCAGTGCATTTCTATAGTAAATAGTAAACATCATTGGCCAGTGCATTTCTATAGTAAACATCATTGGCCAACACATTTCTATAGTAAAAATCATCGGCTAGTGAATTTCTATAGTAAAAATCATCGGCTAGTGAATTTCCATAGTAAAAATCATTGACCAACACATTTCTATAGTAAAAATCATTGACCAACACATTTCTATAGTAAGGGCAATGATTCTTAATCCCTATGAATATCTACTCACACAGCCTACAAAATGCAATTTTTATATGAAACCATTGGTTATAAGCTTAAACCAATGGTTTAACAAAATAAAGGTAAATTCTTTGTAAATAAGAAATCAAAATTACTTACTGTTAACGATCAACTGGTGTGTAATTGACATTTCCCCTGCATTATTCCGAGCAAAACATTGATACGTTCCTGCATCTGAAATATCCACGGATTTTATGGACAGACTACCATTGGAAAAAATGGTGTACCTGCGGGGAAAAAAAAGGTATTTTTTCATCATTGATTTTGTCAAAATGGATTTTTAGTTTATCATTATTATTATTACTATTATTATCATTACTATTATTATTATTACTATTATTATTATTACTATTATTATTATTACTAGTAAAAGTATGCGAACACTGGGAGCAAGTATTTAAGTTTTAATGTTATAAAATATATTGAATTGGTTTGGTTTGGTTTGGTTTAGTTTATGGCATATCAACCTCAGTGGGTCATTTAATGCCGATAAAGTTTTGAAATAGTCCAAGGGCTGGAAATTCTAACATTTGGGGGAATTAGAGGGCTGGAAATTCTAACATTTTGGGAGACCAGAGGGCTGGAAATTCTAACATTTTGGGAGACCAGAGGGGCTGGAAATTCTAACATTTTGGGAGACCAGAGGGCTGGAAATTCTAACATTTTGGGAGACCAGAGGGCTGGAAATTCTAACATTTGGGAGACCAGCGGGCTAGAAATTCTAACAGATGGCTGGAAATTCTAACATTTTGGGAGACCAGAGGGTTGGAAATTCTAACATTTTGGGAGACCAGAGGGCTGGAAATTCTAACATTTTGGGAGACCAGAGGGCTGGAAATTCTAACATTTTGGGAGACCAGAGGGTTGGAAATTCTAACATTTTGGGAGACCAGAGGGCTGGAAATTCTAACATTTTGGGAGACCAGAGGGCTGGAAATTCTAACATTTTGGGAGACCAGAGGGCTGGAAATTCTAACATTTTGGGAGACCAGAGGGCTGGAAATTCTAACATTTTGGGAGACCAGAGGGCTGGAAATTCTAATATGTGGGAGACCCGATGACTGGAAATTCTAACATGTGGGAGACCCGATGACTGGAAATTCTAACATGTGGGAGACCCGAGGACTGGAAATTCTAACATATACAATACATACCTGTCAGATGATTTGATAGGTTTGGCATTGAAATACCATTGTAGATTTTCAGGAAGGACACCTTGAGCACGACAATCAAATAGAACATTTTCTCTAAAATCTTTCTGTTGTTTGATGTCTTCTGGCACAATGTATGGAGCATCTGGAAATAAAAATAAAAGATTATAAAGTATTAGAAAATTTTAAAGAATGAGTTTTACTATAGATTTGCACTTGCCAATGAATTTTACTATAGATTTGCACTGGCCAATGATTTTACTATAGAATTGCACTGGCCAATGAATTTTACTATAGAATTGCACTGGCCCATGAATCTTACTATAGAATTGCACTGGCCAATGAATTTTACTATAGAATTGCACTGGCCAATGAATTTTACAATAGAATTGTACTGGCCAATGAATTTTACAATAGAATTGCACTGGCCAATAAATTTTACAATAGAATTGCACTTGCCAATTAATTTTACAATAGAATTGCACTTGCCAATTAATTTTACAATAGAATTGCACTTACCAATGAATTTTACTATAGAACTGCACTGGCCAATGAATTTTACTATAGAACTGCTATAGAACTGCACTGGCCAATGAATTTTACTATAGAACTGCACTGGCCAATGAATTTTACTATAGAACTGCACTGGCCAATGAATTTTACTATAGAAATGTGTTCTTAATAACAATTAAGTTCATTTCAAATAATGCGCAAGCACAATTAAGAACACATTTTATGATATTTTTGTGTTAAAACATGCAGTTGTATTGATTTGAACAAATTCGTATTTTCAGTGTAGATTTACAGTGAAATGAAAATGGCCGACCAAAACAAATGGTTTCCTCAAAGTGAAACATCCAAGGGAAGGTTACTCTCATTTATGTAGCTAATGTTCAGATTGTCAAAAATTGCATTATAACAAGGTTTTCTTCTTTTTGTTTTTTTTTTTCTGCTTTTATTTCAGGGGGTCTGTTTTTTTTAATTTCTTTTTTTGCCTAACCCATTTGTCAAGATCCTTCCTCTACTTTCACTTTCACTTCAATCCATAGTCATTAACATTTCCAGTCGTCTGGCGATCTTTCTGGTGTTTGGATCCAATCGAAATAGGATATATCCCATACTGTTAGCCCGAGCGCTTTCGGCTGCTTCCTCAGTCGTCATCATGGGGTATATGAGTTGGTTTTTTTTTTTGGTCTTTTATCTATTTAGTTTTTTTTGTTTTAATTTGAAGAGTCTATTATTTTTAAAGGGTTGCAAGTTAAGTGTGTTAGTTATTAAAGATAGTTAGAAAAAAAAAAAAAAAAAAAAAAAAAAAAAAAGCAACATAGATAAAAGACACCCCCAAAAAACGTACTAAAACCAACTCATATACCCCATGATGACGACTGAAGAAGCAGTCGAAAGTGCTTGGGCTAACAGTATGGGATATATCCTATTTCAATTGGATCCAAACACCAGAAAGATCGCCAGAAGACTGGAAAAGAGACAGATTCAAATAATGAAGAAAAAGTACTCCGTCTTATTCAATAACACATGCCTGAAAAAAAAAAAAAACTCACAAAAAAACCACACACACAAAGATAAACCTAATGAGTCGGATAAACCTACTTAAAGTTTCACTTAGTGCTCTTCAGGGCTAAGATCCGACTAAGAGTCAGATCTCAGCCCTGAAGAGCACTAAGCAAAACTTTAAGTAGGTTTATCGGACTCATTAGGTTCATCTTTATTATTTGCTCTACTTAGGTATTGAGCACTCTTTACTTATTAGCTTTAGTATATCCTAGCGGTGTTTGTGTGGGCTAGTGGTTAGAGTCGTGGAAAATGGACTCATTGATTCGAGTTCAATTCCTAGACGAAGCTGTTGGCATTTCACATAGCGCTAATACCCTTGGGAAAGGTATGTATCCATATATTCTCCCTCCAGCTATGGGTTAAATAGTAGGGCAGACTGGGCCCTTCAGCCTTGGGTAGGTAACCAGTCTAGGAGAGGGATAACTGAATTCAAAATTCCTGAGGTCGGTCGTTCATTGGATTTGTGGCAACCCTTGATCCACCAATTCTTTCCTTTCGACTGTACCAAAAAGTGTGGATGGTCCACAACAAGCCTTCACCACTATAAACAAATCCCTGTGTGGATGTTCATTGTATGTGTGAACCCTCATGCGTCGAAAATCGACGAGAGAGTCCATAATATATATATATATATATATAAATTGTTTTTTTTTTCGGCCAAATATTGTATCAATAGATTATTTTTGGTTGGTATGATTATCTTGGTCTTTTCTTTTTTCCAAAAATTTCTTTCCCCAGGTGAGGTTTGGTAATATATTTTTACAATCAAACTATTTGCCAGGTTTTTTCTCACCACAAGGATTTACCAACAAGTTCGGTGTATATATATATATATATATATATATATATATATATAAAAACCGAACTTGTTGGTAAATCCTTGCTGTGAGAAAAAAACCTGGCATATATATATGTGTGAAAATGGAAAAGGAATTGAATCCAACAATATGAGGAAAAATGAGTAAAGAAAAGAAATGTAGATGGATAAAATGAATTTAATCGATATCACTTACACATGTGTTTTGGTCAGTTTATGTGTGTGAAAATATTTCGCACACATAGAAGAATCGACCTTCATCAGAGTGAATATTTATTTTGAATGTTGTTTTTTTTTTTTCCCCATCAAATTTTTTCATTCAAAATAAATGTTCACTCTGATGAAGGTCGATTCTTCTATGTGTGCGAAATATTTTCACACACATAAACTGACCGAAACACATGTGTAAGTAATATCGATTAAATTCATTTTATCCATCTACATTTCTTTTCTTTATTCATTTTTCCTCATTATATATATATATATATATATATATATAGACTTACATTATAAGTTAGCTCAGTCGGTAGAGCGTTTCAGCTTGAAACCACAAGGTTCCTAGTTCGATACCGGCCCTCGCCAACTCAGCGTATGAGTAGCACAGGGATCTGTGCGGTAAAGTAAGGAGCTGATGGTAGGTGTGGCGCTCCACCTCAGACGCTAAAAATAATCTCCTTGGTCTAGCGCTAGTGAAAAGGGGATAGACTCCCTCGCTGACTTACTTACATTATAATATTACTTACCTTGTACAAATAAATGTGCTGATGCTTTTATAGTTGATCCAAGTGTTGATTGGACTTCACACTCATATTCCATACTGTCAGATTCGGTCGGTTTCTTAATATTAAGTTGGCGCCTTGAAGATGACTGGACGTATTTGGGACCTATGAGAGGAATCCGTCTACCGTCTTGGATACGGTACCATGTGATGGTGTAATTCAATGGCCTATAAAAATAAAATAATAAAAATTATTATCTACGTATTATATATACAATGGGTCAGTTTGGCTCAGTTGGTAGAGCACTTGCTTAGGAATCTTAAAAATGGGTTAAATAGTAGGGCAGACTGGGCCCTTCAATCTTAGGTAGGTAACCAGTCTAGGAGAGGGATAACTCTGAATTCAAAATTCCTGAGGTCGGTCGTTGATTGGGTTTGTGGCAACCCTTGATGCACCAATTCTTTCCTATTGACTGTGCTAAAAAGTGTGGCATAATATATACATAGTGTGTATATATACAATGAGTCAGTTTAGCTCAGTTGGTAGAGCACTTGCTTAGGAATCGCAAGGTTCCTGGTTCAATACAGGCCCTCGCCATCTAAGCATATGAGTAGCACAGGGATCTGTACAGTAAAGTGAGGAGCTGATTATATATATATATATATATATATATTATATATTATATATATATATAAATGTTAGTTCTGTGGAAAATATTTCCTGCAAAAAAATGTTTTTTTAACTAGAACATTAGCCTAGGAATCACAAGGTTCCTGGCTCGATACTGGCCCTCGCCAACTCAGCATATGTGTCGTACAGGGATCTGTACAGTAAAGTGTAGAGCTATATATATATATATATATATATATATATATATATATATATGTAATGTTAGTTCTGTGGAAATATTTTCCTGCAAAAAAATTGGCTTTCAACAAGAACATTAGCCTAGGAATCATAATGTTCCTGGTTCAATACTGGCCCTCGCCAACTCAGCGTATGTGTCGTACAGGGATCTGTACAGTAAAGTGAGGAGCTGATTATATATATATATATATATATATATATATATATATATATATATATAGGCTCTTCGTAGAGAAATGTTCATGTCAGAAGTCACCCTGACGCAACACCATGAAGCCAAGAGGTTCAGAAGAAAGCAGCGGCAACAAAGCACCGGCACATCAACATCTTCAGGGATAGCCTTCAAATGTGATATCTGTGGTAGAGAATGTTTTTCAAACATTGAACTTCACAGTCACAGGAGGTGTTGTAACTTCAGGGGCACAAAATCTTTATTATAGTCTTCTGAGACTAAAATGCCAATATTCGGACTGTTGTCCTCATCTTTATCATTATCTGCACAACGTTCGGCCAATGTACCCTCTGGCCTTCTTCAGGGATTTCATTAACTTTTGGTGGAGCGGAAGTTCCTACTACGACAAATAAAAGTCAAGTGACGAAATTTAATGATTAAATTTAATATCACCTAATGAGAACAGATACTACACTTTGATCTTAGCCAAAAGGTCGAGAAACGTATCACCTAATGAGAACAGATACTACACTTTGATCTTAGCCAAAAGGTCGAGAAACGTATCACCTAATGAGAACAGATACTACACTTTGATCTTAGCCAAAAGGTCGAGAAACGTATCACCTAATGAGAACAGATACTACACTTTGATCTTAGCCAAAAGGTCGAGAAACGTATCACCTAATGAGAACAGATACTACACTTTGATCTTAGCCAAAAGGTCGAGAAACGTATCACCTAATGAGAACAGATACTACACTTTGATCTTAGCCAAAAGGTCGAGAAACGTATCACCTAATGAGAACAGATACTACACTTTGATCTTAGCCAAAAGGTCGAGAAACGTATCACCTAATGAGAACAGATACTACACTTTGATCTTAGCCAAAAGGTCGAGAAACGTATCACCTAATGAGAACAGATACTACACTTTGATCTTAGCCAAAAGGTCGAGAAACGTATCACCTAATGAGAACAGATACTACACTTTGATCTTAGAAGTTAATCATCTGTAGCACATTAGCGTACCATTTCTCTGTTATTAACTCATCCCAAAAGATTTGGGCCTAGTCTTACACAAACCTCCATCACTATAAACAGTCTGCGCAAGAGGATCGCGAAGCCTAGTTAAAAAGAAAATTGAAATAAAAATTTGTACATTTTCAACCAATCAGAGACGTTCGCGCCCAAAAAGAAATCTACCAAAAAGATCCTATTTGGAGCCTAATTTTTTGTATAAATAACGGATTTTTCAGACCCCAATCAGAAAGAATTTATTCGTCAAAACGACTCCACATCATTCCAGTGTAAGATAAAATCACATTCACTTATAAGAAGGTATGAACATATATTGTTGTATTGTCCTCGCCCGGAAGATGGAACTTCCAGCTGAGGGACAAAGAGAAAGATAAAAAATATATATTTAAAAAGAAAGAGAAAGCGGAAGCGGAACAGATAGTTTCCGGTCAAGGAAGCAGGGTGAAGATAAAAGAAATATATAACAAAGGTCCGTTATCAGATCAAAAAGATAAAAATGTGTAGGCGTGTTGTCAATACAAAAAGCCAGAGGGTCAAGCCGACAGGATCAGACGCCGGCCCGGCAGTGGAAAGGACACTTCACGTCTCCCGTCAACAAAACACCCCTCGGGCACTCATTGTGAACACTGTGCTCTTGGCTAGCCACCAGCATTTTCATTGTAAGCTCCGTGCCTTCACCACCCACACACTGAAGAAAATAAAGAAGAGTCCTCTTTTGTATACGCGTATCTGTTGTTATTGAAGTCCAGTAGCTGACTACTAACATACATCGCTTTGGGTACAGCGAAAGCCCCAATACTAATGTACACGATTGAGAGTAGCGAAAAAGCCGCTATATACCATATAGAATTTGATGCCAGTATACAACATTTACAGCTTCACTTGTCAAATAGATGAAGTTAACTCATTTTTTTTGCTTTATTTATTTATTTCATTTCACTTTATTTTATAGTAAAAATCATTTTCAATGAATTTTTATAGTAAAAAATAATTTTCAATGAATTTTTTATAAAAAATCATTTGAATTTTTATAGTAAAAAATCATTTTCAATGAATTTTTATAGTAAAAAATCATTTTCAATGAATTTTTATAGTAAAAAATCATTTACAATGAATTTTTATAGTTAAAAATCACTTCCAATGCATTTTTATAGTTAAAAATCACTTCCAATGCATTTTTATAGTTAAAAATCACTTCCAATGCATTTTTATAGTTAAAAATCACTTCCAATGCATTTTTATAGTTAAAAATCACTTCCAATGCATTTTTATAGTAAAAATCATTTCCAATGCATTTTTATAGTAAAAATCATTTCCAATGCATTTTTATAGTAAAAATCATTTCCAATGCATTTTTATGGTAAAAATCATTGGCCAATGAATGTATCTGTTGTTTATTGAAGTCCAGTAGTCGGTAGTAGCTGACTACAAACATACATCGCTTTGGGTACAGCGAAAGCCCCAGTACTAATGTACACAATTGAGAGTAGTGAAAAATCCGCTATATAACATATAGAATTTGATGCCAGTATACAACAATTGAATGTTCTTATGGCGTCTTTCATGTTTTGAATAATATTTCATGAAGTTCAACTTTAAACTGGTGACCTCACAATATATATATATATATATATATATATATATATCAAACAATCATACAACCATCCACCATAAACTCAACAGCTATATCTACTACGCCATGTGTCCAATTGACAGTAACATATGTTATAAACAGGGTTAGTAGCAAGCGTATGGTGGCAAGGAAAAACAAACACAGATTTTATGTTTTCTAAATTGTATTAAAAAAAAAAAAAAAAAAAAAAAAAAAGGAACATGAAAGGCGACGAAAAGCTGAAAGTAAATTTACGAGAGAGAGAGAGAGAGAGAGGAGAGAGAGAGGGTCTGATTTTGGTGATAGTTGCGATGTATGGTGATGAAGTCAGTGTAGGGTCCGGTGGCCGAGTCAGTTGTAGTGTAGGTGAAGAAGTGGGCAGAATTTTGTGTTTTGGTATTCTGAAGTCGATAGCGGGTTTGTATCGGGTATGAAAGTTGGCGTATTCTGGTTGTTGAATGATGTGGAATTGTTCGTCTGTTGACTGCTGGTCGGTTAGATTTAGGGTAGAGGTAGGTGAAGATGTAGGCCGTCCGCCTTGTGATGTGCTTGGTGATGTGCCGTTGGTGTCTGAGTTGTCGGTTCTTCAAAGTCGATTTATATAGGCCTGTGGGATCCGAAATCGGATCACACAAGCCTTTTTTATTTTTTTGCGGGAGAGTTTTCGATTGGACAAAAATGTGAGTTTATATTATTATTTTTCATTGTTTAGGAATTCTTTTCCAGAAGGAAGTTCAGCTGGAGCCTATGCGTGGAATCTTGTTAATTTGGTCACTTCGTTTTAGGCTACCATTGAGTAAACTTCCGCTTGGCGTCAGCAACTTATGTTTTGTTGGCGAATGTATCTCTTTATTGCGGTGTGTGCACGAATTGAATTGCTGAGTTAGTGAATCGGGAGATATCTATATTTGTGTATGTAACACATAGAATAATTAACACAGCTTAACACTTGTAACCAGTCATGGTTAATTGACTGAGAACAGACTACCCCCGTGGATTGAATAAAGGGTTAGGTTCAAAGTTCCATGAAGGGTCCTGATTATGATAGGAAAGATCCCAAGTTTGACAAGAAGGTTCCCAAGTTCGAGAGGGGGTTCCCACGTCCGACAAGAAATACCTGAAGAAGGCAGAGGGCATTTCATCCGAAACATTGTGTAGATAACAAAGATGAAGACAATAATCTGAATAATACAAATAATACTAATTATCACGCCTTGTCTAAAAAATTCAGAGAAATAACCCCATTTTTTAGTGGGAGGAAAAAAAAAAAAAAAAAAAAAAAACAAAAAAAACTTACCTTGCATTAACATACAGGTAAAATGAACACTTTCTTTATTGGTTGTGACGTTTGTGTCTTTTGGAGGTACGACAATTTTAGGCAAAACACTTTTCACATTACTGTCTGGATCTGAAAGGACAAAAAAATCTTATTTAACTTTTAGCACTTTTGTGCAGAGGGGTTGGGCAAATACATATTAACAAAATATACAAATTATATAATATTAAATATAGAACAGACCAAGATACATACATACATACATATATTACATACATAGGAACTGACTGGGGTAGATAGATAGATAGATAAAAATGAAAAGAATAAGATAGATAGATATGTACAGAATAAGATAGATAGATAGATATATATATAGACAAATATGAAAAAACAGAGATAGATAGATATAAACACATCGAAATAGATAGATAGATTCATAGATCCATATATAGATAGATACGAACAAACACAGAGGGATATATAGTTAAATAGATTGATAAATATGAACAGACTGAGATAGATAAATAGATAGATAGATAGATAGACATAAACAACTGAAATAAATAGATAGATAGATTGCTATATCATTAAAAAAAAAAAAAAAAAAAAATTATGTATGTATATATATATAATATATAATATATATATACAGATAGATAGATAGATAGATAGATAGATAGATATCAACTTACTAAAATTGACAATGAAAATGCGGTGATGTGTTATTTGACAAAGAAAAAGACAGAGGCTTAAATACCAGTCATAACATTAATTATTTGTTGTGTTTTTTGTAAAATATGTAATGTGTGAAAGTAAAGATACTTGTTCTTCTTCTACTATGCAAACAGACCCCCCCCCCACACATATATATATATATATATATTAAATTTTTTTTACTTGAAGGCACTTACAACGCATGTATCGCATAAAATTCGATACTTTTTCTTATAGAAAATAAACTTGACAATGTAATCCCAACAAAGGATGGCTCGATGAGTAGAATACCGTACAGACTGTTTCGACTTTATTAAGTCTCATCAGCGGTATATACTAACGATTTCCCTCCGACAGAAATCGAAACCGGGACTTCAGCAGACACAGTGAAACACCAGTGAAACACTAGTGAAACACTTTATCGCCTCGGCCACAGTACACAGCTGACCATCCTAGCGAAATTAAGCTTGTCAAGTGATACTCACGCCTCTACCATAATAGGTAAGGGGGGCGCTATTGAGAGAATAATAACAACAAACAGACCGATTGCCCTTCGGCGAAGTGAATAAGATTTTTGGATACACACACACAGTAGAAAGCGCGTGGTGTAATGGTTAAAGTCATAGGAAATGGACTCTTCGCCCGGAGTTCAAATCCTGGACGTGGTAATTGCATTTCACTTAGCGCTAATACCCTTGGAAAAGGTATGAATCCTACTCTCCCTCCAGCTATGGGTAAATAGTAGGGCAGACTGGGCTCTTTAACCTTGTTTAGGCAACCGGTCTAGGAGAAGGAAAACTCTGAATTCAAACCTGTTAAACTCCGCTTAAGAAATTGACCTTGTGTCACATCCTGTTCATGCAGAGGGGTGGTGTATGTGTGTGTGTGTATATATATATATATATATATATACAGTGGTATTGTATGTTCAAAATGTGATGGATGTATTTTGAATTCAAAAAATATCCATCACCTTCTGAACAACATAAATAAAAAAAATAAACAAACAGATCACTGCTTAATAATAATAATTAAAAAGGGGGGGTAGGCCAAACCTGGAATGATAATCAGACACACACTTAAACAAAAAAAAAAAAATAAGAGAATCAGATGGGCCTGGAAACAAACAAACAGGTTAATGCTTAGAGAGTAAGCCAAACCTGGAATGATAATCAGACACTGCTGAACAGACAGACACACACACATAAACACACACACACACACACACACACAGAGAATTTGGAAGATATGAGACACAAAACCAAATGGACGGTCGCTAGCAACAACTCCAGTTTCAGAAATCTTCTGTAGAAGAGATTTTTATCTTAGAATATTAAGAATAACAAATTACAGGTTAACAAACAACACCATAGTTACCTCATTTTTCTTTACACTTGTATTGTGATAGCCTTCAAAACCAACCACCAAACCAATAAATCTTTTTCTTTTCTTTTTATCTTAATGTCCTGAAGGTTTTATATAAACCAAAACATCAACATAAATATGATATATTCATCTTTTTTCAATCAATTTGTTTTTCCTATTTCTACATATTGTCGGATTCATATCCATATTTGGCCAGAAAGCTTGAAAAGATCACCAATAAAATCGTTAAACAAGAGACCTGCCCTTTGTTTAATTCCACATGTGTGTATATATATATAATATATATATATATATATATATGAAAAGGTGGAATGAAAACACCACACAATGCTGTTAAAGAGAAAACAATTTATAATATAATCATAGCTGATATTGATCAATATTTCGATTTTACAAAAATCATCTTCAGAGCTCATTCACTCCGTAGTTGTTTGGGTCGGAGAAGAATGTCAAATCAGTTCACAAACAAAAAACCTTAATACTGCAAAAAAGAACGAAAGTCGTTACATTATTCACCAATGTGGGCATTCACGCCATATATATGTCGGTCATGCCGCTATGTATACCTTTTTGTCGGTAAAACATATCCAATTTGAGATGTTGGCAACAATACGAATCAATTTAAACGGAAGGGGATGGGTATTAAAAAATGTGACTGCTGGAATTCAAAAGATTTTTAGAAAAGGAATTTTTTTACGATTAATTATTTTTAATTTTTTTAATTTTTACTTTTAGGTTCTGTATTTCATAAATGATTAAATATTTATTGTGTTTTGTTTTTATATATAAAGTAAAAAAAAAAAAAAAGTTATGGACGGAATATGTTATTTTAGAAAAGGAATTTTTTACGATTAATTATTTTTGATTTTTTAAATTTTATTTTTAAGTTTCGTATTTCATAAATGATTAAATATTTATTGTGTTTTGTTTTTATATATAAAGTAAAAAAAGGTTATGGGCGGAATTTGTTATTATTTTAGATAATGTTAAGCAATTTGGATCTAATGTAAGTTTATTTTCAAAACCGAAAACAAAACAAAATAAAATGGAAAAGATCTTATTCATAAAACAAAACAATAAACCTAAATTTATTTTGATGGGAAGTAAATAACGGAAAAAGTTATGTGAAGGGGATTTTATGGTTTCTGACAACAAGTGTCGCTAAATAAGGGGATATATTAAAGAAACCTTGTCTTTGGGGTATGGTTTTATGGGTAAGAATAAGAATAAAAATATATATATATAAAAAAGATGGAGCACTCTCTGGCAGCCTTTACATATATACATGTATGTATTTATCAGTTAAAATCCTCCTTCCAGTCTGTTGGTGCTGATGGCCGAGTAGTTAAGAAGTCTGACTGATGATAAATCCATCGGGTTTCCATCCCTGCAGGAAGTAGCCTGCTAATGTCTAGGCACACTGAAGAAACAGGATACGTCGAAACACAGTGTCTGTGAATGACTATATACGCAGAAGCGCGTGGTGTAATGGTTAAAGCCATAGGAAATGGACTCGTCGCCCCGAGTTCAAATCCTGGATGTGGTAACTGCATTTCACTTAGCGCTAATATCCTAGGGAAAGGTATGAATCCAACTCTCCCTCCAGCTATGGATAAATAGTAGAGCAGACTGGGTTTTTTAACCTTGTTTAGGCAACCGGTCTAGGAGAAGGAAAACTCTGAATTCAAATGTGTTGAACTTCGCTTAAGAAAATGACCGTGTATCCCATCCTACTCCTGCAGAGGGGTTGGTAAATATATATATACGCTTGTTAAACTCTGCTTAAGAAATTGACCTTGTGTCACATCCTGCTCATGTGGAGAGGCTGGGTGAATAAGTACAATCTTTTTTTTTTTTTTACTTCTTCATTTCTCTCTATCTTTTTTCTGTGTTTTCCTTCAATTCTTTTTTCATTTCATTCGGGTTTTCTTCCTTCCTCTCTTCTTCCTTTTTTTTCTTCCTTTATTTATTTTTTTTTTTTAGGATCTTATCTATTCCACTCACATCACTGGTTTACAAAAACAAACATCCTTCTCGCATCCCATTGCAATTACGATTATATTCTTTACATATCGGGCGGATATTTCTCTTGTATTACAACTCTTACTGTGTTAACATTCCATTAATATGGTCAGGTGAGTTTAGAAAAACACTGTAATAATATAGGGTAGGTCAATTTTAGAACTGTAAGGCCTCCCAGGTGGCGAAAGTTGCAAATTAATAAAAAATTAACACACAAAATATTTTTCTTCAAAACAACTTGCCTTCATTTGAGGAAATAGATTTCAATCTTTTAAAATATTATCAATCCTTCTGGTTCTTTAACCACGTGGATAAAATCATGAGTGTCGATCCCAGGGGGCCACCACCCCCAGGCAACACCTGCCCCCTCGATTTAAAGGGGCAGGGCTGGGTTTATTGCCCAGTGCCTGAGGCACCCTCCTGGAGGGGATAGACGCAATTTTTAAACCCACCACCAATGAGTCTCGGCTTGTAGGTGGTCCCACGTTAATAGGGCCTTGTGCCTGACCTAGTACAAGTGGGGTACAAGGATAATAACCTGATTCCGCTTAATTACTGAGGCAAAAAGCTGCCCGGTGACTATTAAAATAACGACCCAGCTCACTCTATTCAAAACTATCCATCTTCATATCTATCTATCTCAATTTGTTCATATTTATCTTTATTATTCTAAGATTTTCTTTTATTCATGTTTGTTTAATGTCTTGTTTTTAGTTTAAATAAACAAGAATTACGACAAAAAATGATGCGACCCCCCCCCCAATACATTTACTTGTCGAAAAATCGGCTCTAGATTTAATCCCTGACAAGTTCCAGATACCATATACTGACTTGAAACCTAAAATTAATAGATTCCTTCATACAAAATGGCAGCAACACTGGAATAACTGTATCCACAATAAACTCTTCCTAATCAAACCGACTTTGGGAGGCTGCAGACCAACTTTAAGGAAGTCTAGAAAGGAACAAGTCATTATGTCCCGATTATGCATTGGTCATACAAAACTAACACACTCTTATATACTCAAACAAGAACAACAACCACAATGTGAAACATGTCAAACACCCCTAACAGTCAAACACTTATTGATGGAATGCAGATTTTTTGCTCACATCAGAAAACATTATTTTAAAGCAAACAATATGAAGGACCTATTCGAAAATGTTAACATAGAGGATATTTTCTCCTTTTTGAGAGAAATAAAATTATACCATAGAATATAGACATGAAACAAATCAATGGGATACAGTATGATTCCCAATAATGCTAACACATTGTTAAAACCAATTACTAAATGTATATATATGAATACACAATATGTATAACAACCCAACCGCTAGGCATGATATAACCCTGGACGGGTTGATGTGCCGTTAAAATTAATAAACCAACCAACCTATCTCCATTTGTTCATATCTATATATATTATTTTGTTTGTTTATCTATCTCAGTCTATTCCAAACTATATATCTATCTTCATATCTAAACAAGAATTACGACAAATTACGATAAATAAACAAGAATTACGACGAGCTGGGGTTGTTATTTTGATAGTCACTGGGTAACAGTTTTTGAGGCGGGAGACCGGGATGCACTTCCTCATTAATTAAATTACCGGGTTAGGGTTAGGGGTAGTTTTATAATTAAAAAAAAAAATAAAAATCGTCTGTTAAAAAACAACCAGATTTTGATGAAAAAATGTCCTTATGAAACGAGATTACAAAAGGGGTGCCTAAAGGTCATATGGTCCAATAAATTTATGTATTAAATATTGAAATTGCTAAATTTTCTAACCAATTTCTGGGCAAAATGTTTGCGAAAAATGAGGATTTTTTTTATAGTGCATTTTAACTGATGATCTTTGATGCTATTTCCTCAAATAATGGTGCAAGTAAAAAATCTAGGTAATTCATGAGGAAGTGCGTCCCAGTCTCCTGCCTCATAAATTGCTACCTGGTGACTATTAAAATAACAACCCCAGCTACAGTGTTACTTGAAAGAAAACAACCAACTTAGGGCGTTAAATGTATTTTTTTTTTGTGGGGGGCTTCTCTTTTTTGTCGTAATTCTTATTTATTTATCGTAATTTGTCGTAATTCTTGTTTATTTATCGTAATTTGTTGTAATTCTTGTTTAGATATAAAGATGGATATATAGTTTGGAATAGACTGAGATAGATAGATAGATAAACAATTACCAAAATCTAGTTTTTGATATCAGTATTCATTATACCAAAACATAACTTTTGCTGTTTGAGAGAATTTGATTTTTTTTTTCAAATTTAGAAATCAACTTACTCTACAGTACCAATAATATGTGTACTAGTTATTTATGGGAGGCACAAAAATGGATGAGACAACCCAAGTTCAAATCCTGGGCGAGGCGGTTTGCTTTCCACTTTTGATTTAGAATCTTATCTATTCCACTCACATCACTGGTTTAAGAAAACAAACATCTTTCTCGCATCCCATTGCAATGTTGATTATATTCTTTACATATCAGGGTGGATATTTCTCTTGCATTACAACTCTTACCATGTTAACATTCCATCAATATGGTCAGGTGAGTTTAGAAAAACACTGTACTAATAGAGTAGGTCGATTTTGGAACTGTAACGTCTCTCACATGGCGAGAGTTGCAAATTAACAAAAGATTTTTTTTCAAAACCGTGCCTTCATTTCAGGCAATAGATTTCATTCTTTTAAAATGTTATCCCTGTTATAAGTTAATTAATGGTGCAAAAGGCAGCATATCAGGTATCGGTGAGGGGATATTTTCAATTTGAATTCTAGTCATTATATTTTTTCATTTCATCTTTGTAAAATTAATTTCTGTTTTAAGTATTGAAATTGCTAAATTTTCTAACAAATTTTTGGGCGAAATTTTTGCAAAAAAAAAAAAAATTTTAAAAATTTAAAAAAATATACATTATATATATATATATATATATATCATTTCTATCAGGGACCCCACTCTCAAAAAGTGTTTTAATACTTTTGAGAGGGGTCCCTTGGAAAGGATTTTTCATTTATCCCCCTCATTTCATTCATTTTTATTTCATCCATTCATTCATTTTACCATTCATTTTTAACTATATATATATATATATATATATATATATATATATATATATATATATAGGTTGGTTAGAATCGGTACTTACCTTTAACAATGAGAGTAAAAGGAGTGCTTCTGACTTTGGGATTTAAAGAATTATCTGCAACAGCCGTGAAAGTGGTGCCATGGTCGCTTGGGGTGACATCAAGGATCACAAGACTTTGATTGACAGTGTAGTCATAGCGTCTACCTTCCGAAGCCATCTTAGCCGTTCCATTGAGCCACGTAACGTCCGCATAGGGGACACTGCTGATTGGTGGAACTGGGATAATGGCAGCATGGCCGACCTCAGCCTCAATCTGGGTCGGCCAGGAGGTCATGTTGAATGCATTGATATCTGAAAAGAATAAAAATAAATAAATAAATAAATAAAAAAGAATAAAAAATACTGTTACAATTTATGAGGAGTCATAAATTGTGAGTAGTACCTGTAAGTAGAATTGAATTCGGGTCTATAATGTTAGAGTCAAGGGAACCGGTGGAAATTTACCACCGACTGTTAATAACCCTTGACCCTGAGATGCGAGAATCTCACACGCCATGAGAAACACGTGATTTAGTTTAGAGATTAGACTTAACTTGACTTGGAAGCTGGAGTAGATCTTGTCCTCACGGAAAATCATGGGCTAAATAATAAACTTGATCAAGAAAAAACCAAAGTCTTGTTTTAATTTATTTTTTATTTTGGCAAAATAAGCCAAACAGTAGTCTATTTTACTACAACCGGCAAAATAAACCCAACAGTAATCTATTTTACTACAACCGGCAAAATAAACCCAACAGTAGTCTATTTTACTACAACCGGCAAAATAAGCCCAACAGTAGTCTATTTTACTACAACCGGCAAAATAAGCCCAACAGTAGTCTATTTACTACAATCGGCAAAATAAGCCCAACAGTAGTCTATTTTACTACAACCGGCAAAATAAGCCCCCTGGCAAAATAACCTCTTCCTTCTTCAAAAGCTGTCAACTCTACGCATCTTGCACTTTAATGTTTATAACTCTTCAAAACTTTGGGTTCAACCAGTATTACTTTCAGGGATAAAATTCCCCACAATACATTAAGCTTAGTACAAGTCTGGTACAAGGCCAAACATGAGCTAAAAAAAGGGAAAGAAATTATTTGATACGTACATGCAACCTTGACCTCAGCTGCTTTGCTGATGACCGCTCCAACGGAATTTTTAGCGATGCACTGATATTTTCCAGCATCCGACAATTTGACCGGCGATAACTCAAGGGAGTCCTCGTTTGTCCTTTTAAATTTCTTCCCATTTTTCAGCCAAATGTGTGTTGGGGTCGGCTGTCCGTAAGCCCGGCAATTCAGCACTTGACGGTCACCCACCTTCTTGACCGTCCCAGCCAAAAGGTCATCAGTGATCACTGGCGGGCTCGGCTGAGCTGTAATGAAAAATAAAGAGGTTTATTAAATTTTTTCTCTCGTGAAAATATAAGATATACAAGGCGTTTAGAAATGTTCTATATCCTTTGAGGGACCAAGTAACCAATAAGCACCCCAGTTGGGAGCTGTTTTGAAAAGAACACCATTTGCTTTTCACTGTAAACTCCTGGCTGTTTGTTTACAAACAGATTTTTTTTTGCATTAGAATTTCATTGTAAAATTTTTTTAAAGTTTGTTCATGTATATTTACAACCCAAAGGCATATTTTTTATACTAAAGTAGTTTTTGATTTGAGCTGTAATGAAAAATAAAGAGGTTTATTCATTTTTTTTTTCTCGTGAAAATATAAGATATACAAGGCGTTTAGAAATGTGCTATATCATTTGAGGGACCAAGTAACCAATAAGCACCCCAGTTGGGAGCTGTTTTGAAAGGAACACCTTTTGCTTTTCACTGTAAACTCCTGGCTGTTTGTTTACAAACAGATGATTTTTTTTTTTGCATTAGAATTTCACTGTAAGATTTTTAAAGTTTGTTCATGTATATTTACAACCCAAAGGCATATTTTTATACTAAAGTAGTTTTTTGATTTGAGCTGTAATGAAAAATAAAGAGGTTGTAGGGGATTATCTTCCCTTTGCCTGGAAGAGTTATCTTCTCGCTGCGTTGCCGTTTGTTCCCACTAGGAAACCTCTGGTATTTAAGCGCCTGATTTGAACTTGTCTTCCTCTTTTTAGCTGGATCTTCTCAACGAACTGATATGGGTTAGAGTCTATCTACCCCCTTCTCGGTGGGGCTTTTGCTCCCCCTTACATTACTGTAAGTCCTTTATACAGCATGGACTATCCTTTAGTTCCATGTCTGTAACATTTATATGTTAGGTACATTTGGGTATCTTGTTTATAACTAAATATTGTATCTTGTATTTACCATTCATGAATGTGTCCTTATATCTTATTGTATCTTTCATCTTTACTCTTGTACATCTATTTACTTGTTCTATTTTTCTATACTTTATGTATCTTATCGTTTCCATGTGCTGTTATATATTTTAAATGTTTTGTCTCACAATGTGTCGGAATTGTATGTTCATTAATTAACTTTGAATCTTACAAGGTTTATTAAATATTTTTTCTTGTGAAAGTATATGATATTGTAACAGAGAACACGAGGTGAGTGGCGAACGTCAAGGCCTGCCGTTTTCTCGAAGGAAGCGGGCTAGGCTTTGCCTGACATGTCGGACTGTAGAATCGAACCCGCTTCCTTCAGAATGCAAACATTGTCACCGAAGTCTAGAAGCTGCAGTCCCGGATGTAAGCGCCAGGTGCCTGGATGATGGCTATGATGATTCCAGCGGTCGGGTTTGGCTCGAGAATCTCGTGCGTGTGGTGCAGACACCCGGATATTGAAAGAAAAATTGTATAAGTAGAAGTGGGGTGACGACAGCAGGAGTTGCGATTTTTCAGCCGCTTGCTGAAGATGTTTGAGTTGGTGGTTTTGCGACGACTATAGATTTTGTGACGGCAACGACATTGTTGACACCCCCTCTCTTCAACAAGTCGAATTTATTTTTTCCACTCTATTTTCTTTTCTTTTTCATACTAGAGATATACAAGGTGTTTGTTTAAAAATGTTTTATATCATTTGAGATGTACAGTGTTGCAGAAAAATATATATCTTATATTTAGTATCCAATTGCCGTGCAAGTGCAAGTACATGAGCATCATATGTATGTAGGTATACATGTACGTGCAAGCACCTGACAATTTAGAAACTTCTAAAAAGTAGGGTTCACCGTCTCTTGACCAATGAGGGGTTGCTAGCCAAATTGCCATAATCAAAACAACAAAGATGATGCTGCTCAGCCCATTAATTCCTCGACATTATAGAATCACAAGGTTCTTGGTTCGATACTGGCCCCCGCCAACTCAGCGTATGAGTAGCACAGGGATCTGTGCGGTAAAGTAAGGAGCTGATGGTAGGTGTGGCGCTCCACCTCAGATGCCCTAATAATCTCCTTGGTCTAGCGCTAGTGAAAAGGGGATAGACTCCCTCGCAGTCTGGCTGGTACCGATATTAGGCCGACCCGACGACTTTACTTATAAGGACATACCAACACTGTACATGAGAAAGACACTGTTCAAAACGTTGCCATACAAAGAAAGAATAAACTTGTGCCGACGATTTGTTTGTTTGTTTTACGGCATATCAACCTCAGTGGGTCATTTAATGCCGATAAAGTTTTGAAATAAATCAATTCTTAATGGATAATACAATTTTTTTATAAATACATTTTTCTATTTAACCCATAGATGGGACCCTAACAGGTACTACCACTCCGGGTCAGAGTGGACCAGGGAGCAATGGTGATGAACGGGTGCTCCACATTCCCCAGACCTCCAGAACTGGAACCTCACCATCAGATAGAGTTTAACATCATTCCCAGGACAGGAAGACCCTCAGCCACCGCCTTCTAGCACCCATATGATAAAAAGGGGTTGGGACTTGCCATAAGGGCAATAGGGTTGGTAAAATCATATAGGTGCTAGGGCTTGACGTGACCAGCCGATTGATTGGAGGGGGCCTCTCCGACCGCCCGTCTAGCCCAAGACAGGGCCAAAGTGGAGTATTGCACGTCATGAACTGCTCGTCTACCTGGGCTCTATCCTTAAGCATCACGGGTCGCCACCCACGGCCAACAGGTGGCCCCATTGGGGGAGTCTTAACCCTCTTCAGAGGTGCAGTCGGTGCATTCTAACGCTCCACCGACAGGGCGTTTGTGCCGACGAGTGAAATACATTATATATCAATACATAATCCAAAAGTGCTCAATATAATAAAAATACAGAGCAGTAATAATACTACTAATATTATTATTAGAGGAAAAAATAAAGGGTCTACCATGGTTTCAATTGAATTGAAATGATTTCTTCAGGACCCTACACTACGTTAACTAAGTCGATGTAATTCTGTAGCTAAATTAAAGCGTTCAACCGTTATTATCCGAAAATATCTTTAATTTAATATATACATATATACACGTAAAAAATATATATACACGTAAAAAAAATATACACACACACACACACACACACACATATATATATAAAGTAAAAAATATATAAATATACATATACACACACAAAATATATATACACACATATATATACACGTAAAATATATATATACACGTAAATATATACATACACACACACACGTATATACACGTAAAATATATACACACACACATGTATATACAAGTAAAATATATCACACACACATGTATATACAAGTAAAATACACACACACACATGTATATACAAGTAAAATACACACACACACACATGTATATACAAAATATACACACACACACAAATATATACACGTAAAATATATACATACATATACACGTAAAATATATACATACATATATACACGTAAAATATATACATACACACACACATATATATACACATAAAATATATACATACATACATATACACATAAAATATATACATACATATACACATAAAATATATATACACATATATATACACGTAAAATATATATACACATATATATACACGTAAAATATATATACACATATATACACGTAAATTATATATACACATATATACACGTAAATTACATATATACACGTAAATAATATATATACACACAAAATATATATACACACATATATATATGTATATATACACATAAAATATACATACACACAAAATATATGTATATATAACACAAAAATATACATACACACAAAATATATATACACACATATATATTGTATATATACACATAAAAATATACATACACACAAATATATATACACACACATATATATATATATATACACAAAAAATATACATACACACATATATATATTATATATACACATAAAATATACATACACACAAAATATATATACACGCACATATAATGTATATATACACATAAAAATATACATACAATATATATACACACACATATATATATGTATATACACATAAAAATATACTACATATATATACACACACACATATATATATATATATACACACACATATATATATGTATATATACACATAAAAAATATACATACACACACACATATATATATGCTTCCACAAGCATAATTTATGAATTATTTATAAACCAATTGTAACCCCCCACCCCAGCACCGGTTTCAATGAAAACAAAATATTCTTTGATACATATAAAAATAAAAAATGTTTTTCCACATCTTTGACTTTGAAAAAATAAACAACCCAAAAATAACAACAACAACAAAAAAAAGGAAGAAGAAACAAACTGTTTGTCTCCCTTCAGTTGGACCCCCAGTTCACACTATCACTCATCCCCGGGGGGGAAGGGGCAACGTGTGCCGCCTTACCATATCCTCCCCCTACAAATCTCGAAATGCTGCGTGAAATATAAATTTAAACTCCGACTTGCTAATGAGGATTCAAGTCAGTGTGCCATCCGGAGATAAGAAGGGCTGGGAAATTGTGGGGGAGGGGATTGAGGGTTGGCTAGAGGGGGGCAAGAGTGAGGGGGCTGGGCAAGGGGGGGGGGGAAGAGACAGGCAGTAGCTGACAGAGGACAGATATTTGCCAGACTTAGACGTCTGACACAGAGACGTCTGTTATTTCTCACCCAGTTTTGGTTTGGTTTGTTTTACGGCATATCAACTTCACTGGATTATTTAATGCCAATAAAGTTTTGAAATAAAATCATTCTTAATGCATAATACAATTTTGTTTATCAACTCATGTTTTTCTATTTAACCCATAGATGGGACCCTAACAGGTACTACCACTCCGGGTCAGAGTGGACCAGGGAGCAATGGTGATGAAGGTTTGGTTTGTGGCATATCAACCTCAGTGGGTCATTTAATGCCGATAAAGTTGTGAAATAAATTTAATTCTTAATGCATAATACAATTTTTTTTATAAACTCATGTTTTTCTATTCAACCCATAGATGGGACCCTAACAGGTACTACCACTCCGGGTCAGAGTGGACCAGGGAGCAATGGTGATGAAGGTTTGGTTTGTGGCATATCAACCTCAGTGGGTCATTTAATGCCGATAAAGTTGTGAAATAAATTTAATTCTTAATGCATAATACAATTTTTTTTATAAACTCATGT
>CM042177.1:26044330-26049330 GCA_023376005.1 Doryteuthis pealeii | reverse complement strand
TATATATATATATATATATATATATATATATTACTGACACGCACAAAAATTGGAGACTACAAGGAATTATTATTCTCTAAACAACTTGTTTACTCGCAGAATTTGATTCAGTAAATGTAGATATTGTCCAAACGTGTTGAATCCATTTAGACCCAAGTAACAATTTTTATATATATATATATATATATATATATATATATATATATAATGCCAAACCTGAAAGCATTTAAGAATTAAAGAAAGAAAGAAAAAAAATAACTAAAAACAATCTTCCACTTCTCATCTTGATAATAGCACAAAAGTACGCTTGAAAGTGCTTCACTTAACCACAGATGTTTGCATTATATATATATATATATATATATATATATATATATATATATATATATTATATATATATATATATATCACACTCATTGAATCCAGATGCCTGACCCAAGAAACGTTACCCAAAACATACACTTAAAAATATCTTGTTTATAATGAAACATTATTAACCCTTGTCATAATTTTATAGGCTTCAAGTGGGAGAACTTTGCAATGGTGTTAAGCAGAGAGCGATCTTAAGTCAAGAAAACTTTGGTTTGGTTTGGTTTGGTTTTGTTTTACGGGATATCAACCTCGGTGGGTCATTTAATGCCGATAAAGTTGTGAAATAAATTCATTCTTAATGCATAATACAATTTGTTTATAAACTCATGTTTTTCTATCTAACCCTTAGATGGGACCCTAACAGGTACTACCACCGGGTCAGAGTGGACCAAGGAGCAATTGTGATGAAGGGGTGCTCCACATTCCCCAAACCTCCAAAACTGGAACCTCACCATCAGATAGAGTTTAACGTCATTCCCAGGACATGTAGACCCTCAGTGACCGCCTTCTAGCACCCATATGATAAGAAGAATTGGGGGTTGCCATAAGTGCAATAGGGTTGTGGCAATCATATAGGTGCTAGGGCTTGACGTGACCAGCCGATTGATCGGAGGGGGCCTCTCCGACCGCGTGTCTAGCCCAGAATAGGGCCAAAATGGAGTATTGCAAGTTATGAACTGCTCAGCTATCTGGGTGCTATCCTTAAGCATCATGGGTCACCACCCACGACCAACAGTTGGCCCCATTGGGGGAGTTACCCCTCTGCAGAGGCGCAGTCTGTGCATTCTAATGCCCCACCGACAGAGCAGTAAACACAACTGAACTGGTGCCCAAAGCAGCTGGTATTTATGGAACTCGATAATTCATGCATGAATTAATACTCCATCCATGCATTTGGGTGTTTCCATTCCTTGAGTCCTGATTGGCTGCTTGGTTTCAGTGGTGTTATGGTGCCAGATAAATCATCTACCTTTCTGCAGTAGGCTTGTGATAATGTAAGATCCGTAGGCTACACATGCAAATCGTCGTCAAAATTAAAACGGAAAATTTTCATAAATTAAAAAAAAAAAAAAAAAAAAAAAAAATCTCTTTTTTTATTTTTTTATTTATTTATTTTCTTAATTTTATTTAATTATTTTTTTCCTACTTGACTTTTTTTTGGGTTAGTCTGGTTAGTAATTGTTTTATTTCA
The DNA here is from genome assembly GCA_023376005.1 of Doryteuthis pealeii. Taxonomy (NCBI): domain Eukaryota; kingdom Metazoa; phylum Mollusca; class Cephalopoda; order Myopsida; family Loliginidae; genus Doryteuthis; species Doryteuthis pealeii. Next base: position 26,047,766 of record CM042177.1, on the reverse strand, counting down.
TTTATTTAACGAATCTTGAAATATTTTCTAAACTGCACATAAATATTTTAGTTTAGAAAATATTTCAAGACTCGTTAAATAAATGAAATAAAACAATTACTAACCTGACTTACAAAAAAAAAAAGAAAAAAAAAGTCAAGTATTTTTAATTTAAAAAATTTAGTTTTATGTATTGCTAATTGTCGTCAAAATTTTCCGTTTTAATTTTGACGACAATTTGCAAGTTTAGCCGATCAGTATTGAGTTAGAGCTTCCTTGTTGCCTTGTCTTGCCAATTCGACGGTAATCGGAATATTGCTTATAAAAAAATGCAGATTCATGCCTCCACAAGAACATTAATGTGAAGTGAGCTCAAACAGACCTTCAGACACATCTAGGAGCTGATTCGCATTTTGGTAGACATGACCACATCCGACATCCCAATACACGTACAGGCAGAGCCATGTATATTGTGCATAGAAAAAGGAAACAAAAAGGAAACAAAAACACTTTCCATTATTAATTATTTCCAAATTCCATTTAGCCCCAGTGTAAAATTAATATCTATTCTGAACTCAAAAGCCCGAGAGTACCCCACCCTCGCTACTCACCCCAAAGGTTAAAAAAAAATATCAAGAGAACACAAGAAAGAGAAACCATCGCCTGAAGACATCCTCATTTAACATGGAATTTAGTTCCAGATGTTGCTTCGCACGATTTGGGGTTCTGTTACCCCCCCCCTACTCATCTTTTTATATATGACTAGCTTAAAAGCTGCCATATTGGGCGGCAATCAAGCTATAAAAAGCAAGGGAAAAATGTTTTGGTGGTATATTTCGGGAATCATATCCCTTCAACCAGCATTATATATATATATATATAATATATATATATATATATATATATATATATATGAGAGAGAGAGAGAGAGAGAGAGAGAGATAAAAGGATATGAAAACACACAATGCTGTTAAAATGAAAATATTTTATATCATATTCATAGCTAATATTGAACAATATTTCGATTTATAAAAATCATCTTCAGAGCTTGTTTTTAATCCGGACTCATTGAGAAAGAAGCAGAAAATAATGCAATAAGTAAATATTAAATTTTATCAAACCTGAACAATGTTTTTAACATTTTATAATATGTAGAATGTTTTTGGTGTAAATTTCGAAATTTAAGAAAAAAATCGTTTTTCTCTTGATAATGGGCTCAACATCAAAAAGATGTAGCCACTTATGCGTATTAAAACCTTAAAATCCCTAATTAAAACCATCGATACAAACACATTAAAAAAGGATTTCATATACAAACACTTCATTTTAATCGGTGGATTTAATTAGGGATTTTAAGGACTTACCACGTATACACATACACGTGTGCGTAGGGGGGTATTTAGACAGCAATTTTTCATTCACTCAAATTTAATTCATCACAACAGAATACAATGGGCGATTTAATTTTCAATTTTTGCAATTATTTTTTTAGATTCCATCATGAATAGTCCGAAATTCAGAGTACATTCGATTCTACTGTTGTATATTGTACAAACGGAAATAGGAATTTCCGGTTAAATTAAACTAAGAATGTCAAAGGACTTTTTTCCCCGTAAAAGCGAACAAAGAAGTTAAAAAACGGAAGCGAGGCTTTCCGGTCAAAGAAATATATAACAAAGGTCCATTATCAGATCAAAAGATAAAGATGTGTAGGCATGTCGTCAATACAAAATCCAGAGGTTTCGAGTCAGACAGGAGACAGCGGACGGAGAACAAGTGAGCGACGGACGCTCACGATCCATTGCAGCCAACGGCTGTGGGACCCACCAACCACCCTCCACCTCACCAACGCTAGTCATCCCAGCAGCAGCAGTAGTCGTCATTGTCAACCCTCGGTCATTTCATTGTCAACGCTCGCCGCCCACCATGTACAGCTGATGAGAGAAATAAAGTCAAAACTCCTACTATACGCATGTGTTGTAGATTTCATTAAACGACAACTACATATATCGTTTAGGTTAGCTACGATACGTACGCCGATTTAGCAGTGTGAATTTGAAGAAGCCACTATATAACGTATAGAGATTTTATGCCAGTATGTAACACTACATAGAACTATTTTCAAGGATATTTTTTTATATGAAGTTACTGTTGTTAGCATCAAGTCATTTTATTCTTTGCATTCACAGTCATCTATAAATACGTTTATCATATCACAATATTTTTGGTTATAAAATAAAAATAGGATAAAAGCTCACATCTTCGAATTTCATGTTGCATATTTTCAGGCGAGTCAGTATAGACACATCTGAAGTTGGTTTATTTCAACTACCCCCCCCACACACACACATAGTAGTAGTAGTAGTAGTAGTAGTGACGTATTTACCCGTGACAAGCTAATTTCGCATGTATCGGTGGCCCAGTAGTAAAGTCTCTGACTCTGCGTGCTGAGTTCATTATATATGACGTGGTAATTGCAGTTCACTTAGCGCTATCGCTTTGAGCTCGGTATCATCAGTCGTTTTAATGAATTATCAGGTTATCCTATTTACTCTAAATGAAAACCCCTGGAAAATTGATGGGTCCCAACTAAAATTTCTTAATAGATTGTAGGGTTTTTATTTATGGCTAAAGCTAAATAATGGACCATTCCATTTTCATTATAAAAAAGGACATACTACAGAGAAAAAATATAAGAAAGAAAAGAGATAAAAGAAGAAAGAAAAAGAGAGAAGAAAGAAAAAGAGATAAAGAAAAAAAGAAAAAGAAAGAAAGAAAAAAGAAAGAAAAGAAAAAAGAAAGAAAAGAGAGTAAAAGAAAGAAAGTAAAAGAAAGAAAGAAAAGAGAGTAAAGAAAGAAGAAAAAGAGAGTAAAAGAAAGAAGAAAAAGAGAGTAAAAGAAGAAAGAAAAAGAGAGTAAAGAAAGAAAGAAAGAGAGTAAAAGAAAGAAAGAAAAGAGTAAAAGAAAGAAAGAAAAAGAAGTAAAAGAAGAAAGAAAAAGAAGAGTAAAAGAAAGAAAGAAAAAGAGAGTAAAAGAAAGAAAGAAAAAGAGAGTAAAGAAAGAAGAAAAAGAAGTAAAAAGAAAAGAAAGAAAAAAGAGTAAAAGAAAGAAAGAAAAAGAGAGTAAAAGAAAGAAAGAAAAAGAAAGAGTAAAAGAAAGAAAGAAAAAGAAGAAGTAAAAGAAAGAAAGAAAAGAGTAAAAGAAAGAAGAAAGAAGTAAAAGAAAGAAAGTAATAATATAATTATTATAATGCATTATTTATTTTATTTCAAAACTTTCTAATTTTTTTCAGGTCACTTAATTTTGACCCCCCCCTTATGTTGGGGGCGTAACATTTTTTCGAGTTGGTCTTATACTGTACTAATTAGCTGGATCAATGCTAAGTCTATTTTTTAACATAGGAATTTAAATGTGGCATCTCACAAGATTCAACTCACGATTCAGTAATAATGGATCT
>CM042177.1:26031830-26039330 GCA_023376005.1 Doryteuthis pealeii | reverse complement strand
ACAAACACACAATCTCCAATATAAGATGAATTTCTTGGTGGAATCGTCTTTTAAAAAAATGTATAAAATCATTCAGCAACAATTTTATTATCTACTAGAAGCTGGGTAGAGGGGGGGGTAAAAAGGTAGTCTCGTAGATCCATTATTGTTGAATCGCGAGTTCGATCCTCTTCGGATGCCCCATTAGAATCCCTATGTAAAAAAGACGTATTGATCCAGGCAATTTGAAAAGGAAAATGAATGTCTCCTATTTAAAATACTAAATGCAAAAAATTCCATGCCGTTATAATTTAAATTTTATATTTTCTAATTATCTTCACAAATATAAATCAAATCTTCATTATTTTTGTTAAAAAACCAAGCCCAGGTGATATTTAATGTGTATATATATTTACTTTGTCGTTAATTGTTTTATTTTCGAAGTTTCCTCCAGGCATACACACAACTGCCCTTTATATATAGACTAGCAGCGGCTACCCGGGGTCGCCTGGGTAGAATGGGATTTTTTAAGTTAGTCCCACAGATCCATTATTACTGAATCATGAGTTTAAATCCTCGTGGGATGCTCATTTAAATCCCTATGTAAAAAAAATAGACCTTGCATTGATCCAGCTACTCTGAAAAGAAATGTTAATGTCTACTATCTAAAATATTAAATTTTAAAAAATTCCATGTTGTTATTTAAATTTTATTTTTTAATTATCTTCACGAGTATAAATCAAATATAAATCAAATCTATTATTTTTGCTCAAAAACCAAGCCCTGGTAATATTTAATGTGTATAAATATTTACTTTGTCGTTAATTGTTTTATTTTCGAAGTTTTCTCCGGACATACATACACAAAACTGCCCTTATATATGAGAAGTAAATACACAAATGATGTGTTTTGATATGGCTTTTTTAGCCGACAATTTTTGGGAGAATATGTGCTTAATTGAAGTCGTCAACACTCTTGGGTTATTTTCTGCCGAAGACATTATACTTTTGTCATTCTTGTAGTATGTCAAGGTACCACCAAATAAAGCAATTTCCAGTCCAATTCAAAATTTAATAATTTTAGGGTATTCCTATTCTCACTAAATGTTATTTTCTTATCCAAATTCTCGATCTAACAGATAACTATGAAATGCGATTTGGAATCCATCACTCCTCCCTAAACAGAAGCATCCATATCACCATGGACAGCTGTTATCTACGAAACGCTAATTAGAATCTATCACCTCTCTCTAAACAGATGTATCCATATCATCATGGAGAGCTGTTATCTACGACATTCTAATTAGAATCCACTAGTTTTTTTTTCTCCAAATACTAGCATGAGTATTATCATAGATTGCTGTGAGAAGAATCCAACAGCTAACGAGTCGTCTCGAGAGGATATATATATATATATATATTATATATATATTATATATATAAAAAGATGAACAAAAGTGATAAGTGACAAGGGGAATCCAACAGTTCACAAGTCATCTAGAGTGTGTATGTATATATATATATATATATTCAAGATTACTCCCCTGTAATCGGCCGGGTCGAAAGGAAATAATTCCCCCTCAAAGGCCACTATGCCCGCGCAATGGGGGGGGGGGGGAGGAAGATGAAGAATAATTAAAGTTCCAATTACCGTCGAAATGGGAAGACAAGGCAACAAACGGTTGTAACTTAAATACAAACCCGAATGTCACAAAGTCTACTGCAGAATGACAGGATATATATATATATATATATATATATATATATATATATATATAAGACTCCATAATGTCATTCAAATCAAGCAGTCAAGTAGCCAATCAGAACTAAAGGAATGGAATGACCCAAATCACCCAAATTCAAGAATGACCAATTCATGAATTAATTATTCTTCAAGTGATAAGTGACAAGGGAGATCCAACAATTCACAAGTCATCTAGAGTGTGTGTGTGTGTGTGTGTGTATATATATATATATATAATATATATATATATATATATATATATATATATATGCTGATAAGTACGCATCCTGCGTCCTTGACGCACAAAAATTGTATCCATGTGTCCCAGTGTTTTTCATTTTTCTTCCCATTTCAAACTAACTGTAAATACATTTCAATATTTTCTTAAAAACGAATTAGACAGGATAGGTTGGAAGGTAGGAGTTACACGGATTTAAGTGGGACCCATAAATTTTCCTGGCGATTCATTATATATATATATATATATATATAATATATATATATATATATATATATATATTATATATATGCTGATAAGTACGCATCCTGCGTCCTTGACGCACAAAAATCTAAAAGGACGCACAAAAATTGTATCCATGCGTCCCAGTGTTTTTCATTTTTCTTCCCATTTCAAACTAACTGTAAATACATTTCAATATTTTCTTAAAAACGAATTAGACAGGATAGGTTGGAAGGTAGGAGTTACACGGATTTAAGTGGGACCCATAAATTTTCCCGGCGATTCATTATATATATATATATAATATGTTTTTTATGTTGAAGTTGGGCGTTATTACGAACCATCTAAAAATAAATGAAGGAACTCGATGTTATGGAGTATTGGATTCACTTATTTTTTATTATTTGTTATCATAAATTTTCGGGATCGTTAGATTCCCTTTTTCAAATGAATGTCGCTACTGTTCAACGGATCCTTTGTCTTTGTTGTTATTGACAGCCATATATATATATATATATATATATATATATATATATATATATATATATATGGCATTAACTAGGCCACAAGGGTTGATATGCCATTAAACAAAATAACCAGCCAACCAACCTGAATTTGTAGCGATCGCATAGCTCGCCTAAATGATCACGCCGGCTGTGAAGTGTCAACGAAATCCATATAACGGAATAAATCTACTGAATATATACGGATTAACCTTTTTTTAAAAAAACCTAACTTTAAAATCCCCCGTAAAGTTTCTATTTTATAATTAGAGATAATCTTTGTTTTTCTGATACTTAAAATTAATTTAATCCTTAAAAAAAAAAAAAAAAAAAATTTAAAAATGCTGTTTGTCGATTGTCAAAATCCTGTGTTCAGTTTATAAAAAATTAATAGTTTGTATTTAAAGGATTTTACAAGGTTTTATACTGAAAATAATCCCACACTAGTCGGTGATTAATTTTTGGCCTTATAACTATTATAGGTAATAGTAGGTTTGGTTTGTTTTGTTTTACGGCATATCAACCTCAGTGGGTCATTTAATGCCGATAAAGTTTTTAAATAAATTCATTCTTAATGCATAATACAATTTTGTTTATCAACTCATGTTTTTCTATTTAACCCATAGATGGGACCCTAACAGGTACTACCACTCCGGGTCAGAGTGGACCAGGGAGCAATGGTGATGAAGGGGCGTTCCACATTCCCCATACCTCCAAAACTGGAACCTCACCATCAGATAGAGTTTAACGTCATTCTCAGGACATTTAGACCCTCAGTCACCGCCTTCTAGCACCCATATGATAAGGGGTTGGGGCTTGCCATAAGGGCAATAGGGTTGGGGCAATCATATAGGTGCTAGGGCTTGACGTGACCAGCCGATTGATCGGAGGGGGCCTCTCCGACCGCCCGTCTAGCCCAAGATAGGGCCAAAGTGGAGTATTGCAAGTTATGAACTGCTCAGCTACCTGGGTTCTATCCTTAAGCATCACGGGTCGCCACCCACGGCCAACAGGTGGCCACACTGGGGGAGTCTTACCCATCTGCAGAGGTGCAGTCGGTGCATTCTAACGCCCCAGCCGACAGGGCGGAGGTAATAGTAGGAAAGCGTGGTATAATGGTTAAAGTCATGGGAAATGGACTCGTAGCTCCAAGTTCAAATCCTGGACGTGGTAATTGCATTTCACTTCGCGCTGATACCCTTTGGAAAAATATGAATCCTACTCTTCCTCCAGCTATGGGTAAATAGTAGGGCAGACTTGGCTATTCAACCTTGGTTAGGCAACCGGTGTAAGAGAAGGAAAACTGTTGAACTCCGCTTAAGAAATTGACCTTGTGCACATATTTATCTATTTTTGGAGGATATGTGCTTAATTGAAGTCATACCTAATTTTGAAAATTAATTAGTTAATAATTAATGAATTTAGGCGGGCATATATGTTCAAATGTAAGGCTAAACGAGTCGAGAAAATGTCAATCCCTGAATGTACATTACGACCTATTAGATCTCATTAGCAAGGTTATAGACATGGGAGACTGCTCCGTGTGACTCGAAACCTCGACTGTCAAGCTGACAGGTGAAGTCTCTAACCGTTACACTAGCTTGCCAATCCCACATTCTTCATTCGTTTTGAAACTTATTTATATTACACTTTTTATTGACTTGCTACACGACAGTGTGAAGTTAAGTAAACAAACAAATGTGTTTATTTTTTATATGGCTTTAAGCCGACATATATATAACTATTACAGGCGTATTTCTATCGTAAAATCTTTAGTGACGAATTTCTGTACGATCAGGATGTGGTGACACAAAGGAGTTTCACAGGTTTTAATTCAGTTTTCCTTCTCCTAGATCGGTTTCCATACCAAGTTTAAAAAAATAACTGTTCCAATATTTACCCATAACTGGAGGGAAAACAGTTGGATCCATTTCTAAAGGGTGTTAGTACTATGTGAAATGCAACCAACCTCGACCAAGATTCGAACTCGTGTCGCTGGGTCCATTTGCTACGGTGAAGACCCTTACATCACGAGAGTCTGCATTCCTGTAGTAATAACGTTATTCATTGAATAGGCCTATGTTTTTGGTGTATATATATATATATATATATATATATATATATATATATAATTATATATATTATATATATATATGTATGTAGAATTAAACAAAAGACATCTCCTGTTTAACAATTCTATTTTTGATCTTTTCGAGTTTTCCAGCCTCCACATAAATATAATTAAAAAAAAACAAACAAACTGGGGCACATCACCCCTGATGATGGCACTTCGAGTGCCGAAGGTCCTTGGGACCTGAACTTTGGTGGACTTATACACGAGTTCCACCCGGGTATTGGAAGGTTGGCCAGAAAACTCGAAAAGATCAAAAATAAAATTATTAAACAGATGTGTCTTTTGTTTAATTCTACATGTATAAATGAAAGAATGCAGCCCAAATACACACATTATATATATATATATTCATACGCATAAACTGATAGGGGCGCAGGACGCGTACTTGACACAAATATTAAAAGGAGAAAAAATACGCAATTAACTAAAAAAAGAAATTTATAATGATTCAATATTATTAACTATGTGTTCCTCTCAATGTTGTATGTTTTTTCTCACTCATCATCAATTAAGCTAATGCTGTAATCGTTTAACATTTATCCCTAATGGTTTTGGTCGTGTATCTATATATCATTCTTAAAAAAAAAATTACACAGAGTAGGAGTTAGACGCTTTAGTGAGTAGTACTCCCCGCGATCATTTTTACTGAATTTACTTCATACAGGCGACTCATTCAAGAGGCGAGGAATGAGTTGTGCGTCCTAAGAGTCGTCACTAATTATATCAAAGAGATCTTTTATTCTCTAGAAAACATTTAATTACTTATTATAAGTAAATATATATGTCAAAATAAGTTTGCATTAATAGGGATTTATCTTTATTTCTAGTTATATTACACAGGAACTCAATATAACAATTTAAAACTTTACTCAGTCCACTCAAAGAATGTACAAGTACATAGTGTAAGAACTCAAACTTGTAGCAATGTGATTTAATCCCATAGATATATTTCACGGTAATGTTTGAGATCTTGTGCGATTTATGTTATAGGAAGAGCCAATTAAGCGGATGTGCAGAATACGTAAAATCGTGACTATTCCTTCCCACCTCTCTAAAGAAAAAGTCTAGACATTTCACTATCCTCCAAGAATTCAACCACATATCCTTAGAAGAATTCTCATATATCTAGCGTTAGATATGAGATAAGGGAAAGTGAGTGTACCATATTCGCTTCTAGTTTTGGCTCTTTTGATAATCGAATTAGATTATAACCACTCACGTCTTGAAAAATATATTAATATGAAAATATTCAAATTTAATAAATATATTAATAATTGATTATTTTTTTTCGACGTTGTGTTTAGTCCTGTTTATAGTGTTAAACATATTATAGTTAATTAGTTCATTATCCAAATTGATAACTATAAATATAAATTAAGAGTTAAGTTAGTCAAATTCATGACATATAGAATTTATTTGTTTTAAATTTGGTTTATATTCTGTGCGTTCTAAATGTTCAATGATAGTATCGAATAATTGACCACAACCAAATCTCGATGAGATAGTAAAAAAGAAATACAATATACTAAAACATGTATTTCTGTTATAACATTTCACAGCCGTTCTAATTGTAGTTACGAATTATGTACTTAGGTTGTTGCTCAGTTCCGGATCTGTGTTATTTACGGTGTTTCCTGTGTAAATACTGAATTAATAACCAGCATAATTTATGATCGCGGCTAACACATAATTAATTATTTTTATATTTTCATATTTCAATAATCATATGAGAGTTATTTATATCAAATCTCGATTACAGCACCATCTATCAAGATATATTTATATATTCTTCTTATATTTATCTTAAAAAAGTTCGTCTTACACTTTGAGTGATTGCTCCAAGGGAAAAATTGTGCTGTCATGTGTCACTCACCCCATATATGCAGAGATAATTCTTTGTCACGTGAATTAACTCGGCATTTATTCACGCTCATCATAACAAGATACACCAATAAAATAGTAGTGATTAATAACTTATTATATTAGGCACCATTATATGGTATAAATACCATACTACTGTGAATAATACGTAAATATATAATTAAGACACATGGTAAATTTTATGAGTATTCGAATGAAGAAACTAAGGAGGATATATTGTATCAATGTTATTGTGAGAGCAATAGACTCATATAAGAACGGTAGTTTTCCTTCGTGGTTCAATACAGTTGTATAAATTTATCGAGTTGTGAAAATTAGAATTCTACACACGGTTGGTAAACATTTTAACAATTATTTTTAATTATTTTTAAACTTTATAAATTAATCAGTCCCGCACCGGTTGTTGTGTAACCATTATTCTAAAAGAAATGTTTATAAGTATTTAAAAATATATTTTTTAACCCATTAATTGAACACGATAAATCAAATAAATTCAACCGTAACTTTTTGTAAATCGACGATTGTTTAATGTATAAAATGTATTAAAAATATTGCATATTGTAAATAATATTTTTACCTTTGTTTAATGTGGTTTATGTTACACTTATCAGTTTAAACAGAAGTTTTGACCTTAAAAATAGATTTATTTTAATTCGCTTTTAAACTCCTAGCAGCCGAATTTTTTTGCTACTCCCTACAATACTAACACAAACAACTGGTCTCGATATTAAATTCAATATAATTTCAGGATTGGGTTAATTTAAATGTTCATTAAGTGAATTGTGTTTGTTTTTGTGTTT
>CM042177.1:26026320-26031730 GCA_023376005.1 Doryteuthis pealeii | reverse complement strand
CCAACACCCCCCCCCAAAAGAGCGACGGACTGAAGAGTTACACATAAAAATTCTGTATCTTCAAATAAAATAAAGGCGCTTTAACTTCAATTTACATCACAATCAAATCATCTTTATAATGTGTCATCAATTGCTGGGAGCGGTCAACCAGCATCGAAGCAACACTCGCCAAAGTCTACAACCAAGCTCCAGAAGCCACACACTATCACTGGCTGCCCGACAGCTGCACACGATAACATTGTGGTGAGGCATGAGCGGCATCCGTAGTACATTGATAGATTTGGCACAAGCTGCTTGTGCTGCAGCTGATGGTTGTGTTCACACTCATACAATTCTAGTGGTTCTACCCTATAGATTTATAATTTTTACCCATATTGGAGGAAGTGGACTCGTCGGCCAGAGTTCAATTCCTGGACGAAGCTGTTTGAATTTCACATAGTGTTAATACCCTTGGGAAAGGTATGAATCCAATTCTCCCTCCAGCTATGGGTAAATAGCAGGGCAGAATGGGCTCTTTAACCTTGTTTAGGCAACCAGCCTAGGAGAAGGAAAACTCTGAATTCAAACCTGTTAAACTCCGCTTAAGAAATTGACCTTGTGTCGCATCCTGCTCGTGCGGAGGGGTTGGTAAATATATATAGGGTAAAATATTTTTTTAAATGTTGATATTACTATATTTTTCATATTGCCCCTCTATTATTATTGAATTGCCCCACCCCCAGTGGGGCGTAGGCCCCACGTTGGGAATCACTGAGTTAATATGTAATAATTCTAAGAGTTGTATGAAAATAAACATGAAAGACAATCCAAAGTCGAAACCGAAGCAGCTAAAAAAAAAAAAAATGATATATATATATGAGGAATAGGCCAGAAAATGACCTTCATAACTGCAGACATTCCAGAAAAGGGTTTCCAAATTAATTGCTCTTTTAAATCGTTTAGATGTTGTGTGAATCAACCTTTTAGAATAACCAACAGAAATAACACCGTGACAATTCTTTGAATTCGCTAATGTTAAAACCGTAAATGCTAACCTGGAATTGAAACCTTCGGTGCTTATAAAAGAACAACCCCAAAAAAGAAAATGGCCGATATTTCTGGAGGAAAAAAAAGTTGGATTACCTCCCGTGTTTATAAAAAAAAAGAACTAACAAACTTTAGAGGTAATTTTCACCTTTAGTTGTTAAAATTCTTAGCATAAAATTGTGAGTGCGCATTATCTGAAATGAACTTAATTGTAAATTAAGAAGACATTTTATGATATTTTTGTGTTAAAGCATGCAGTTGAATTGTTTTCGAAAAAGTTTCTAAGATTTGTTTATTTCGCACGGAGACTTTCAAAATGGCTACCAGCTTGTTTCAAAGTGAAAGTCAGTTGGCTAAATTCCTAGCATAAAATTATCTGAAATGAACTTAATTGTTATTAAGAACACATTTTATGATATTTTTGCTGTTAAAGCATGCAGTTGTATTGTTTTCGAAAAAGTTTCTAAGATTTGTGTATTTTCGCACGGAGACTTTCAAAATAGCTACCGGCTTGTTTCAAAGTGAAAGTCAAGGGAGGTTACTCTAATTACCTTATTTACTAGGAATTTAGCCAACTAAAGGTGAAAATTACCAAAAGCAGCATAATGAAAGTGTCCGTTGTGATGGGGGGTATTTTTTCAATTTGAATTCTATTTGTAATATTTTAGTATATGTAGATACTGCTGTAAGATTCATGGTTAATATATGAACATACAACTCCGACACGTTTGTCGGACACAACTCTTTATATTGTAAACAGCACAGAAATAAGACAAGATACGGAAACAAATAAATACATGTACATAAACATACAACAGTAGAGATTAAAAGGACTGGAGAGTCCGTACATACAAAATCACTTGCTAGTGATGAGGGGTTGAAGCCCCCAGGAGAGTTACATAGCGTTGGGGACAGAAGCCCCCACCAAGAAGGGTGTGACAATGTGTCTAACCCGTGTGGGTACCTACGAGAAGAGGTAGCAAAGAGACAGGGAGTTTCAAAACCCGCGCTTAAATACCAGAGGTCCCCTGGTGGTCGGCACGGAAACCCAAGCGGGAAGATAACTCTTCCAGGCAAAGGGAAGATAATCCCAACACATCTATGTTTGTGCTTGTGTAATGCACAGCTATACTGTTTTCAACAATATATGCTTAAATACACTAAAAACTTTTTTCCTGAATCTGACCTGCTGAAATTGGAGGTGCGTCTTATATTTTATATATCACAGCACAGAAATGAGACATGATACATAAACAATAAAATACATGTACATAAACATACAACAGTAAAGATAAAAGGACAGGAGAGTCCGTACATACAAAATCCCTTACTAGTGATGGGGGGGCCGAAGACCCCAGGAGAGTTACATAGCGTTGGGGGCAGAAGCCCCCACCAAGAAGGGTGTGACAATGGTCTAACCCATGTGGTCGTCCCAGAAGATGTAGCTAAGAGACAGAAGAGTTTAAACCTCGCGCTTAAATACCAGAGGTCCCCTGGTGGTCGGTTCGGAGACCCAGCGGGAAGATAACTCTTCCAGGCCAATGGGAAGATAATGCCAACACTGCTATGTCATTATAAAAGTATACTAGCAAATATATGCACCCTCCGGGTGCAAGTATTTAAGTTTTAATGTAATAAAATATATTTAAATTGGAAGGGCTAATGAAACTTAATAAGAATGCAGATAAAAGATTTGAAACTTAGTCTTCCATCACTCCCGTCTCTCATGACTAATTTTTCCTAATTTAACTATTTAGTTAAGATAGGAAGTAAGAATAAAATTACAGTTATTCCTTCTTGTTAAAGGATTTCTTTTAAGATTTATTGAAGAGATTTTTGCTCGTATTCATTGGGAAAAAAACCCAAACAATTAGAAATCAATAATACCAAGCACATATTTATTAAAATCAAATATTTAATATCATATTGCAAATTAGCCTTCCCGTTGACACTGTACACCGCTATTTTTTATTGTATATATAAATACAATTGCATGTTATTAGTATGTATATGTGGCTAACAGTATTAATAATGTGAAACAATTTTATTAATAATTGATGTTTAAATAAAAAATAAAATCATGTAGAATGTGATGCAAATAACTAAGGGAATTGTGACTTTAGTAGTAATATAGTTTCGGTTACAGACAGAAAAACACACAATCTCCATTATAATAAGATATTCTAAATATAGTTTTTTTTTTTTTTAAAAAAAGGAAGTGAAATATTTAAAATGGTACATATATGTACCATTACGTTCATCAGTAATATACATAATGGTATTGTTATATCCCGAGATGTAGATATACAAAATTGATAATAAAAACAGTGAATATGTTAACAATAACGATATTTGTTTTATTTATTCTCACTGGTAGGGAATACAGTGGGATTGTTTTGGATAACAGTTCAGCTTGATGTATCATACGTGTGGTCACATATGGGGCTAGTCCTTGTCTGCCTGACTGTCAGTATTTTGTCTCCCTCCTTATTGGAGGGTATCCGATTTAAATCGTTAGGGGGGAGATAAATCTCCCTAACAAGTATATATGTGTGCCAACACGTAGTCAATGTGTTAAATTCAAACTGCTTTTACCGCGCCTAAAAACTGACCTTGTGTCACACCCTGACTGTGAGGAAGGGGTTTGAGTAAATACATACAAAGTCACATTGTTTTACTTATAAACGAAAGTATATGATATACAATACTTCGTAAATTATAAACAGACTTTTTTTTTTTTTTTTTTTTTTAAAGGAAGTAATTATTTTTCGTACGTCTGTAGATCATTTTTTAGGGTCTGTTCGTAATCGGAATTTAAACAAGGGACACTTTATATTTCGGTGAAAGGTCTGTGGGGTGGAGGTGTGTGGGGGGGTTATTTTAGTTTTTTTTATTATTATTAATAGATTGATACCTTCCAGTCATCAGCTGGAACTCATACATTCTGGTTTTGGTTTGGTTTGTTTTGTTTTACGGCATATCAACCTCAGTGGGTCATTTAATGCCGATAAAGTTTTGAAATAAATCAATTCTTAATGGATAATACAATTTTTTTATCAATACATTTTTCTATTTAACCCATAGATGGGACCCTAACAGGTACTACCACTCCGGGTCAGAGTGGACCAGGGAGCAATGGTGATGAAGGGGTGCTCCACATTCCCCAAACCTCCAGAACTGGAACCTCACCATCAGATAGAGTTTAACGTCATTCCCAGGACATGTAGACCCGCAGTCACCACCTTCTAGCACCCATATGATAAAAATAAGTTGGGGCTTGCCACAAGGGCAATAGGGTTGGGAAAATCATATAGGTGCTAGGGCTTGACGTGACCAGCCGATTGATCGGAGGGGGCCTCTCCGACCGCCCGTCTAGCCCAAGATAGGGCCAAAGTGGAGTATTGCATGTCATGAACTGCTCATCCACCTGGGCTCTATCCTTAAGCATCACGGGTCACCACCCACGGCCAACAGGTGGCCCAATTTGGGGGAGTCTTACCCCTCTGCAGAGGTGCAGTCGGTGCATTCTAATGCCCCACCGACAGGGCGGATACATTCTGGGGCCTACAGCATAATCACTTCTTTCTTTCCTTTCTTTCGTTAATTCGGGTGATTTGCAAGGATTCCAGTCGACCCATGCTCCTGCATTCAAACCACCATTTCACTGATAAATTAAAGCGACAATCATATGGAAATCTGATCTCGCTGATAAGTTAAAGCAACAATTATTCCAGGTTGTAGTTGTGTCAGTGCTACTGTAGAGCTGCACCACTTGGACCCTAACGAAGCGTATAGAGAACGAACTAAATGGGAGTCGCGCAAGAATGCGGCACGCTGTCTTAAACAAACCGTGGAAACAACATCCCACAAGAAAGCAGCTGTATGGCCACCTGTCTCCTATCACACAAACCATCCAAGTAAGACGAACAAGACATGCTGGACACTGCTGGAGAAGCAAGGACGAACTCGTTAGTGACGTTCTCCTGTGGAAACCGGCACGTCTCACAGCAAGGACCTACATCGATCAGCTCTGCGCGGATTCTGGATGCAATACAGAGGACCTCTCGGGGGTGATGGTTGGCGAGAGATTATCATGGATATCCTGCTGCCGGCACGACGATTATTTATGACAGGCATTATGCAAGTATATAATCTATCTATATTAAAGTAAAATTCTGTAAGTATGTATGTTCGTATAACCACGTGTATACACAGATGTATGCATACACACACATGCATGTATATGACTTAGAACGAACATTGACATATAGATCTTTTAGTATGTGTAATATACAGTTGTTGTATCAGCCGGAAAGCGAGATTGATTTTTCTGAAACGAAGCGCCACATCTACCATCAGCTACCTACTTTACCGCACAGATCAG
>CM042177.1:26011320-26021320 GCA_023376005.1 Doryteuthis pealeii | reverse complement strand
GTTGATATTCAAATGCATTTGCTCAAAAACTGGTAAAGTTTTAGAGAAAAATATTTTGTACAATTATTCTTTATGTTAATTAGCAACTTTCTCCGTTTAAGCCGAGTCTTGGTATAAAAATCGACGTACCCTAGTGCATATATTTGCTAGTAACAATAAAGATGAGGACAACAGTCCGTAAAAATCTGAATAATACAATAAAAAATATGAAAAGATTTATTCGTTTGGAAGTAGAAAAATGAGTCTACAAAAGTTAGCGAGAATATTTATAATTATTACTCGATGTGGACTGAATGTGTTTGTGAATTAAAATTTATTGGTACCCGTGGGAAAACAAAGTCAAGGATTAAATTTCTATGAAATTATTCTTTTGGGAAATAAACTAAATCTATATATATCTAAAGGAGTCACATCTGTTTTGGTATGTACGTGTCGATGTATAACCCAGAAAAGATATGTCATTGAGCATTAAAATTGTGCATATACTTTAATATCTCTATTAATAATGGAGATTCGGTCTTAATTTGTCTATAACAGAAACTACGTCACTGCTCACGTCATATTACCCAAAATCGCCAATACATAGGATACAGAACAACCTTGTATTATATACACTTAAAATTTGAATATGCCACCTTAGAGGAATCTTAATGATTTAAAAAAAATAAGTTTAAATAAATACCTGACCGGTATTATATATCTATGTATAGGTTGTCTTATTTTAATATACATTTAAAGTTATCTAATGTATAGTCTTTTACGAGAAAATTATTTACAAACAATAAATAGTCATTTTTTAAGTATCAAGAGATTAACTAAAAAGTTTACAAATAAATAAATAAATACCAATGATTTTGTGTAAAATTTATGTGTAAAATAATCAAAATAATTAATAATTGATAGATAAACGCAACATTTTAATTGGGGTGGGGCAGAACTAAGTTTCCATTTCAAATTGTTTTATTTTTTAATATTTTTTTTACTTCTTTCATAAATTTGATTATTTTACTTAATTATACAAACCCTCTGACATTTAATTTTTACTCCCCAAAACACACCTTAGACAATATATTTTCAATTCTTTTTTTTTTTTTTTTTTTTTTTTTTTTTTACACCGCCCGGAGGCCGTTTTTTTTTTGTTAGCATTAATAAAGAAATGTACAAAATTTAGTTTTTGATTTTTACTGATTAAATGATATAATTCAATTGAAAAAAAAATCAAACCTCAGGTTATTGATAGTACCTGCTGTTTCTAAGTGGCCACTCATTTAAATACTGAACAGACTAATCGCTGCTTAACTTTGGTGATAGAGAGAAAACCATGTTAAATCTTTGGTATACAGTGCACAAGTTGGTTGGTTGGCTTTAATGGCATGTCAACCATTGGGTTATTTTATGCCGAAGACATTTTGTTTTATATATTATTGTTGGATAGTCAAAATTTTAAAAACATTTCTTTACACATTTTCTTTAAACTTATTTTTGATTAATTTAACCCATATATGGTGCTACCATTGGGAGCCCGTAGTGTAATCATCAGAGTCTTAGAAAATGGACTCGTCGGCCCGAGTTCAAATCCTGGACGAGGCTGTTTGTATTTCACATAGGACAGTCTAAGGTGGCATATCCAAATTTTGAGTGTATATAATACAAGGTTATTCTTTATACCCAAGGGAAAGGTATGTATCCAGCTACTCTCTCTATCTCCAGCTATGGGTAAATAGTAGGGCAGACTGGACTCTTTAATCTTGGCTAGGTAAACTGTCTAGGAGAAGGAACACTGAAATAAAACCTGTTAAACTTCGCTTAAGAATTTGACCTTATGCCATATCCTGCTCGTGTGTGTGTGTGGGGGGGGGTAAATATATAGATGGTACTACCACTCCGGATCAGAGTGGACCTGGGAGTAATTTCAATGAAGGGATACTCCACCCTCAACAGAATTTCAGAATCTGAATCTCACCATTAGATGCAGTTTAACATCATACCCAAAAGACTAAGACCCTCAGCCACCGCTGCTAGCACATACATTATTAAAACGGTTGGTGGGTTGCCATAAGAAGAGAAATACGATCGGGACAATCATATAGGTGATAGGGCTTGATGTGACCGGTTGATTGATCGAAGGGAGCTTCTCCGACCGCCTGTCTAGTCCAAGTAAGCACCACCAAAGTGGAGTGTTGCAGGCCATGGATGCTTACCCACCAGGATTCAATCCTTAAGCATCACAGGTAGTCACGCACAACTAGCTTACCCCACCCTGCAGAGGTGCAGTTGGCGTATTCTACTGCCCCAGCTGACAGAGTAAGTAGTGCATAGGGGCTGTTCTCTATATAGAGTCGCACGAATTACACCCTTGTGCAAATTAATTGAAACAAAACGAATAATTCAGTTATAATATCCACGATTTCTCTGAAATGCGTACCAGTATGATCGTACAGCGTTAGAATTTTCGTACGCTTCCTTGGAGCAACATCTATCGCAGACAATGTCTGTATGACAACTGATCGACAGTCGAGACAATAGTGCCTGAGTGTGATAAAAATCTGATGCAATCAAGGATCAAACAATATTTTTCAAGGCCAAACAAATTTCATGATACATCTCGAAAATAGATTCACATTACTGCACATGACCTATTCTGAGGAAAAAAATAGAAATCAATTACAACCTATCACTCCAGTGGGTCTAAAACCGATGAATAATCACGTTATTATAACATCCACGATTTCTCTATAAAGCTTACCAATGTGGTCATACAGCTTTACAATTTTCGTACTCTTCCTTGGAGTTACGTCTATCGCAGACAATGTCTGTAGGACAGCTAATCGACAGTCGAGACAATAGTGTCCTGGGCGTGATAAAAATCTGATGTAATCACGAGTGACGCAATATTTTTCAAGGGCAAACAAATTTCATCATACACCTCGAAATATTATATATAAAATCCAAACCGTCTGTATTGTAAAGATAATTTGAAGAAAAAAAAATATTCTGGTATGGATGTAATTTATAATTGGTATTTCTTACGATCAAAATTCGTTTACACACAGTATTCTATGTAATAATTAATACACACACACACACACACATATAGACAGCACACACACACACACACATATCTTATTATAATGGAGATTGTGTGTTTTTCTGTCTGTAACCGAAACTATATTACTAATCGAGTCACAATTAACAGTTATCTACATCACATTCTCCATGATTTTATTTATATTTAAACCTGAATTATTAATAAAATTGCTTCACCTTTTTATTAGTGTTGTCCATATCTACATACAAATAACATGCAATTGTATTTATATATACAAAAAATAGCGGTTTGCAGTGTGAATGGGAAGGCTAATTTGCATATTGGTATTAAAAATGTGATTTTATTAAATATGTGCTTAGTATTATTGATTTCTAATTGTTTGGTTTTATTTTAATGAATATAAGCAAAAATCTCTTCAATGAATCTTTAATGAAATCCATTAACAAGAAAAAATAAGTGTAATTTTATTCTTTATTTCCTAATTTAACTAAATAGTTAAATAAGTAAAATTCAGCAATGAAAGACGGGAGTGATGGAAGAGTAAGTTTCATTTCTATTTTTCTATTATACCCCCACTCTGTTACATATCTTTTTATCTGCTTCTTATTAGACTTTCTAATTTAATACGATATTTCATTACATTAAAACTTAAATACTTGCACCCGGAGGGTGCATATATTTGCTAGTATATATAATACATATATATAATATAATAAAATAAATATATAAAGGTTTTACGTATCTATTTATTTGGTGACATTCACGACCATATTGGTTTCATGCAAGGCGATCGTCAGGTGAAGATGTTACAATTATATAATTTTATATTACAGCACACCACAGCAAATGATCTAATCCGAGGAAAAAAAATAGAAACCAATTACACACTATCACTCCAGTGGGTCTAAAACTGACCGTATGACGAAAGAAAGGAAACTAAAGCGGTTGTTTCAATTAATTTGCACAAGCCGGTCCTAAGTAGACGAGGATTTCTTAAACGTTTGGTAATTACCATAATTAATAATTTCCTCTTTAAGCGGCGTGGTAAGAACGTCATTTAAATCTAACATAGAAGTAGGTTTAAAAAGTACAAATTAACAACATATGTACATGATTTATAGAAACGGCTATTACTTATATATAATTTAGGGTAGCGAAGACAAAGTCAGCGGCACATCGTAACTGTCAATTTTGTGCATATCCGATTTTCAAAGTGAATCAAGTATGTTCGTACTTTTCATTATATACTGTCAAGAACGCTAACAGTCACACTGAACGGACGTCCCTTTTTAGTGCTAAGAAAGCTATGCTTTTATCTATCATTTTTAAAGTAAATAAGGGAAGTAATGATTTCTTTTTTTCTTCTTTTTTAATCTATTTATTCATTATTATTACTAGCAAATATATGCACCCTCCGGGTGCAAGTATTTAAGTTTTAATGTAATAAATATTGTATTTAGCCTTTCTAGGCTAATGAAACTAAATAAGAATACAGATAAAAAGATTTGAAACAGAGGGAGTATAATAAAAGATTTGAAACAGAGGGAGTATAATAAAAAATGGAACAACTGAAACTTACTCTTCCATCACTCTCGTCTTTCATTGTTATTTTTTCTAATTTAAGTATTTAGTTATAAGAGGAAGTAAAGAATAAAATGACAGTTATCTTATCTTGTTAATGGATTTCATTTAAAATTTATTGAAGAGATTTTTGATTATATTCATTAAAATAAAACCAAACAGTTAGAAATCAATAATACTAAGCACATATTTATTAAATTCGATTTTTTAATATTAATATGCAAATTAGCCTTCACGTTCACACTGTAAACCGCTATTTGGTTGTATATATAAACATAATTGCATGTTGTCAGTATGTAGACATAGTTAACAGTATTAATAATGTAAGACAATTTTAATAATAATTGAGGTTTAGATAAAAATAAAATCATGGAGAATGTGATGTCAATAACTAAGAGAATTTTGACTTGAGTAGGAATATAGTTTCGGTTACAGACCGAAAAACACACAATCTCCATTATAATAAGACTAGCAAATATATGCACCCTCCGGGTGCAAGTATTTAAGTTTTAATGTAATGAAATATCGTATTAAATTAGAAAGTCTAATAAGAAGGCAGATAAAAAGATATGTAACAGAGTGGGGGTATAATAGAAAAATAGAAATGAAACTTACTCTTCCATCACTCCCGTCTTTCATTGCTGAATTTTACTTATTTAACTATTTAGTTAAATTAGGAAATAAAGAATAAAATGACACTTATTTTTTCTTGTTAATTGATTTCATTTAAGATTCATTGAAGAGATTTTTGGTTATATTCATTAAAATAAAACC
This sequence comes from Doryteuthis pealeii, assembly GCA_023376005.1. NCBI lineage: Eukaryota > Metazoa > Mollusca > Cephalopoda > Myopsida > Loliginidae > Doryteuthis > Doryteuthis pealeii. Next base: position 26,015,916 of record CM042177.1, on the reverse strand, counting down.
AAACAATTAGAAATCAATAATACTAAGCACACATTTAATAAAATCACATTTTTAATATCAATATGCAAATTAGCCTTCCCATTCACACTGCAAACAGCTATTTTTTGTATATATAAATACAATTGCATGTTATTCGTATGTAGATATGGACAATACTAATAAAAAGGTGAAGCAATTTTATTAATAATTCAGGTTTAAATATAAATAAAATCATGGAGAATGTGATGTCTAAAACTAAAAGAGTTGTGACTTGAGTAGTAATATAGTTTCGGTTACAGACAGAAAAACACACAATCTCCATTATAATAAGATTAAATCATTTTAATATCATTTATTATGACAATTCTCATAAATTTGGTATGAGCTCTCTAATTGGTAATTTAAATTCACTAATAGTATATAAGAAATGGTCGTTTTCCCGGATCTCTCGTAAAATACATAAACAAACCTATGTATTTAATAGTTTAAAAACACCAGTCCCACTACAGCTGTCAGTGGACGAGGGCATAAGATATCAGGCAGGCAACAGCCAGTCTGAGTTCGACCCTGGATAGTTGTTGTGTCTAGCCACACTGAAAAGGCGTGAAACGCCGAATGACATTATATATATATATATATATATATATATATCTGTGGATGATATATATATATATATATATATATATATATATATATATATATTGAAATGAGTCAATAGCTAAGCACAACTGACCAGTGCCACAGTTGGTACTTACACCCGCATATTCCCTGAACATACACACACCAGTTACGACTCACCAAACAGTCTCTACACATATCATGCCTCACACTACTGCATTGCTCGCTCGAACCACTACCATTCCTACAACCTCCCACTACCAATGGTTATTACCTCCCACTTCTAATTCCTTGCTACTACTCGTTCTTGTTAAAAAACGAGACACGAAACCATACCATCGTTTCCTACCTGATGATGGCAAACTGTATTGCCGAAAGCGCCCGTTTTGAAACCTTTGGTGGACTGTTACACCAGTTACACCCGACACCAAAAAGATGGCCCGAAAATTAGAAAGGATCAACAAAAACTTGTCCGACAAGAATTGTCTGTGCAGTTCAACAAAACTTGTATAAAAGAAAAAATGTTGCCAAAATACACACAACATTTTATATATATATATATATATATATATATATATATATATATATATATATAATATATATAAGAGGAAGGTCCGCAAAATGTATTTTGTTCTCAGAAAATTTTTTAATTCTTTTTGTTTTACATATGCAACACGTGTTTCAGATCTTCTGGTATCTTCTTCAGGCCTTGATTGATAATATGAAATTTATATATATATATTATATATATATATATATTATATATAATATATATTAATAAAGTAAGTAAAGTCGACGGGGCGGCCTAAAGTCGTTATCAGCCAGTCAGCGAGGGAGTCTATCCCCTATTCAATAGCGCTAGACCAAGGAGATTGTTTTTAGCATCTGAGGTGGAGCGCCACACCTACCATCAGCTCCTTACTTTACCGCACAGATCCCTGTGCTACTCATAACGCTTAGTTGGCGGGGACCGGTATCGAACTAGGACCCTTGTGGTTTCTAGCCGAACGCTCTACCGACTGAGCTAACCCGGCCCCTATATATATATATATATATATATATATATATATATATATATATATATATATGTCTGTGTGTCAAAGAAACAACATTGCTAAGATTCACTTGACTAATATTGATCGGTTGTATTTTTGACTATTTTTTTTTTAATCAATGTAAAATTACAATCACTGCCTCTCTCTCTCTCTCTCTCTCTCTTCTGTGAGTGTGTGTGTGTCTCTGTCTCTGTCTCTCTTTCTCTCTTTGTGAGTGTGTGTGTGTCTGTCTCTCTCTTTGTGAGTGTGTGTGTGTCTGTCTCTCTCTCTCTCTCTTTGTGAGTGTGTGTGTGGTGTCTCTCTCTCTCTCTCTTTGTGTGTGTGTGTGTCTCTCTCTCTCTCTATGTGTGTGTGTCTCTCTCTCTCTTTTGTGTGTGTGTCTCTCTCTCTCTCTTTGTGAGTGTGTGTGTGTGTCTCTCTCTGTCTCTCTCTCTCTCTCTCTCTCTCTGAGTGTGTGTGTGTGTGTGTGTGTGTCTCTCTCTCTCTCTCTCTCTCTCTTGTGGTGTGTCTCTCTCTCTCCTCTCTTCTCTCTTTAACCAACAGCAGCTTTTAAGTCAGTCACGTGACCCTCTTAAGGCAAACACGGTCGGGACCGGCTTGCAAGCGAAAGAATGCAAGCGCTTCAGAGACATGCAAGAAAGTCTTCAAGCAAATTGCTGAGTGTCCCCTGACAACAAAGACACCACACAGATACTTAAAATGTCAACTTCTTTGTCACCAGAAATCCTATATACGTGTTTATGCGTAATTATATGTCAATGTGTGCGTCTGGACACACAGACAGACACAGACACACAACACGGCGGTTGGGTAGAGCTAAAAAGGTAGTAATCTTCCCAGCTGTTAGATAGTAGGACTTCTTCTGTTTTGTTTTACGGCATATCAACCTCAGTGGGTCATTTAATGCCGATAAAGTTTTGAAATAAATCTAATTCTTAATGGATAATACAATTTCTTTTATAAATACATTTTTCTATTTAACCCATAGCTGGGACCCTAACAGGTACTACCACTCCGGGTCAGTGTGGACCAGGGAGCAATGGTGATGAAGGGGTGGACCACATTCCCCAAACCTCCAAAACTGGAACCTCACCACCATAGAGTTTAACGTCATTCTAAGGACAAGTAGACCCGCAGCCACCGCCTTCTAGCATCCATATGATAAAAAGGAGTTGGGGTTTGCCATAAGGGCAATAGGGTTGAGAAAATCATATAGGTGCTAGGGCTTGACGTGACCAGCCGATTGATCGGAGGTGGCTTCTCCGACCGCCCATCTAGCCCAAGATAAGTAGGACTTCTGTTCTTCTACAAGGATGGCTTTGGTACTAAATAACCCAAGAAAGTTGATGTGCCATTAAACAAAGCAACTTAAACCAAAATTAATAATTATGATGATAAAGAATGTAATGCTCTAAAAGCCAATCAACCAGCTAACCAACAAATAGTACCACTACTGTTCTTCTACAAGGATAGTATTGGTATTAAATAACCCATGAAGTTTGATGTATCATTAAATAAAGAAAAGACAACTATAAAAAGGTAATCAATATTATTACAAAATACAAAGTTTCTTCTGTTATCATTACTCGGTTAACTAGTGGCATAGTAGTTAGCATGCTAGGCGAGTAGACGAGTGATAGTCAGTTCGACGTATTTGGAGCCCTAATCTTTTGGCCTTGTGTCAAAATAAGCAAGTTTTATTAAATGTGTACTACCCTATTATTACGGTTCCATTATATATATATATATATATATATATAATATATATATACGTAGGCACACATATACACACACCCAAAAAGTATAAATTTAAGTAGAAAAACATAGAATGTTTTCAGAACAAAAAACAAATTACAAACACACACACACCTGATATATCAAATGAACATCTGATGAACTTTATCAAGACAACCCAAATAGAAAAGTAATAAAAATAAAAAAAAGTTACAAAAAAAGCTATAAAAATTCAGCTAATGAATTTATTACCAAGCCACCCAAAAAACAAAAACACCTGTTTAAAAGACTAATGTTAAAAATGAAATTCCATTTCACTCCTACAAAGAGGGAGAGGAGGTGAAATACTCATGTGTATGTATATATATACACATGCATGTAAAAATTCATTTTCATATTATCAATCAAAGCCTGAAGAAGATACCAGAAGATCTGAAACACGTGTTGCATATGTAAAACAAAAAGAATTAAAAGATTTTTTCTGAGAACAAAATACATTTTGCGGACCTTCCTTTTTTATGAAATATTGAATTTTCTCCCGTTGGAACCAGAACAACATTTTATATATATATATATATATATATATACACACATCGTGTGTATACACACACGTATGCACTATATAACAGGTGAACTAACAAAACGTTTTTGCAAAACAAAAAGTGCTCAAAAGTAGGCTAGCAGAGCAAGATAAAAGTGGTTCATATTGGACTAATAACTAAAAATTCCTCTTACCCCAAACAATAACATGAAAACACATTTCATTCAAACATCAGCAAGTTTTATGTTTACTAATAACATTTCAATCTTTGCAATACAAATTATACCCTTCCACCAAAACTTTCAAAAAATTTTAACTGTCTTCTGCGTTCCTAACGATTTAAAAAATATTCTTTTTTCAAACATTTGAAATTCTATTCTTGTCTCCAACTCCAAAAATAAAAATACCACTCTGATGAAGGTCGTCAAAATCTCTCTGTGTACGGAATATTTTATACATTTTTCCTATTATTATTATCATCATCATTTCAACTCCATCTGATTATTTTAATAATAATAATAATAATAATAATAATAACGTAAATCCGTACACATTTTGATAAACAGACCGAAACACATGTGTAAGTGATATCGATTAAAAGTGATATCGATAAAATTCATTTTTATCCATGTACATTTCTTTTTACTCATTTTTTCCTCATATATATAT
>CM042177.1:25976320-26003820 GCA_023376005.1 Doryteuthis pealeii | reverse complement strand
AACAAAAACCGCTTAAGACAAAAGCTACACAATAAATATAGATATAAACGCACAAAGAACGAGATTCCCTAACCTCTAGGCATGAAATAAACCTGCCGTTAAAATCAATCGAGACTTAGGTCTTAAATAACCGAACAACCATGCATCCACGGCCAATAGGTGGCTCCATTGGGAAGTGGTTCTTACCGCTCTACAGAGGTGCAGTCTGTGTATTCTACAGTCCAGCTGATAGGGCTGCACAGTTTATGATTTCAAGTACTCCCATCTAATACTAATCATTTTCAAACAGATCTATCCTATATCTTGAATGTCACTCAACAATTGGATTTAGTAGGAGTTAGCAACTGGAGCTGGTGGAAACACTAATGAAGCAGGTGTCGCTGGGCCATAACACTACGGAAGTAACTAAAAACATTTGTCATGTGAAAGGTGAAGGCGCAGTTGATCACACAGTAATCCGTTGGTTGAAGAAATCGCGTGTATTCCGAGGCCGTGCCCCTAGGCATAGATATATTCTATATTAAACTTTAAAGTTTTAGAAACGCAAAGAATCAGTCAGAAAATCAAAGCTCTATAGATGTGCTACTAAAATTGGGGCTTCCAATTAACGCAGCCTTTTCACACACACACACATTATATATATATATATATATATATATATATATAATATATATATATATATATATATAATATTATATATATATATATATATATACATACACATTATGGTGGTGTATGACACAAAAATGAAAATTACTTATTGCAACTAATAGTTTCACGTCGGAAATATTACATTCAGAAAAATTAAAAATGGTTCGAGACTGGTTCATGGAAAACGCAAAATCGCATAGAGTATGTAACAAAGTCAGTCTGGAGGCAAATGACATAATATATATTTGCATTGATGCCTGCACTTTGCTATCAATTCAACGTGGGTGGCTTGGTGAAGTCAACCATATTTGGCACATTCTTGGATCAGCCATTTATATATTTTCAGTGTGTGAGGAGGGCGAAGAAAAAATAACTATTTTTCTAGCAGAGAAAACACTTTTTTTTTAAAAAGAAAAACATCAACAAATGCTTCTCTTTCTATCTATCTTAGCTGACACCACCATCTTTTTTTCCCAAAAAAAGACCCATTGTCTGTCCAAAACTTGTCAACGGGGTCGCAGAGAAGGACGTTGAACATCTAAGACGTCAGGACTTCAGCTTGAAAGAACGACGATTGTTAATAAGAATTAAGGCCTATTTATTGATAAGGCCTTAATTATCAGTCTGTATATACAGGCAGATAAGAGATCCCCAGATTTATGAAGACCATACCATGAATGGAGCATTGTGGGATATGTCCTTGTCAATCACCAGCTTTGGTTTATTTTCTTTAATTGGCAAGTTTCCTAGCGGAAAGAGGCGGTAGAACAACACAGCTATCAGTAGGTTGGTGTCTAACGGCATATCAACCCTTGTGGGTTATATATATATATATATATATATATATATATATATATTATATGCTCCCAAATTTGGTTGAGCTCTTTAATTAGAAGGGATTTAATTGCAAAATTCACCGAATTCGGCGTACAGTTAAGCCTCGCTTTGTTTACATAAAGTTTGAGACCTCTGGTGAATTTCATTTCCGCTTAGAAATGTAGCGATTAAATAGTCTCCTATATTTGACAGCTGCCTATGGCCGTACGGGTAAGAGGATTGGCGAACGTAAGTTCATTCAGGTCTCGGACCCGGCCAGAGGTAGCTGTTAAACGGTATAACCACACTGATGAGGTAAATACATATAACCATTCACTATCATCATATCTTGGTTTTTGAACAAAAATAATGAAGATTTGATTTATATTCGTGAAGATGATTAACAAAAATTTTTTTTAATGATAACAGCATGGATTTTTTTTTGTATTTAATGTTGTAAATAGTAGACATTAATTTTTCTTTTCAGAGTGGCTGGATCAGCATAAGGTCTTTTTTACGTGGGGATTTTAATGGGACATCCTGTGGGAAAGCAACTCACAATTCAGTAATAATGGATCTATGCGATGATGGGTAGCCGCTTCTAGTACATATATAAAGGGCAGTTGTGTGTATATGTATGTCCGGAGCAAACTTCGAAAATAAAACAATTAACGTCAAAGTAAATATATATACACATTAAATATCACCAGGGCTTGGTTTTTGAGCAAAAATTCGTGAAGATAATTGAAAAATAAAATTTAAATGATAACAACATAGAATTATTTTTCATTTAATATTTTAGATAGTAGACATTAACATTTCTTTTCAGAGTGGCTGGATCAATGCAAGGTCTATTTTTTAACATAGGGATTTAAATGGGGGCATCCCACGAGGATTCAACTCACGATTCAGTAATAATGGATCTACGGGACTAACTTAAAAAATCGCCCTCTACCCAGGCGACGCCGGGTAGCCGCTGTTAGTACTTATATAAAGGGCAGTTGTGTGTATATGTATGTCCGGAGGAAACTTCGAAAATGAAACAATTAACGACAAAGTAAATATATATAACCATTCACTATCATCATATCTTGGTTTTTGAGCAAAAATATTTAAGATTTGATTTATATTTAGGAAGATATTTAAAAGTTCAAATTTGAAAAGTAACAGAAGGGAAAGTCATTATCATGTTATTTTGTTTATCTTTTTTTTTGTATGTTTTTTTTATATTATTTTATTTATTTTTTTTTTTTTATTTTTGCTTTTAAATATAATATTGATTGATTGAATTAATTGCATCATTTATATCTTTTTTTTTTTAATTGTAAATCATTGAATGGAAATTTCTTACTATATTGTTATATATTTCTGTGGAGATTTTTATGGGGCAACCAGCGGGGATCTCACTCGCGATAAGTAATAATGGATCCGCGAGACTAACTTTTAAAAAAATCCCCCGTCTACCCTGACGATGCCGGGTGGCCGCATCTAGCTTAATACTAAAATCTTACATTAAATTGGCAGAAATATTTTTTTATATGTTGGATAGCCTTCTCATCTTCTAAGCTGTCTGGATACTCTATTTTCTATTTTGTGTCAATTTTTTTTCTTCTAGTCCAGGATTTCTTGGAATGGTCTTGAGGCATTTTCTTTAATTGGTGAGCTTCTTAGCGGAAAGAGTCAGTAGAACAACACAGCTATCAGTTGGTTGGTGGTCTAACGGCATATCAACCCTTGTGGGTTATTTAATACTAAATCTTGATACTATCTTCTATCTGCTATTTTGTGTCATTTTTTTTCTTCTGGTCCAGGACTTCTGGAATGGTCCGAGGCGTTTTCTTTAATTGGCGAGTTTTTTTTTTTTTTAGCAGAAACAGTTGGTAGAACAACCCAACAACCAGTTGTTTGGTGTTGAAGTGAGTTTACTGTTGGTTTAAACAACTAACTAAGCACAACTAAACTGGTGCCCAAAGCAGCTGGTATTTCATGTATTTAGGTGATTCAATTCTTTGAGAGAGAGAGAGAGAGAGAGAGAGAGAGAGAGAGAGAGAGAGAGAGAGAGAGAGGGAGAGAGAGAGGGGGGAAGGGGAGAGAGAGGGGGGAGAGGGGAGAGAGAGAGAGAGGGGAGAGAGGGAGAGAGAGAGGGGAGAGAGAGGGGGGAGGGAAGAGAGGGGGGAGAGGGAGAGAGGGGGAGAGGGGAGAGGGGGGGGAGAGAAGGGGGAGAGAGGGGGGGGAGAGAGGAGGAGGGGGGAGGGAGGAGGGGGAGGGAAGAGAGGGGGGGAGGGAAGAGGGAGAGAGAGGGGGAGAGGGAGAAGAGAGGGGAAGAGGGGAAGAGAAGGGAGAGGGAGGGAGGAGGGGAGAGAAAGGGGGAGAGGGAAGGAAGAATGGAGAGGAGGAAGAATGAGAGGGAAAAGAGAGAGAAGGCAGGGAGAGAAAATAGAAGAGAAAATAGAGAAAGAGAGAAATAGACAGAGAGGAAATAGACAGAGAGAGAAATAGACAGAGAGAGAAATAGCAGAAGAGAAAATAGACAATACAGAGAGAGAAATAGACAGAGAGAGAATAGACAGAGAGAGAACAGAGAAATAGACAGAGAGACAGAGAAATAGACAGAGAGACAGAGAAATAGACAGAGAGAATAGACAGAGAGAGACAGAGAAATAGACAGAGAAATAGACAGAGAGAGAGACAGAGAGAGAGACAGAAGAAATAGACAGAGAAGACAGAGAAATAGACAGGAGAGAGAGAGAGGACAGAGAGAGAGAGAGAGAGAGAGAGACAGAGAGAGAGACAGAGAAATAGACAGAGAGAGAGAGAGAGAGGGGGGGGAGAGAGAGGGGGAGAGGAGAGAGAGGGAGAGAGAGAGGGGGAGAGGAGGGGAGAGAGAGGGAGAGAGGAGAGAGGGGGAGAGAGGGGAGAGAGGGAGAGAGAGGGGGGGGGAGAGGGAGAAGGGGGAGAGAGGGAGAGGGAGAGGGAGGGGAGGGAGGAAGAGGGAGGAAGATGAGAGGGAGGAAGAATGGAGAGGGAAAAGAGAGAGAAGGCAGGGAGAAAAATAGAGAGAGAAAATAGAGAAAGAGAGAAATAGACAGAGAGAGAAATAGACAGAGAGAGAAATAGACAGAGAGAGAATAGACAAGAGAGAGAAATAGAAAAGATAGACAGAGACAAGAGAAGAAATAGAGAAGAGAAATAGACAGAGAGAGAACAAGAGAAATAGAACAGAGAGAGACAGAGAAATTAGACAGAGAGAGACAGAGAAATAGACAGAGAGAGAGACAGAGAAATGACAGAGGAGACAGAAAATAGACAAGAGAAATAGACAAGGGAGAAGAGACAGAGAAATAGACAGAGAGAGAGAGAGAGACAGAGATAGACAGAGAGAGAGAGAGAGAGACAGAGAGAGAGAGAGAGAGAGAGACAGAGAGAGAGACGAGAGAGAGAGAGACAGAGAGAGACAGAGAGAGAGAGAGAGAGAGAGACAGAGAGAGACAGAGAGAAGACACAAAAAATACCTACAGGAAAGACAGCACTAGAGAATTCCTGAAACTCTCTCCAAAAGTCTGGATTACCTTTTTAAGCATCAACATTTCCAAAAAGGCGACTTCGCATCAAAATTAATGGGTTTTTTTTTTGGGATGTGAAATGGTGGAAGGGGGGTAGGGAAGAGAGGTCACATTTCAATTCTGGTTCCCCTCTATCCCATCCCACCCCTTTCAGCGAAGAACTTCTGTTAATCAGGAAAAAAACAATGATAAAATAAATAGAGGGAAAACAGAACCCAGAAAGAGCCCTGACATTATCTCATTAGGCCCCTGAGGGTCGGGCGGAAGTACAAGAGAAAGGTTATCCCCCTCCACCTCCTCCCCCGTGCCTTAACAGCCAACAATTCTCCATCTGTTAGAATTGCCCATCACCACCCTTCGCCCAAATTCCCGAAGACACAAAAATTAAAAACCCGGAAACAAAACAGCAAAAACAAGACAATTATATATATTATATTATATTATATATATATATATATATACACACACCACACATACATACATACATAGTAAATAACTTCCTCGGAGAAGCGGGCAGGACCTTGACATACTACGGCTAATATACATTATATATGCGCACACACACACAATATAATGTATGTATAATGAAAAAATGACTGGTCAGGAAAAGAAATATATATATATATATATTATATATATATATATATATATATATATATATATATATATTGTGTGTGTGTGTGTGTGTGTGTGTGTGTGTGTGTGTGTGTATGTGTGTGAATTAAAGAAAAGGCAGATCTCCTATTAAACGATTTTCAAGCTTCCTGGCCAACTTTTTTATATTTGGATGGAATTCGTGGATTAGTCCACCGAAGTTCATATCCCGAGTACTTTCGGCACTTCGAAGTGCCATCATCAGGGGTGATGTGTTCCAGTTTCTTTCAAAGTATATTAATTGATGTGGAGGCTGGAAGGAAAAGAACTGATAGGAAAAGTGTTATCACCCACGCACTAAATCAAAAAGCTATCAGCATCACTGTGTGTGTGTTTATATATATATATATATATATATATAATATATATATATATAATATGTGTGTGTGTGTGTGTGTGTGTGTGTGTGGATATGCATACACACTTTTCTTTTCAAGTAATTTTTATGCACACATATACTGTCATATACGCATACTCCCGCATACCGAAGACAAAACATTGTATATATATATATATGTATATTGTACATATATGTGTGTGTACATTTCAGCCTATTAGGCCTCATCAGCAGAGCTATAGATAGGAAGACCGCCTTGTGCGTTATTCGAACCCTGACTGTCAAGCTGACAGGAGAGGACCGTAACCCCTACACCAACCGGACTTTCTTTAGATTTTTCGTTTTGTTTAGAAGTAGGTATTATTCCTCTTATAGTGACTTTTTCTACACGACAGTATGAGAAGTAAATACACAAACGATGTGTTTATGATATGGCTTTTTTTATTTACCGCAATTTAATATTATGTTTTTATTATACATATATTATCTTTTATATTTTACGGTTTTACTATGTTTATTGTTTAATTATAATAATAATATTTTTTTATATATTATATATTAATATATATATATTATATATATATATATATATATATATATATATATTTATATATTTTTTGTTTTTTATCTTTGCTTCATACTATTCAGACTTATTTTAATTTTCATTGTTAATTTGACCAACTACTATCCCCTAAAAACTTGACCCTGAAAATATTCTTTTTTTCTCTCATTGCAATGATTTCCTGTCAACCATAGTGACAGTCTTTAATGTATCATTTTGTAAAAAAAGATTTTTGAGGGGGGGGGGAGAAGATTCTACATTCAGAAAATTTCTGTTTGTAATTCAAATTATTGATGATTATCCATTGATGAGACTTGATTTGGGGCTTTGTTAAATCAATTAGATTTATAAAGGCCCCAATTTTGGTCGAAATAAATTTATTATGGATAACGGTGTTGAGTTTTTTCGTTTCTTTTCAAAGAAAATATTGCTCTGTATATAATCTAAAGATTATTATAAATTGAGCCCCTGTAGTGATTTAAAGATTCACAGTATTTATACATACTGGGTCAAAATAATAATACAGTGTATCTTAGAAATCACATATAGAATCATCTTTTTACCAAGTTTTGGATACCTCACACACACACACACTATATATATATATAAGTGTTGTTCTGGTTCCAAAGGGAGAAAATTAAATATTTTATAAAAATTACTGACTTAAACCCTGAATTTTGCACCTCGCAACCATCGTGCCCATATTTACTGGTAAGCCACTTTTTATCTTTATAAATATATATATATTTAAAATTCAGGGGTTAAGTTAGCGATATAACAAATACAAAGTGCTTAATTCAGTGGATTTAACCCTTAAGATCCTTATGGTGAAACTCGAGTAGATTTCTATAGTATCCACTTTGTAAGCTATTTATCCCAGCTATTTGTTAGATAGTACTATAAGGATGGCATTGGCATTAAATAACCAATGAAAGTTGATGTGCCATTAAACAAAGAAACCTAACTATATGCATATATCATCACCCCACCCCAACACGCGTCTAGCTTAAGTAAGGGCCAAAGTGGGTGTTGAAGGTTATGAACTACTTGCATAGTAGAAACCGTGCGTACATATGTGTATGTATGTGTGTGTGTATGTATGTATGTGTGTGTGTGTGTGTGTGTGTGTGTGTGTGTGTGTGTGTGTGTGTGTGTGTGTGTGTGTGTGTGTGTGTGTTGCTGCGCGTGTGTAACAAGACTATTCTATTTTGTTAATCAACACTAGGTCTGGTCTTCTTGCTGGGATAAGGTGATCCGTTTTAATTCAAACTCCCAGCGAATTTTATGCGTTTCGTTCTCAAGAACTGATTCTGGTTTATGCATATACCATTTTGTTGTATAGTCAAAATCTAATTTTTTGCATAATTCCCAGTGGATCACCTTCCCAACCCAGTCGTGTCTAGTTTTGTACTCCCGTTGTGCTAGTTTGCTACATTCGTATAGTACATGGTTTACAGTCTCATCTCCGTCACCGCATAGTCTACATTTACTATTTTGTTGGGTCTTATCAATTTTCGCTTTGATATAGTTTGTCCTTATGGAATTATTTTGTGCAGCAATTATTAGTGATTCTGTTTCGCTTTTGAGGTTTCCTTGCGTACATATGTATGTGTATGTGTAACAAGCCTATTCTATTTTTAAAAAGTGTGTATTTTAACCCTGTATATGCAATGAATGGCAGCGGTTTTAAAAATATATGACGTTTGGATCAGAGTGTCTAATTTTAAATTCATTGATTGGTGCTGTCAAACAAGTGTAAGACAAAAGTGACATCCCGAAATGAGCTCTTTTGTTTTGAAAATCTAATCAGTAGCGGGCGGGGGGGGGGAGATGAAAGAATTCAACATTTTTTGATGTCTGTGGGGAGATGAGGACTGGAGGATGAGAGGAAGGGAAATGGGTGGGAGAGAGGTTTATTGTTGAAAGACAAAAGACTAAAGGAAAAACTGGATTCTGAAAAGGGAAAAAACGAAAGCAACATTGGTTTTGAGAGAGAGATAGAGATAGAGAGAATATATATATTATATATATATATAGATAGATAGATAGATAGATAGCAAGAGAGATGGCTAGATGGTGAGAGAGAGATGGCTAGATGGCGAGAGAGAGATGGCTAGATGGCGAAGAGAGATGGCTAGAGGGCGAGAGAGAGTGGCGAGAGGAGAGAGAGATGGCGAGAAGAGAGAGAGAGAGAGATGGCGAGAGAGAGATAGATGGCGAGAGAGAGATAGATGGCGCGCACGCGCGAGAGAGAGAAACACACAAAGAGAGAGAGAGAGACAGAGAGAAAACACAAGAGAGAGAGAGAGAGAGGAGAGAGAGAGAAACACAAAAAGAGAGAGAGAGAGAGAGAGAGAGAGAGAGAGAGAGAGACAGAGAGAACAACAAAGGAGAGAGAGACAGAGAGAGAAAACACACAAAGAGAGAGACAGAGAGAGAAACACACAAGAGAGACAGAGAGAGAAGAGAAACACACAAGAGAGACAGAGAGAGAAACACACAAAGAGAGACAGAGAGAGAAACACAAAGAGAGACAGAGAGAGAAACACACAAAGAGAGACAGAGAGAAACACAAGGAGAGACAGGAGAGAACACACAAAGACAGAGAGAGAGAAAGGGAGAGAGAGAGAGAAAGAGAAACACACACATGCACAAAGAGAGAAGAAAGATTATATATAGATAGATAGATAGGGAGGTGGATATATAGAGAGGGAGATATATAGAGAGGGAGATATATAGAGAGGGAGATATATAGAGAGGGAGATATATAGAGAGGGAGATAGTGAACAGATGTCAATACCTAAGAGATTAAAAGAGAATGATCCAATACAAGAGAGAAAGAAAAGGAAATGACCGATTTTAATGATATCCTCTATTAAATTCGACAAGAATTCTTCATTCTGTATCAATAGAAGAATTGATCGAACTGTGGATCAATTCATTGCTGCTGCTGCTTTTTTCTGGCTTTGGTCATCCCAACGTTTCTACGGACATCTTCAAGTGTACAAAACCGTACAACAAAGAGAGTACAAGACCTGCCTTTTTTTTTCTTTGTTTTTTGTTCCTCGATATAGTGCACCCCAGAAATTGATCTTAATACAAAATAATTTTTTAAAAAACAAAAGATATTTAAAAGAAAAAGAACGCACAAGCGAAAATCGAATGGAACAGAAAGTCTTTACAATAAAAACAAAGAATTGAGAAAGTGAAACGTTTAGGTGAGTGGGGAGCGACAAGACAAGACGAAAACTAGTTTTGTCAGAATCCTTCACTTGACTATGATGATGAGGCAATTGGGGTGGGGGAGTGCAAAAATTGCGATTTATTAGAGAGAGGGGGTTGGTAGGGGGTGCTGGTTTTTTAGCGGGTGAGGAATAAATGACAATGAAGAGGATTGATTAGAATGAGGAAATTGAACGGTGGAAAGGAATTATTTTGTAAGAACTGAAGACTTTGAAAAAGAGTTAAAAAGAAAATTAGGTTGAGACAAGTTGAGCGATATGAAATATACGGGGGAGAGGGTGAAAAGAGAGAGTGAAGAGAAAAAGAGAAAAAGAGAAAAAAGAGAAAGAGAAAAAGAGAAAAGAGAAAAAAAGAAAGAGAAGAGAAAAGAAAGAAAGAAGGAAAAAAAGAAAGAAAGAGAAAGAGAAAAAAGAAAAAAGAGAAAGAGAAAAAGAAAGAAAGAAAGAGAAAGAAGAAAGAAGAAAGAGAAAGAAAGAAAGAAAGAAAAGAGAGAAAGAAAAGAAAGAGAAAGAGAAAGAGAGAAAGAAAGAAAGAGAAAAGAGAAAAGAAAGAGAAAAGAGAAAAGAAAAGAGAAAGAGAAGAAAGAGAAAAGAAAGAGAAGAGAGAAAGAGAAAGAGAAAGAAAGAGAAAGAGAAAGAGAAAGAGAAAGAGAAGAAAGAAAGAGAGAGAGAGAGAAGAGAGAAAAAGAAGAGAAGAAAAAGAAAGAGAGAAAGAAGAGAAAAAGAAAGAAAGAGAAAAAGAAAGAAAGAGAAAAAGAAAAGAGAAAAAGAAAAAAGAGAAAAAGAAGAAAGAGAAAAAAGAAAGAAAGAGAAAAAGAAAGAAGAGAAAAAGAAGAAAGAGAAAAAGAGAAAGAAAGAAGAAAGAGAAAAAAGAAAGAAAGAGAAAAAGAAAGAGAAAAAGAAAGAAAGAGAAAAGAAAGAAAAAGAAGAAAGAAAAAGAAAGAAAAAGAAAGAAAGAAAAAAAGAAAAGAAAGAAAAAATAAAAAGAGAAAAAGAGTGAAAGAGAAAAAGAGTTGAAAGAGAAAAGAGTGAAAGAGAAAAGAGTGAAAGAGAAAAAGAGTGAAAGAGAAAAAGAGTGAAAGAGAAAAGAGTGAAAGAGAAAAAGAGTGAAAGAGAAAAAGAGTGAAAGAGAAAAAGAAAGAGAAAAAGAGTGTAAGAGAAAAAGAAGAGAAAAAGAGTGAAAGAGAAAAAGAAAGAGAAAAAGAGTGAAAGAGAAAAAGAAAGAGAAAAGAGTGAAAGAGAAAAAGAAAGAGAAAAAGAGTGAAAGAGAAAGAAAGAGAAAAAGAGTGAAAGAGAAAAAGAAAGAAAAAGAGAGTGAAAGAGAAAAAGAAAGAAAAAGAGAGTGAAAGAGAAAAAGAGAGTGAAAAGAGAAAAAGAAAGAAAAGAGAGTGAAAGAGAAGAGAAGAAAAGAGAGTGAAAGAGAAAAGAGGAAGAAAAAGAAGTGAAGAAAAGAAGAATAAAAAGAGAGTGAGGTGAAGAGAAAAGAGGATGAAAAAGAGAGTGAAAGAGAAAAGAGGATGAAAAGAGAGTGAAAGAGTGAAAGAGAAAAAGAGGATGAAAAAGAGAGTGAAAGAGAAAAAGAGGATGAAAAGAGAGTGAAAAGAGAAAAAGAGGATGAAAAAGAGTGAAGAGAAAAAGAGGATGAAAAAGAGTGAAAGAGAAAAAGAGGATGAAAAAGAGTGAAAGAGAAAAAGAGGATGAAAAAGAGTGAAAGAGAAAGATTATATATATATATACACACACACACACAGATACTGATAGATACGCGTCCTGCGTCCGTGACGCACAAAAACCTAAAAGGATGCAGTGAAATCGTATTCCTGCGTCCCAGTATTTTTCTTTTTTCTTCCCTAACCATTTCAAGCTAACTGTAAATATATTTCAATATTTTCTTAGAAATGAATTAGATAGGATAGGTTAGTTTGACGGCTTTAATTGGGACCCATAAATTTTCCCGGGGACTCATTCAAAGCAAATATGTGTCTTCAAATTAAGTGTTACATTTCAAGAATATTGATAAAGATTAGCTATTTTGAATTTATTAAAAAAAATTAAAAAAAGAAGTAACGTATAAGATTTAGTCTCGGAAAAATTTATATAACGCATTTTCGACTGTTTGAAGCAAAATACCGATTTAACTCGTTGTGAAAAAATAATTCAATGGATAAATACACATACAAATGATATTACTTAAAAAGATTATTTTCTTTTCTTTCCAACCATATAAATATTTCTAAGATTAGACCAGAAATACGCGAGAAATTGCGAGTTGAACCGAATAAGGTGCAAATTTGTCAATGTCCACCGATTTTTACCCGAAGTTCTGGTAATGCTACTTATATTTACTGCGGGCAAAAATATATTATAAAATTCAGTTTCAGTTGAATGCCCTACTTATTATCAGAGTTCTTGAATGTTGACATTAACCTAATTCAACAATGAAAATGGAAATTATTACAATTGAATGGTAACAGAATTTGTTAGATTTTGTTTATGAAAGTTTCGGTTGGAGGTTAATCATTGTAAAACACAATCGAAAAAATATATATCGGTTGATATTTCGGGGGTAACCCGATACATTTAATCTTTAAATTTCACCTGCAAGATCAGAACAATGTTATTTACTTACCCCAGATGGAATTTTTCTCGACACGTCATTTATATATCTTATTATAATGGAGATTGTGGGTTTGTCTGTCTGTAACCGAAACTATATTACTATACAAGTCACAATTCCCTTTGTTATTTACACCATATTCTCCATGATTTTATTTTTATTTAAACCTCAATTATTAATAAAATTGTTTTACATTACTTACACTGTTGACCATATCTACATACTAATAACATGCAATTATATTTATATACACAACAAAATAGAAGTTCACAGTGTGAATGGGAAGGCTAATTTGCATATTGATTTTAAAAATTTGATTTTAATAAATATATGCTTAGTATTATTGATTTCTAATTGTTTGGTTTTATCTTAATGTATATGATCAAAAATCTCTTCAATAAATCTTAAAAGAAATCCCTTAACAAGAAGAAATAATTGTAATATTATTCTTTACTTCCTATTTTAACTAAACATTAGGAAAATTTACCAATGAAAGACGGGAGTAACGGAAAATGATGGAAGAGTTAGTTTCAAAGTTGTTCTATTTTTCAATCATACCCCCTCTGTTCAAAATCTTTTTATCTACATTGTTATTCAGTTTCATTAGCCTTTCTAATTTAATATCATATTTATTATAAAATTTAACTAAAATACTTGCACCCGGAGGTTGCATATATATGCTAGTAATAATAATAAATATAATATAATATAATATATATATATATAAAATGGACTCTCTCGTCGATTTTCGACGTATGAGGGTTCATACACATAAATGAACTCCCACACAGTGATTTGTTTATAGTGGTGAAGGCTTGTGTTGGACTATCCACACTTTTTGGCACAGTCGATAAGAAAGAATTGGTGCATCAAGGGTTGCCACAAACACAATCAACGACCGATCTCAGGAATTTTAAATTCAGAGTTATCCCTATCCTAGATTGGTTACCTACCCAAGGCTGAAGAGCCCAGTCTGCCCTACTATATAACCCATAGCTGGAGGGAGAATATATGGATTCATACCTTTCCCAAGGGTATTAACGCTATGTGAAATGCCAACAGCTTCGTCGAGGAATTGAACTCGAATCGACGAGTCCATTTTCCACGACTTTAACCACTAGCCCACACGCACATATATATATATCTTCTATTATAAAGCTGAGCGAATCAATGTTTGTCTCCTAAAGGTTTTTTTTTACTGTTTAGTTTAATGACACAAAAGTTATACTAAAATATTCATTGAGTTTAGGATGTGAACTTGTTATTTTTTAAGCATATGTTTTATACAGTATTCCCTTTAATTTTTTTTTTTTAGATTACTCCTACATTGGTAACGATAGAATTTAATTTATGGTTGTCAATTTTACAAAAGTTCCCCACAAAAAATAAATGTATCGGGATGTTTTAATGAAAAAATTGCGTCCCTAGGTGAGTCCCTTGAACGCATGGATACGTTTTTACTGCGTTCTTTTAGATTTTTATGTGTCAAGGATGCAGGACGCATAGCTATAAGCATCTCTCTCTCTCATATATATATATATATATATATATATATATATATATATATATATATATATATGAAAGGCAAAAATGGATATAGAATCCGACAATATGTGAGAAAGTTTTGTAGAAAAACAACAATATGTGAGAAAGTTTTGCTGACAGAAATCTGTTTCGACATTATGAATATTTCTTTATCAAAGCAACATTGTGAGCGGAAAAACGAAATGAAAATATCAAGAGCGTTCTGTGCCTCGTAATTAATGATATATTCATATTCGTTTTTCCGCTTACAATGTTGCTTTGATAAAGACATATTCATAATGTCGAAACAGATTTCTGTCAGCAAAACTTTTAACATCTTGTTTTTTCTACAAAACTTTCTCACACACACACACATATATATATATATATAATATATATATATATATATATATATATATATATATATATAGGTATATGTAAAAACAAAATTTTTTTTGCGATGAAACAAAGAAAATACAGTGCTCAATCACAGTTTGTAAGAGCTAATATTTGTTTAGTTTTATAATT
Source organism: Doryteuthis pealeii (assembly GCA_023376005.1). NCBI lineage: Eukaryota > Metazoa > Mollusca > Cephalopoda > Myopsida > Loliginidae > Doryteuthis > Doryteuthis pealeii. The sequence continues at coordinate 25,989,326 of CM042177.1, read as the reverse complement.
GGCTTGAAGCATTGTGTATATATTGGTTAGGAGGTTGATTTTGAAGGCTATCACAATGCTGGTGTAAAGAAAAAATAATAAGGTAACAATGGTGTGGTGTGTTAACCTGTATTTTATTCTTAAATAATAAAAAAATACAGGTTAACACACAACACCATTGTTACCTTATTATTTTTTCTTTACACCTGCATTGTGATAGCCTTCAAACATATATATATATATATATATATATATATATATAAGAAAGAGATATGGTGATAGGTACTCGTCCTGTGTCCCTGACATAAAAATCTAAAAGAACGCAGTAAAAATTGGGGCATTATATATATATATATATATATATATATATATATATATATATATAGTGCCCAAAATTAGCAGTTTTCCCATTTACTAGCTGTAACTTAGTCGATTTTTCGCTTGGTGTTGGGAGCTAAAATGTAAGGTATGGGCGAGCTTCAGACACGCTTTTATAAATAAGATCACTAAAAACATTTAAGTTTTCAAATCTATTAGGCCAAAGAAAAATAATATCCATAAAAAAATTAGCTTTTTTTTTCTAAGTGGGGTGGGGTTAATAGCATTTTAGTTTATTTCAATAGGGAAAATTGATTATATATATATATATATATATATATATATTATAAAAAGAGAGAGAGAGAGAGAGAGAGAGAGAGAGAAGAGAGAGAGAGAGAGAGAGATTTTACCAACGAGCAGGATGCGACACAAGGTAATTTTTTTAAGTGGAGTTGAACAGGCTTGAATTCAGAGTTTTCCTTCTCCTAGACTGGTTACCAAGCCATGATTAAAGAGCCCAGTCCACCCTGCTATTTACCCATAGGTGGAGGGAGAATTGAATTCATACATTTCCCAAGGGTATTAGTGCTTAGTGAAATGCAAACAGCTTCGTCCAGGAATTGAACTTGGGTCGACGAGTGCATTTCCTATGACTAACCATTAGACCACGCGCCTCCATAGGGAAAATTGATGTATGATTAAATTGAGTTACGAGCGGAATGAATAAAACTCACAAGTCAAGGTATATATATATATACATACACATATATATACACATATATATACTATAATAAAATAAATATATAAAGGTTTTACATATCTATCTATTAGGTGACAAAGGAACAATCACAACCATATTGGTTTCATGCGATGCAATCATCAGGTGAAGATGTTTCAAATGACCCTTGAAAGACATTTGAAACATCTTCACCTGATGATTGCATCGCATGAAACCAATATGGTTGTGATTGTTCCTTTGTCACCCAATAAATAGATATGTAAAACCTATATGTTTATCTTATTATATTATATAACAGCTCTATTTTATATTGAGCACTCTACCAATTATTACTGCCTTTGGTACACCATTCCAGCAAAAGCTGAAACAGTGACCATCTCACACACACACACACACACATATATATATATATTAGATTGGTTTGCGTTTTTTATGGCACATCAACCTTCGTGGGTTATTTAATGCTAAAGTCATTAGTGGTACAGTACGATTTAACTCATACCTGAGGATACAGGAGTTAATACCTTTTTCAAAGATATTAGTCCGAAATTGAACTTAATAGCGCTACTGGGATTCGAGCCCTCTTACTACAATGTTGCAGTCCAGCACATTAGCCACAACTCCATTGGGACCACCAGAGAGAATACGTAATGTTTGCTGCTGTCGTAAAAATGACGTCACTCCTTGCAATAGAATAAAAGATGAAAGAGAATCCATGTAAAAACTAACGCTGATAATAATTTAATAACACATAGAGACACTATATTTCCATTAGTGTCCACTTAATAAGCATTATATATAATTATGGACGCGTGTCCGTGACTGCGTCGCTAATACTGGTAGGACGCGTTTGGTTTACAATTAGGTATAAAAATAGAATTAGGCCAAGCCATGATTTTTTTTCCCACCATTAACACCTTTATTTTATTTTGTTTTTATTTAGTACCGACAACTTCGAGCGCCCTCTGTGAGTAGCGTCCGTAACAATCAATGGTACCGATAAAGAAACAAAGAAAATAATAATAATGATAATAATAAAATAACAAGTTCGTTTTTTGTCGCCGACTGGACTGAAATGAACACGACAGGAAATGGACGGGAATCGGGGCAAAGAATTCGATTATTTCTTCGCTTCATAATAACAATGAAAAAATTGGATATTTTCAATAAAGATCAAGGCTATACTAAGTAGAGGCCTTGCTGCCATGCAGCCGGAGTCTGAATGGAGGCAGTCATGTGGTGGGCCTAGTTATTTACTAAGCTTTAGTTTTAGCACAAGGCCGGGGGTATGGGGCACCCAGTGAGACTCGAATTCACTAGTGATAGTAAACCAGTCTAGCTTACTAACGATTACGGCACGCGGGGCGCCCTTAAGATTTATTTAGATGTGGTAAAAGACCAGAGGTATGTCAGCCGTCCGGAGGAAACTTCGAAAATAAAACAATGTATGTATATATATATATATATATATATATATATATATATATATATTATACATACACACATTCACTATCACAAGGTATTGCTTTTTGAGTCAAATAATGAAGATTTGATTTATATTTGTGGAAATAATTAAAAAATAAAGTTTAAATGATAACAGCATGGAATTTTTTTTGCCTTTAATATCTATTAATAATGGAGATTGTATTTCTGTCTGTAACAAAAACAACGCCATAGCTCTACGTCACAGCTTACTTCACAATATTCTTATGCTATATACACCCAAAATTTGAGTAAGCGATTTTAAAAATTGTTTTTTACTCTCGTCCTTTTTTTTTACAGTAACAAGAAGTTAACTAAAAAGTTTACAAATAAATAAATACCTACGATTTTGTATAAAATTGATGTGGAAAATATTCAAAATAATTGTTTCATTATTACATGCACGCAACATTTTATTTGAGAGGGACGGGGCTCAGTTTTCAGTTCAAATTGTTTTTGTTTTTTTTTGTTTTTTTTACTCCTTTAATAAATATGAGGATTTGTCTTACTTATGATACAAACCATCTGACATTGAATTTTTAACTCCCACCCTCTCAGGCAATGTCTTTCAAAAATTAATTTTTACGACGCCCGGGGGGTGTTTTCTGTTGCTAGTTATAAGAATAAACATTGATTTTTCTTTTTTAGAGTGGCTCGATCAACGCAAGGTCTTTTTTACGTGGGGATTTTAATGCGGTTCCCTGCGGCCATCCAACTCACGATTCAGCAATAATGGACCTGTGAAACTAACTTAAAAAAAAAAAACTCAATCCAGGCGGCGCTGGGTAGCCGCTTCTAATCTTATATATACAGGGTGTCCCCCCAAAAAAAACGGGCCCCACATACTTTTATTTTTAAAAAAATGGGGTCCAGTTTTTTTGGGTCACCCTATATAATTCTATATAGAATCAATTAAAATAACATTAAAATAAGTGTAGTATTTTTATATTCGTTCTTATTTAATTTCGTTAGTCTTTCTAATTTAACATAATACCTTATTACATTAAAACTGAAATACTTGCACCCAGAGGGCGCTTACTTTTGCTAATCTATTAATAATGGAGATTCGCTTCCGGTTTCTGTCTGTAACAAAAATTACGTCACTGCTTACGTCACATTACCCAAAACCGTCATAACAGAATAAATACACTCAAAATTTGAACATGCAGCATTAGACAGTCCTCATTGTTTTTAAAACAAGTTTTAATAAATACATGACTGGTATTATATATCTATATATAGTTTGTTTTATTTTAATACATATTTAAAGTTTACATTTCAAATTGTTTTATTTTTTAGTCCTTTAATGAATTTGATGATTTAACTTACTTAGGGTACAAACTCGCTGACATTGAATTTTTTACTCCCACCCCTCAGGCAATATGTTTCAAAAATCTATTTTTACATCGCCTGGAGGGCGTTTTTTATTTTGTACTAGTAATGAATAACAACAACAACAATAACCGGACCTAGTACAGATTGACAAGAAAAAGAGAACCTGTCATCTCGTGGGTTTTGACGTCCCGGCCGACCACCCGAGTGAAAATGAAAGAAAGCTAAAAGATTGACAAATACTTAGACCTTGCCAGAGAACTAAGGAAACTGTGGAACATGACGGTGAAGGTAGTACCAATCGTAATTGGTGCCCTAGGAACGATCCCCAAAGCTCTGGAAAAGAATTTGGGTGAACTAGAAATCAGAGGAAGAATCGAGACCACCCAAACTACAGCACTGTTGGGATCGGCTAGAATACTCAGAAGAGTCCTGGAGATCTGAGGAGACTTGCTGTCACTCAGCCTCCAGTGAACCACCAGCTATGACAGGTATGAAAAACTCAATAATAGTTCTCTCGTCGAGTTCAGTTACAGATATGAACTACACGACTGCTCGCACAGGTGATTTTATTTATAGAGTTAAAGTCGGATCAGAAAAGTCGGGCTTTCACGGCTTTGAGGACATTTAAATTGATTATTAGTATTTTTAGATATTTTCAAAATACTATTATTATTCGTATATGATCAATCAGATGGATCAGCAGGCATAGACGGAGGGATGGAAAGTCGGACAAAAAGATAGATAGACAGACGGACAGATAGCTACACAGACATACTGACGGACAGACAAATAGCTAGATAGACAGTCAGATAGCTAGATAGACAGTCAGACATACTGACGGACAGTCAGATAGCTATACAGACATACTGACGGAGAGACAAATAGCTAGATAGACAGTCAGATAGATAGACAGACATACTGACGGACAGACAAATAGCTAGATAGATAGACAGTCAGACAGACATAAAGACAGACAGACAAATAGCTAGATAGACAGTCAGATAGATAGATAGACAGAGACATACTGACGGACAGACAAATAACTAGATAGACAGTCAGATAGATAGATAGACAGACATACTGACGGACAGACAAACAGCTAGAAGATAGACAGACATAAAGACAGACAGACAAATAGCTAGATAGACAGTCAGATAGATAGACAGAGACATACTGACGGACAGACAAATAGCTAGATAGACAGTCAGATAGATAGATAGACAGAGACATACTGACGGACAGACAAATAGCTAGATAGACAGTCAGATAGAGATAGATAGACAGAGACATACTGACGGACAGACAAATAGCTAGATAGACAGTCAGATAGATAGATAGACAGAGACATACTGACGGACAGACAAATAGCTAGATAGCTAGATAGATAGACAGCTTTAAGGTTAGGACAGATAGATAGACAGCTAGATAGACAGACAGCTTTATGGTTAGGGTAGATAGATAGACAGACAGCTAGATAGACAGCTTTAGGGTTAGGACAGATAGATAGATAGACAGCTAGATAGACAGACAGCTAGATAGAACGACAGACAAACGGACAGACAAGACAGACACACTTTTCTGTTTTAACTTTTCGTCTTAAACTTCTCGAATAACTGAATTGGAAGAGTCCGAACTTTTGCTTGTCCACTCCCTCCCATCTAATCTAACACCCTCATTAAATTTGGAGGGCAGAGTGCATGTCATTTGACAACCTTACGATGCAAATTCATTGCATCAATAATGCAATTTATTCCCCGGTTTCAGGAATCGATTGGAAAATCGATCGGCAAACATGCCGGCCATTAAAAGGCGGGAGAAATATAACAATACAGGCGAGGGAAGAAGTAATAGGAAAGTCAATAACAAAAATGGCAGAAAGTATATATATATATATATATATATATATATATATATATACGAGCACTTGACTTGGGATCGCAAGGTTCCTGGACCGATACCGGCCCTCGCCAACTCAGCGTATGAGTAGCGCAGGGGTCTGTGCGGTGAAGTGAGGAGCTGATGGTAGGTGTGAGGCCTTGTTTCCGACGCAAAAAGCAATCGCCTTGGTCAAGCGCTAGTGAAAAGGGGATAGACTCCTTCATTGTTTGGCTGTTACCGACATTAGGCCACACGATGATTTCTTTTATTACTTATATATATATATATATATATATGTACAGAATGTGTGTATATATATATATATATATATATATATATATATGTACAAATGTGTGTATATATATATATATATATATATGTACAGAATGTGTGTATAGTACATATATATGTATGTATGTACAGAATGTGTGTACGTATATATATATATATATATATATATAACGTACACACATACATACATACATACATACATATATATACATATATATTATATATATATATATTATATATTAGCTGGTGTAAGGGGTTCATGAGCTCTAGCCACTCTACTACATGTCATTTTTATTAAGTAATATGCATAAGAAATATATGAGAAATGCCCTTCCGGGACTCAAGCACGCTTGGACTCCCCTGGTCAGAGTGTCCGACGTTAGTACACACTGGCCCTGGGAATGTACATATACACACACGCACATTATATATATATATATATATATATATATATATATATACAATCAAATATTAATATCTCGTTACAATTAGTTTCAGTAATATAAGTAAAAACAAGCTCTGAAGATGATTTGTATAAATCGAAATATTGTTCAATATTAGCTATGAATATGATATTAAATCTTTTCAATTTAACAACATATTGTGTTGTTTTCATATCCTTTTATCTATACTTGTGTGTGTGTGTGTGTGTGTGTGTGTATATATATATATATATATATATATATATATATATATATATATATATATATATACTTTCTAAAATGTTCAGAGAAAAAAAATGATGTATTTGAAATAAGAATTAACACCTGCAAGAAAAAAAAAATGAAGAAATATACATACAATATATACAAATATACTTACAATAGTCATATATATATATATATCAAACTATGACTATTGTAAGTATATTTGTATATATTGTACCTATATTTCTTCACATTTTTTCTTGCAGGTGTTAATTCTTATTTCAAATACATCATTTTTTTTCTGAACATTTTAGAAAGTGTGTGTATATATATATATATATATATATATATATATTACAGATCTTTGCTAATCCCCGAAGCAAACAAATATATTGACTTCTGGATTAATTAAAATCGATTTAAAAAGTGCTCAATAAAAAGAGCTAAATATACGTTTTAAAAGCGAATGGTTTAAAATATTCCGACTGCGAATTTTCAGGGAATTTTTAAAATTCCCTGAAGATTCGTTACTGCGAGAAACTGCAGTCGGAATATTTTAAACCATTTGCTTGAAAACGTACACACACACACACACACACACACATATATATATATTATATGTATATGTATGTGTGTATGTGTGTGTGTGTGCATCCAGAGAAAAAATAGGTTGGGAATCACCAGTTTAAGAGTATTTTTGAATAAGTGCCATGAATTGAACCAGTTGAATTTTTCCTTTTTTTTCTTTTATCAGAAAAAGCACATTATATGAACTGAACAATGACATAGAAAAAAAAACAGTTTAAAATCGTTCCTACAATAGCCATTAGGTATTTGCGCTTTGAGAGATTGCAAGACAAAACAACCTCCAAAAGAAAACAATAAGTACTTTTTTTGTTGTTATTACGAACATTCCCGAATAAATGGACAATGATGTTTTCAATCACTGGCTTCTGTAGCTGACCCTGGGGGTCAAGGGTCACATTTTTTAGTGGTGACAACCTTGGAATAGGGGGGGAAATTACCCATTGTATATTCGAGAGTTATGTTGAATCGTTGGATTGTGATTTTACTTTTCGGCTTATTTTGGGCCCAGAAATGAAAACTATGCCCAGTTTCAGTCTCCATGTGTTCCTCACGGCAGAAACTGCTCCTGATGTCTAAAAGAGGAAACGTTAGGGACTGGCAAAAATAAATCGGATACTACGAGTTTTAAAAGTGAATTAAGAATAATCAAATCTATTATTTAAGGTTAAACTTTGTCTAAATCGATAAGTAGTAACATAATAACCATCATTAAAAAAAGAAAAATATAATTACATATGCTGTTTATTTTTAAAAGATTTAAAACTATTTGTTTTGGTCAATTTCGATGCGATCCGCCATTTTGGCTGTTTTTCAATGGTTTTAGGCGCTTGTTTACAATTTTAACGTAATATTTGGGATGGAATTTGTTTGTTTTTTTTTTAAAAACCAAAAATCAGGTAATTATCCGATTTTAATGAAATTTTTAGTATTGATTTATCAATTAATGAATTTTATAATGCATCAGTTATTTTATTTCAAAACTTTAATTTAGTATTTTTGCTATGAAAAATTAATATATAAAATTCATTTAAAATAAAAGCATTCGGATTTTAAGTTTAAAATGTTATATTTTTAGATTCTAAAAATAAATATCTATTTAATGCAAACCTTATTTTTTCGAAAAAAATGTATACGTTTTGAAGAAAAACTCGATTGAAAACGTACCCCCTCCCCTTTTTAAGCAGAAAAAACGTCGATGTATAATTTTTTCTTTTATAAAATAATAGCCAATTAAATAATTATCGAAATGAGTAAAAAAGAAATCTCCCAAAAAGAAATTATTCATTATTTTTTTACATTTTATTTTTCGATTTTCGGTACTTATTTTCTCATAGAAGTGTAACCGTAATTTTTTTTTTTTTTGTTTCGATTCATAAGTTCGGTCTTTTATCTCATTATTTATACTGTAATTAGTATCGAAAATGATCAACTTGCAAAACATTTTACGACCCCAACGTAAGTAAAAATTAAGCGACCTGAAAAAAATGAGAAAGTTTTGAAATAAAATAAATAATGCATTATAAAGATCATTCATTGATAAATAAACATTGAAAATTTCATTAAAATCCGATAATTCCCTGATTTTTGGTAAATTATTTTCTGTAGGAGGGCTAAATTGAAGTTAAGCAGCGATCAGTACTTAGATGCATTGTTAAACTACAATGACAATCTTCGAGTTAAAAGCGAGATCCCAGTAATGAATAAGGTAGCTATCAACAAATTAACACAACAATTTTACACACAGATCTATGACATGATAACCGTCTATAGTTAACAGTAATGGTATGGAACGAACCGAGTTAATTGAATACAGCAACAAGAAGTCAGAATTCGCCACCGTCTATCATTATCTAGCTAGTGCAGAGTTTTTTCAACTGGTGTGCCGTGGCACACTAGTGTACCATGAAGCTTCCGTCGGTGTGCCGTGAGGGTTGAGGACGGTTAATCATCCTCTGGTATTTTTATTCTATTACTTTAATATTTTTTTAGTATTACTAGCCAAATAAAAACACCCTCTGGGCGATGTAAAAATAGATTTTTGAAACATATTGTCTGAGGGGTGGGAGTTAAAAATTCAATGTCAGCGAGTTTGTACCCTAAGTAAGTAAATTCATCAAATTCATTAAAGGATTAAAAAAATAAAACAATTTGAAATGTAAACTTTAAATATGTATTAAAATAAAACAAACTATATATAGATATATAATACCAGTCATGTATTTATTAAAACTTGTTTTAAAAAACAATGAGGACTGTCTAATGTTGCGTGTTCAAATTTTGAGTGTATTTATTCTATGTTATGATGATTTTGGGTAATGTGACGTAAGCAGTGACGTAGTTTTTCATACAGAGTCAAAATGAGTAACACTCAAGACTATACCACGTAAAAAATCTCATGTGGTGTAATGGTTAGCAAGCTAGATTCGCTATTATTAGTGAGTTCGATTCTCACTGGGCGTTCCATACTTCTGGCCTTGTACCACATCTAAGCTAAGCTTAGTAAATAACTATACCCAGAAATAATGGGCACTTTATGTGGTGTAACGGTTAGCAAGCTAGATTCACTAACCATTGTTAGTGAGTTCGATTCTCACTGGACGTTTCATCAAGCTTAGTAAATAACTATACCAAATAAAAACCTGACATCAATTCTTATTTTCTAATGTCCCCATAAATCAAATAGGGGATTCTGTTGAGATTTTTTTATATATAAGGTGTCTGCTAGATCCTCGCTCTTACTCATAGACTAGATCATGTTATCTATTCCTTGGCCAATCACTGGCGGTACTCTGAGGCTGATACAATACTTAACCGATCCTACTGGTCATAATTACTGTGACATTCATGGACGACGGACATAGGATTAAATCACTGGACTTTTACCAATACGCAGGATAGGACTTATACGCTTACCAAAGGATTCCATAACATAGGACTTTCTTTAAGCCCTTTTCAATTGGCCAAGAATGGCACTTAAAAACTTTAGATTCTTTGAAAGTTATCAAGTGGGGCAGACGCCTAAAAAGGATAAAAATTGGAGATTCCAGCAGCAAAAATAAAAAAAGACAGACAATATCTCTCTCCCCTTTTTCTAGATTTCTAAGGGTTTGTTTGACTTGGGTTATGAATTTGGGTTATGAATTTTGTGATAATAAAAACCAAATAGAAAAAGAGCCTTTATGAGACCAACATTGATTCCCTCCACGTACATACCAAAAACTTATATATATATATGGAAGATATATATAAATATATATATATAGTTACTAACTTGAGTTTGTTTCTTTGCTTTCCTGAATATACTCCGTTGACATTTTACGAAAATGGAGAAGGCATAAATTAGAATATGAAGAGAGTGGGCGTGAGATGGAGAAGAGAGTGGGCGTGAGATGAAGATTAGGGTGAAGGTAGAGACGGAGTTGTTAAGTGGAATTAAATGTGGAGTGAGGGAAACCGAGGTGAAATAGAAAGATTTTTTGGAGTGGGGGAGGGGATGAGAAGGGTGACAGAATGTATATTAAAATGGAGATTTATGAGCTGTATAGACGGTTTAACATGTCTACATTCGGCGCCTCCATTGTCAGCGACCGTAGTTGACGTACATTAATATATATTAAGGAGGCGAGCTTAGCGTAACGGTTATTTGTCGTAAGGAATAAAAGCTCGGAATTTTTTAGATGAAGGTTCCCGAGTCCCGAAAAAAGAACGTTCCCGAGTCCCGAAAAAAAGAAACGTTCCCGAGTCCCGAAAAAGAACGTTCCCGAGTCCCGAAAAAAGAACGTTCCCGAGTCCCGAAAAAAAGAACGTTCCGAGTCCCGAAAAAAGAACGTTCCCGAGTCCCGAAAAAAGAACGTTCCGAGTCCCGAAAAAAGAACGTTCCCGAGTCCCGAAAAAGAACGTTCCCGAGTCCGAAAAAAGAACGTTCCCGAGTCCCGAAAAAAAGAACGTTCCCGAAAAAGAACGTTCCCAAAAAAACGTTCCCGAGTCCCGAAAAAGACGTTCCCGAGTCCCGAAAAAGAACGTTCCCGAGTCCCGAAAAAGAACGTTCCGAGTTCCGAAAAAGAACGTTCCGAGTTCCGAAAAAGAACGTTCCCGAGTCCCGAAAAAGAACGTTCCCGAGTCCCGAAAAGAATGTTCCGAGTCCCGAAAAGAGTTCCGAAAAAGAGAACGTTCCCGAGTCCCGAAAAGAAATACCTGAAGAAGGCCGGAGGTCACATCGGTCGAAACGTTGTACAGATAACAAGGAAGATGAGAACAATAGCCGGAATAATACAAATAATACTAAGAATAAAATCGTCGAACAGAATCCAACTGCTTTTCTTATTAAGGTTTTGCTCACATATGATATTCCTTTCTAATCTTATTAGAATGGAGATTACGTGTTTGTAACCAAAACTACGTCAAAAAGCAATCAGCATCACTCCCTTTGGGAAACGCAGGAATCCAATTATTCTCCAAACCAACTATGGGTAAACAAACTGGGCTCTTTAACCTAGGTATGGCAACCAGTCTAGGAGAAGGAAAACACTGAATTCAAACCAAAAGGTCTCTTCTCGTTAGACAAAACTACTCCTTTCCTGAGGTTCCCGGATCCGAAAAGAAATACCTGAAGAAGTACGGAGGGCACATCGGTCGAAACGTTGTACAGATAACAAGGAAGATGAGGACAATAGTCCGAATAATCCAAATAATACTAGGAATAAAATGGTCGATCAGAATCCAGCTGCTTTTCTTACTAAGGTTTTGCTCACATGATATCAAGTATTCCCATCTAATCTTATTAGAATGGAGATTACGTGTTTGTAACCAAAACTACGTTAAAAAGGCATGAATCCAATTATTCTCCAAACAAGCTATGGGTAAACAGACTGGGCACTTTATCCTTGGTATGACAACCAGTGTAGGAGAAGGAAAACACTGAATTCAAACAAAAGGGTCTCTCTTCTGGTTAGTCAAAACTACTCATTTCCCTCCAAAAATCTTTCACCTAAAATTTGAAAAAAACACCCAACCTTAATCAGGGCTCCTATCCGACGCCACTGTTAGAGGAATTTATCAATGGAGCCTAAAAGAAATAATAATGGCTGGGTGGGGTGGGGCTAACATTTGAAGCAGGAAGGGTGGGGCTGTTATATTTAGCTTAAAGGTTAAAATGTTGGTTTATTTTAGGAAAGGCGAAGGGCTGGACAAGGGTGATTTTTTAAATAATGTCAAGGAAGGAGGTTTCTGGTTGATTTTACCCTTCCAGTTCTGTCAGTGGGAAGATCGTTTGAATGTCTCCGTGTCAGAGAAAGAAAATTATTTATTTCTGGCATATTGACACCAATGTGGGTCATGCGGTATCAAATTGGATTCGAAAACGATTAGAAACAAGGATAGAATTACGAAGTAGACTTTCATTTGAATGGTCATTTACTAGTTAGAGTTTTGGAAGAAGGTCAGAAGTATGGGGCACCCAGTGCGAATCAAACTCACAAACGGTTTTGTCTAGGTTACTAACAATTGCAAAGAACCTCAGTCATTTATTAAGTTTTGCTTAGGTTGTATGAGGCACCCAATGAGAATCAAACTCACTAACAATGGCCTTCTTATCTAGCTTGCTAACTATTACAAGGTACTCGCGTAGCCATTTACTAAGCTTAGCTTGGCACAAGGCCAGGGGTATGGGGGCACCCACTGAGAATCCAACACAATCTAGCTTGGTAACGCTTACAAAAGCCTCCGACTAGTCATACAGTCGGACTGAAAT
>CM042177.1:25950392-25957892 GCA_023376005.1 Doryteuthis pealeii | reverse complement strand
TAATAGATCTGCATTATTTGGACTATTGTCCTCATCTTCATTGTTATCTGTACAACGTTTCGGCCGATATGCCCTCCGGCCTTCATGTATTTCCGGAGGGCATATTTATCAACCATACGACCTCGGATGAGTAAAATAATGAAACAACACTAAGCGCAGATTTCTCATTGATGAAGATTCTAATGTATTTATTTACGTTTGTTTTAATTGATTAAAAATATACCATTAGAAATAAAAATGATATTGTTTTCTTTAACACTGTGGAAAAAATATTGAGGGGGCCATCTACTCGCGTGGGGTGGCGGTGTCCATTAACCGAAGGCGAGATCTGCGCATCACAGGAACTTTATACCTTGCTACCGGATGTGAGCAGGTCTGCCTTTTGTATAAATAAACGTCAGATGACAGAGATTCCAGTTTCGTTTTTCACGTAGTACTGTTCGTTTGTTACCTGACCAGTCTACTTAAGATCGAATCTTTGTTACTCTTGAATTTGTTAACCTGGGATAATTAATCGACCCTTGATAGAGCCAGAGGGTCGCGAAACAGGCATTGTTTTGCAAGAACCGGATAATTGACCATAGACTATGCCCTAGTCTCTTTTTTCTTTTCCTTACTCCCTCATGGTCGAAATATTTTCGACAACACTTTTAGCACATTTTCACACATTAAATGTCAGGTGGTGGCAACATGTTTCAAACAGGACCATCCTGAAGAGAACTGGACTCCCTGGCATGCATGAAATACTTGTCCAACGCAACCTGAGATGGGACGACCACTTAAACAGGTTTGGTTTGGTTTACAGCATGTCAACCTCGGTGGGTCATTTAATGCCGACAAAGTTGTTTAAAATATATTTATTCTTAATGGATAATACCATTTTGTTTATAAACATTTTTCTATTCAACCCATAGATGGGACCCTAACAGGTACTACCACTCCGGGTCAGAGTGGACCAGGGAGCAATAGTGATGAAGGGGTGCTCCACATTCCCCAAACCTCTAGAATTGGAACCTCACCATCAGATAGATTTAACGTCATTCCTAGGACATGTAGACCCTCAGCCACCGCCTTCTAGTACCCATATGATAAGAAAGATTGGGGATTGCCATAAGGGCAATAGGGTTGGGACAATCATATAGGTGCTAGGGCTTGACGTGGCCAGCCGATTGATCGGAGGGGGCCTCTTCGACCGCCCGTCTAGCCCAAGAAAAGCCTAAAGTGGAATATTGCAAGAGGGATCACGTAGAATCGGTAGACCAAAGCTCAGGTACAAAGACAACATCAAAAGAAACCTGAAGGACTTGAATATCCCCATAGGCAGTTGGCAAAACGCAACCAGAGACCTATTAAATTGGAGGAAAATGATTCGCGTGGAATCATCATCGGATAAGATGGACAGCAAGTAGTAGTTTTAGCACATTTTCACTATTCCTTTTCTTTTAAAATTTAAATAAAATAATTATGTTTATATACCGATGATATACCTCGATCAATTTATTACCTAGATCACTGTGCCGTGGGATGAAAAAGGTTGAAAAACTGAACTACAGAAAGAATCAAAATGAGTAACACTCAAGACTATACCACGTAAAAAATCTCATGTGGTGTAACGGTTAGCAAGCTAGATTCGCTAACCATTATTAGTGAGTTCGATCCTCACTGGGCGTTCCATACTTCTGGCCTTGTACCACATCTAAGCTAAGCTTAGTAAATAACTATATCCAGAAATAATGGGCACCTTATGTGGTGTAACGGTTAGCAAGCTAGATTCACTAACCATTGTTAGTGAGTTCGATTCTCACTGGACGCCTCATTAAGCTTTGTAAATAACTATACCAAATAAAAACCTGACACCAATTCTTATTTTCTAATGTCCCCATAAATCAAATAGGGGATTCTGTTGAGATTTTTTATATATAAGGTGTGTGCTAGATCCTCGCTCTTACTTATAGACTAGATCATGTGATCTATTCCTTGGCCAATCACTGGCAGTACTCTGAGGCTGATACAATACTTAACCGATCCTACTGGTCATAATTACTGTGACATTCATGGACGACGGACATAGGATTAAATCACTGGACCTTTACCAATACGCAAGATAGGACTTATACGCTTACCAAAGGATTCCATAACATAGGACTTTCTTTAAGCCCTTTTCAATTGGCCAAGAATGGCACTTGATAACTTTCAAAGAATCTAAAGTTTTTAAGTGGGGCAGACGCCTAAAAAGGATAAAAATTGGAGATTCAAGCAGCAAAAATAAAAAAAGACAGACAATATCTCTCTCCCCTTTTTCTAGATTTCTAAGAAAGGGTTTGTTTGACTTGGGTTATGAATTTGGGTTATGAATTTTGTGATAATAAAAACCAAATAGAAAAAGAGCCTTTAGGAGACCAACATTGATTCCCTCCACGTACATACCAAAAACTTATATATATATATGGAAGATATATATAAATATATATATATAGTTACTAACTTGAGTTTGTTTCTTTGCTTTCCTGAATATACTCCGTTGACATTTTACGAAAATGGAGAAGGCATAAATTAGAATATGAAGAGAGTGGGCGTGAGATGGAGAAGAGAGTGGGCGTGAGATGAAGATTAGGGTGAAGGTAGAGACGGAGTTGTTAAGTGGAATTAAATGTGGAATGAGGGAAACCGAGGTGAAATAGGAAGATTTTTTTAAGGTGAGGGATGAGAAGGGTGACAGAATGTATATTAAAATGGAGATTTATGAGCTGTATAGACGGTTTAACATGCCTACATTCGGCGCCTCCATTGTCAGCGACCGTAGTTGACGTACATTAATATATATTAAGGAGCGAGCTTAGCGTAACGGTTATTTGTCGTAAGGAATAAAAGCTCGGAATTTTTTTAGATGAAGGTCCCGAGTCCCGAAAAAGAACGTTCCCGAGTCCCGAAAAAGAACGTTCCCGAGTCCCGAAAAAGAACGTTCCCGAAAAAGAACGTCCCGAAAAAGAACGTTCCCGAAACGTTCCCGAAAAGAACGTTTCCCGAGTCCCGAAAAAGAACGTTCCCGAGTCCCGAAAAAGAACGTTCCCGAGTCCCGAAAAAGAACGTTCCCGAGTCCCGAAAAAAGAACGTTCCCGAGTCCGAAAAAGAACGTTCCCCGAGTCCCGAAAAAGACGTTCCCGAGTCCCGAAAAAGAACGTTCCCGAGTCCCGAAAAAAGAACGTTCCCGAGTCCCGTTCCCGAGTCCCGAAAAAGAACGTTCCCGAGTCCCGAAAAGATTCCGAGTCCGAAAAGAACGTTCCCGAGTTCCCGAAAAAAGAACGTTCGCCCGGAAATCCTGAAGAAGGCCGGATGTCACATCGGTCGAAACGTTGTACAGATAACAAGGAAGATGAGGACAATAGTCCGAATAATACAATATAATACTAGGAATAAATCGTCGAACAGAATCCAACTGCTTTTCTTATTAAGGTTTTTGCTCACATATGATATTCCTTTCTAATCTTATTAGAATGGAGATTACGTGTTTGTAACCAAAACTACGTCAAAAAGAAATCAGCATCACTCCCTTTGAGAAACGCAGGAATCCAATTATTCTCCAAACCAACTATGGGTAAACAAACTGGCTCTTAACCTAGGTATGGCAACCAGTCTAGGAGAAGGAAAACACTGAATTCAAACCAAAAGGTCTCTTCTCGTTAGACAAAACTACTCCTTTCCTGAGGTTCCCGGATCCGAAAAGAAATACCTGAAGAAGTACGGAGGGCACATCGGCCGAAACGTTGTACATATAACAAGGAAGATGAGGACAATAGTCCGAATAATCCAAATAATACTAGGAATAAAATGGTCGATCAGAATCCAGCTGCTTGTCTTACTAATGTTTTGCTCACATGATATCAAGTATTCCCATCTAATCTTATTAGAATGGAGATTACGTGTTTGTAACCAAAACTACGTTAAAAAGGCATGAATCCAATTATTCTCCAAACAAGCTATGGGTAAACAGACTGGGCTCTTTATCCTTCGTATGATCCTTCTAGTTAGTCAAAACTACTCATTTCCCTCCAAAATCTTTCACCTAAAATTTGGAAAAAAAAAAACCCAACCTTAATCAGGGCTCCTATCCGACGCCACTGTTTAGAGGAATTTATCAATGGAGCCTAAAAGAAATAATAATGGCTGGGTGGGGTGGGTGGGTAACATTTGAAGCAGGAAGGGTGGGGCTGTTATATTTAGCTTAAAGGTTAAAATGTTGGTTTATTTTAGGAAAGGCGAAGGGATGGACAACGGTGATTTTTTAAATAATGTCAAGGAAGGAGGTTTCTGGTTGATTTTACCCTTCCAGTTCTGTCAGTGGGAAGATTGTTTGAATGTCTCCGTGTCAGAGAAAGAAAATTATTTATTTCTGGCATATTGACACCAATGTGGGTCATGCGGTATCAAATTGGATTCGAAAACGATTAGAAACAAGGATAGAATTACGAAGTAGACCTTTCATTTGAATGGTCATTTACTAGTTAGAGTTTGGAAGAAGGTCAGAAGTATGGGGCACCCAGTGCGAATCAAACTCACTAACGGTTTTGTCTAGGTTACTAACAATTGCAAAGAACCTCAGTCATTTATTAAGTTTTGCTTAGGTTGTATGAGGCACCCAGTGAGAATCACACTCACTAATAATGGCCTTCTTATCTAGCTTGCTAACCATTACAAAGCACCTAGTAGTCATTGACTAAAATTAGATTTGTTTGGCTCAAAGCCAAAAGTATGGGACACTCAGTGAGAATCGAACTCACTAATAATGGCTTCGTCTAGCTTGCTAACCATTACAATATATTCACGTGATCATTTACTAAGCTTAGCTTAGTACATGTCCAGAAGTATGGGGCACCCAGTGAGAATCGAACTCACTAACAATAGCCTTCTTGTCTAGCTTGCTAACCATTACAATACACTAAAGTAAGTCATTTACTAAAATTAGCTTAGTTTGGCACAAGGCCAAAAGTATGGGGCTCCCTAATCTAGTCTGCGATTACAAGGCACCCAATTTCTTATTTACCAATCTTAACTTAGTTTGGCACA
This sequence comes from Doryteuthis pealeii, assembly GCA_023376005.1. NCBI lineage: Eukaryota > Metazoa > Mollusca > Cephalopoda > Myopsida > Loliginidae > Doryteuthis > Doryteuthis pealeii. Next base: position 25,952,828 of record CM042177.1, on the reverse strand, counting down.
AGGCTACGAGTATGGGGCACTCTAGTCTAGTTTTCCATAAAAAGGCATTGAAGATCTAATTTACTAAACTTAGCTTAATTTGACACAAGGTGAGAAACATGGGGCACTCCGTGGGAAACAAACTCACTAGAAATGGTCTCCAAGCTTTGATGAAAATTAAGTTTGGCACAAAGCCAAAAGTATGGGCCACACAGTGAGAATCGAACTCACTAACAATAGCCTTCTCGTCTATCTTGGTAACCATTACAAAGCACTCAAGTAGACATTTACTAAGCTTAGATTAGTTTGGTCCAAGGCCAGAATTATGGCGGTGCCTAATAAAACTTCTAAATGACTAACATTCAGCGTCTGTTTCTGTGACGATTACGCAGAGGTAGTGTATGGGACCAGTAGACCCCCACAACTGCAGAGTAGCGTTGGAGGCGCAACATATTTTAAGAACCAGACAAAACGAAAAAAAAAAAAATAGAAAAATAAATTTTAAAAAAGAAACAGATTTGTTTTTTTAAATTAAAAATGAAAATATTTTCCAAAATTGTTTTTTTCAAAATATTCTATTTATTATTAAAATTTGTTTATAGATAAATATTTAACTGAAATTAAAAAGGAACAACTACACTAAATTGTGTGATTACATTATATATATAATATATATATATATATATATATATATATATAATATATATATATATAAGATAGATAGATAGATAGATAGATAGAGAGAGAGAGAGAGAGAGAGAGAGAGAGAGTTTTATCATGGATTATAATGCTTCTGATTTTTAAAAATAAAATTTATTTTATTTTTAACACAGAATACGCATTTTTTAAAAATTCCAGCATCGAACACTAGCGTTTGTTTGTACCTCCTATTCTAACGGTTATTTATTCCGTCTTTAATTCATATGTTGCTCTTAATGAAGACCGATCAATTAAAACGGTCGAAACAGATTCTGTCAGCAAACTATTAACATCATTTGTTTTTTCAAAAAATGTTTATATATATATATATATATATATATATATATATATTTATTTATTGGAAGTGATTCTGCGACCCTGGGTTTCATGCCTTCAATACGGCATTCAGACAGACTGAAAAGTCTTTTTTAAGATCCCAATAATATAGACCCCCCCCCCAATGCTCCAAAATTGGAACTTCATCACTAATGTAGTTTAATGTCATAATTAGGATACTAAGATCCTCAGTCATCGCCTTCTAGCACATATATGATAAAACGGATGGGGGTGCCATAAGAGCAATAGGGTCGCGACAATCATATAATTACTATCGGAGGAGCCCTCTCAAACCGCTCGTCTAGGCCAAGTAAGGACCAAGATAGCGTGTTGCATGTCATGGACTGCTCAGTCACCAGGATTCCGTCCTTAAGCATCACGGGTCGCCACCCACGACTAGCGGGTGCACCCATTGAGTAGGGGGTCTTAACCTTCTACAGAGGTGCAGTCGGCGTGTTCTACAGCCCAAGTCGACAGAACGTGGAAAAACGTGGAGAAAAAAAAAAGAGATATACATACCAATTGTTGTCCCATTGAATAAAGATTTGAAAGGTACTCAACACCATAAACACGGGAAAAATACACTTACCTGAAAAAGAAAACATGAAGAACAATTAAAAAGATGATCTACGTAAGGTGAATTTACATAAAAAGGGTAACTGAAAAGTTCATGGCACAACCAAGAATGAAAAAGATTTTTTTAAATATTACTTTTGAAGGGTTAAAATGAACGAGAAACGACGTTACAAATGTTTTGAAATATGGAATATATATGTTCAGATACCCGTTTAAATAACGATCTAGAAGTCTCTCCTACATATTTTTGTTACAATTTAAGCAATCTATTGTGTAGACTCCAGCTTCGGAATGTGTGTGTTTATGATTATTTTTATTCTGTAAAATGTTTTTGATTGTTTTCGTGGAGTGAGTAACTGTTTTAATACCTATCTTTTTTAGGTTTCTATTTATCTTATCAGTAATAGGTTTATTGGGAAGTATGATGTACCTATCAGAGTTGTTATGTTGTGTGTTATTGGGAGAAGTAGTGTTATATTTTCTATTGTGTAACACACATTCTTTATATATATATATATATATGTGTGTGTGTGTGTGTGTTAGCATTTCCCAGCACCGATGCCTTTAAAAATGATATGGAGCCAATATCCTACTTCCAGCAATGTGTAAATAGGGATCTTTTTTACCTTGGTGAGGCAACCAGTCTAGGAGAAGGAAAGTCCCGTTTTTGAAAACTGTTAAACTCTACTTAAGAAATTAACCATTGTGTGGACACATGTGTGGTTGGAGCACATGTATATTTGTGTTTGCATGTACACACACACACATATATATATATATATATATATATATATGTGTGTGTGTGTGTGTGTGTCTGTGAGTACATATGTAGTGCGTGTGTACATA